>BPLQ01005473.1:0-389219 GCA_021605075.1 Caerostris darwini
TCTTCCCGCAAACATAGCAAAAGACCTCGCACTGTTCTAAATATTTTAAATTAATTCCTTACAACTGCATAGATGAAAAAAGTTTGCTTTTCTCCTAATCTGACCTTTGTTCATTCGGGGTTATTACATGCAACTGATTCCATCAACATCTACATTTTTGAAATTTTTGATATTTTTCATTTTATAATTTTATTAAATAAATAATTCTCTTTTTTTTAAAAAAAAGGGCATTTAATTATCTATTTTTATTATCTATTTTTCTTATTAACTCAAAGGGCATGAGACCACCGCTATGTTTCAACATTTTACAAAGAAGGAGCTAGTGGCCGCTACGCGGCCAAGGATCTCCGTAATAATCTACAATAAGAAGGAGATGCCTCATTGTAATCACAAGCGGTTGTGGTGTAGAGTTAAAGATATTCTCAGAAATAGACACTGTTAAACATTTACCAGTGCTACAGATAACTTTTAAAGGCGCTTGTTGATACAAGCTATTATGCAACACGTACTAATTCTTGAGTTAAGATTCTTTGTGTTTGCAATACGGCTAGTATTAATCATACGTATGAGATATACAATGTCCCTTTCGATGGTGTGGCAGGGCTATTATAAGCGTTTAAGTCGACCAGTTCATCTCTTTAGCATTCACTGCTTCGACATGTGTATAGTTATGGCTTGTATAACATTAATCATAGCATTTGTACCACTTTATAGGAAGGTTAATCTACAGAGATTTAACACTTCCTCTATAAAACTTTGATACATATTTACGTGATTACTTTTTTTTTATTTCCGAAGAAATATAATTATGCTTCTTAAACAGAAGAACAAAAGAAAGTGCAATTCCATATACTTAAAAACAACTCTGTATTCCTTTTCATGTTATTTATAAGAGACATCACTCGAACAATAATTTGATATACGATGTATGTTAATCCTTTTCATGCCCGTCATTAGCCTGTGCATCTAGAAAATTTCAAAGCTATTAGATACTTCATTTATACACTGAAGTGACAAAAGTCATGGGATACCTCTCAATATCGTGTCGGCCCTCCTTTCGCCCGTCGAAGTGCAGCAAATCGACGTGGCATGGACTCAACAAGTCGTTGGAAGTCTTCTGCAGGAATATTGAGCCATGCTGTCTCGATAGACGTCCATAATTGTGAAAGCGTTGATGGTGCAAGATTTTGGGCACGAACAGACCTCTCGATGATGTCCCATAAATGCTCGATGTAATTCATGTCGGGCGATCTAGGTGGCCAGATCATTCGTTGAAATTGTCCAGAATGTTCTTCAAACAAATCGCGAACAGTTGTGGCCCGGTGACATGGCGCATTGTCATCCATAAAAATCCCATCGTTGTTTGGGTACATGAAGTCCAAGTGAACTCCAAGTGAACTCCAAGTAGCTGAACATAAGCATTTCCAGTCAATGTTCGGTCCAGTCGCACCAGAGGACCAAGTACATGCCATGAAAAAACAGCCCACACCATTACGGAGCCACCACTAGCTTGAACAGTGCCTTGCTGACAGTTTGGGTCCATGGCTTCGTGGAGTCAGCGCCACACTCGAACCCTACCATCAGCTCTTACCAACTGAAATCGTGACTCATCGGACCAGGCCACGGTTTTCCATTCATCTAGGAACCAACCGATATGCTCACGTGCCCACGAGAGTCGCTGCAAGCGATGTCGTTCTGTCAGTAAAGGCACTCGAGTCGGTCTTCTGCTGGAATAACCCAAGAAAGCCAAATTTCTCCGCACAGTTCTGACAGACAAGTCCCTTGTACGTCCCACATTGATTTCTGCGGTTATTTGACGCAGTGTTGCTTGTCTGTTAGAATTTACGACTCTTTGCAGACGTCGCCGGTCTCGGTCGTTAAGTCGCGGCGTTAAGTGCACTGCACTGTCCATGGTGGGATGTTATGCCTGAAATTTCATACTCTCGGCACACTCTTGACTCTCGGCACACAGTGGATCTGGGAATGTTGAATTCCCTAACGATTTCCGAAATGGCATGACCCATGCGTCTAGCTCCAACTAACATTCCGCGTTCAAAGTCTGTTAATTCCCGTCGTGCGGTCATCATCACGTCAAAACCTCTTCACATGAATAACTTGAACAGAAATGAAAGCTCTGCGAAAGCACTGCGCATTTATACCTGTTCTAAGCGATGCTAGTGCCATCTGAAAATTTGCATATTGCTATCCCATGACTTTTGTCACTTCAGTGTAGTTTTACATTTTGGATAGTTAGAAGTGTACAAATGCATTAGTACAAAACATAATACATATTCCGTACTACAAAATATTTAGAAATGTATTTTTGTTATAGCTTTTTAAAGTTAAAAAAAAAATTTAATGTGTGTAGGAGCAAAAGAAATTGAGCAACGTCAAATTTCGTTGTTGTCAGTAGCGATGGCTGGATTCTTATTTATTAAAATGATTAAATTTAAATTGTAGTTTTCTATAATTAAGCTCTAAAAATAATGCAAATAGCTTTTAAATAATAATAAAATTAATTTTTTTAATAATTTTAAATAATGCAAATAGCTTTTGAAGCTCATTTTAGCATTATGAATTATACACTTTATTAAGAAAGCAGTTTTGTTTGCTTTCATATAATATTTTAGGCGAATTAAAATAAGATTTTAACATGAAGATAATATTTCTCCTATTTTATGCGGTTTGTAACTTTTGTGTTTATTATTGTTATTTGGCTGATGGAGAAAAACTATGAAATAATATTGTCTTTCATTATCAATTGTTTTTTAGCCCTTTTATTTTCTAATATCTTCAACGCGAATTTTCGTAAAAAATTTGTAAAGTGAACGAAAATTTATGATAATTTTAAATTAATACAAGCCTGAAGTTTCTTAAAGAAAATGTCAGATGATCGAAAACATAAATTGAGTGATAAATTTCTGAAGTCAATACAACTGATATAAAAATTGATTTTCACTTTGTTGAATGTTTAAAAATATATACACTGAAGTGACAAAAGTCATGGGATAGCAATATGCAAATTTTCAGATGGCAGTAGCATTGCGTAGAACAGGTATAAATGCTCAGTGCTTTCGCAGAGCTTTCATTTCTGTTCAAGTTATTCATGTGAAGAGGTTTTGACGTGATGATGACCGCACGACGGGAATTAACAGACTTTGAACGCGGAATGTTAGTTGGAGCTAGACGCATGGGTCATGCCATTTCGGAAATCGTTAGGGAATTCAACATTCCCAGATCCACTGTGTGCCGAGAGTCAAGAGTGTACCGAGAGTATGAAATTTCTGGCATAACATCCCACCATGGACAGTGCAGTGCACTTAACGCCGCGACTTAACGACCGAGACCGGCGACGTCTGCAAAGAGTCGTAAATTCTAACAGACAAGCAACACTGCGTCAAATAACCGCAGAAATCAATGTGGGACGTACAAGGGACTTGTCTGTTAGAACTGTGCGGAGAAATTTGGCTTTCTTGGGCTATTCCAGCAGAAGACCGACTCGAGTGCATTTACTGACAGAACGACATCGCTTGCAGCGACTCTCGTGGGCACGTGAGCATATCGGTTGGTCCCTAGATGAATGGAAAACCGTCGCCTGGTCCGATGAGTCACGATTTCAGTCGGTAAGAGCTGATGGTAGGGTTCGAGTGTTGCGCAGACCCCACGAAGCCATGGACCCAAACTGTCAGCAAGGCACTGTTCAAGCTGGTGGTGGCTCCGTAATGGTGTGGGCTGTTTTTTCATGGCATGTACTTGGTCCTCTGGTGCGACTGGACCGAACATTGACTGTAAATGCTTATGTTCAGCTACCTGGAGATCACTTGCAGCCATTCATGGACTTCATGTACCCAAACAACGATGGGATTTTTATGGATGACAATGCGCCATGTCACCGGGCCACAACTGTTCGCGATTGGTTTGAAGAACATTCTGGACAATTCCAACGAATGATCTGGCCACCTAGATCGCCCGACATGAATCCCATCGAGCATTTATGGGACATCATCGAGAGGTCTGTTCGTGACCAAAATCCTGCACCATCAACGCTTTCACAATTATGGACGTCTATCGAGACAGCATGGCTCAATATTTCTGCAGAAGACTTCCAACGACTTGTTGAGTCCATGTCACGTCGAGTTGTTGCACTTCGCCGGGCGAAAGGAGGGCCGACACGATATTAAGAGGTATCCCATGACTTTTGTCACTTCAGTGTATATATAAAGAAATAAAGATTTAGAAAACTATAGAAATACAGTGTTTTAAAAAGTTTAAATGAAGCAATAAAAAATACTAAAGAAACAATTATATGGAGTTAGGCCTAAAATTTATCAGCATGAATATATTTAACATTTTGAAAGATTAACGTAGTCTTTTTAACTTTTCGTTTTACTATCACAATTTTTTTTTTTTTTATGAATAAATTGAAAGTTTAAGAATGGTTAGCCCTCATTTTCTATTTGGAGACCTAAACTGAATTTCTCTTATTTTTGTATCATATATTTTAATCATTTAACATAGAAAATTGCTTCTTTACCTTAACTATTACATATTATATTGTATATGTAATAGTAAAATAAAAAATTCGATTAATATTACGGAAAAAACAAGATAAAATGTATTTAATTTAAATTTAAATGGGAATGAAATCATGTTAAAAAAAGACAATGAATAAATTATTTAAAGTTAATCGAGATAGTTAATTTTTTTAATGAAAATTCTGATAATAAAATGAGAGTATAGGAGGAATGTATGAAATAAAGGATAATAAAATGAAAGTATAGGAGGAATGTATGAAATAAAGGATAATAAAATGAAAGTATAGGAGGAATGTATGAAATAAAGGATAATAAAATGAAAGTATAGGAGGAATGTATGAAATAAAGGATAATAAAATGAGAGTATAGGAGGAATGTATGAAATAAAGGATAATAAAATGAAAGTATAGGAGGAATGTATGAAATAAAGGATAATAAAATGAGAGTATAGGAGGAATGTATGAAATAAAGGATTATAAAATGAAAGTACAGGAGGAATGTATGAAATATAGGGTAATAAAATGAAAGTACAGAGAAATATAGAGGGAGGGGAAACAAAGGGCTAAATGGACAATTTTTAAAATTTAAGTTGTGTACTTGTACAAATAAAGTAGATGATTAATAATTCAGAAAACAAAAACAATCGATGCTTGTTCGATCACCGAGGTAAACAAAGCATACCAGTTGCAAACTTTTTAAAACTTTGACTTTGTGCAGTCAAGAGCCGGAGCTATCTAGTGGATTGCGATGGTTAATAAGTGAATAAGAAAAATCTCAAATAAAAAATTAAATTCTTTAAAAAATGACGAAAAGCTTATTGAGTTAATTCCATGGTGCCCTTTTCCCCAAATAATGCTCATAATTTTATAGGTAATGAAGAATAGTACTAACGCTTTAAACCCTTTACTTACTAAAATGATTAGTTAACATTAATGAGTGTCAAATTAAATTCAAAGCGCATAACAATAAGTGCTAGCATAGTTTGGTAGTCAATATTGATTATAGTAATTTAATTATTAACCCAATAATATTATCCAATAATATTATTCGTAATCCAATGGCGCTACCAGCAGCCAGTGCTTAAAAGGGCTCAAATTCAAATCAGCTTCAAATCACAGACTGCGTTGCAATCAACTCTCTCAGAAGTATGAAAAATCGACGGTAATTGTAACAATGGGAATTACGGACGGTAATTGTAACAATGGGAATTACGGACGGTAATTGTAACAAAGGGGCCTGATGGCTGATTGGCTAGCGCTCTGGCGGTCGGTACCACAGGTATCGGGTTCAAATCCCGGCTTTGCCCATGGGTATTTGTAGTGCTTCGGAATCCACTTTAAGCCGTAGGTCCCGGTTCTAATAGGATCGTAGAGCGCTGCGGGGGCATTGTTACTCCGCGTCCGTGGCTTACCATCAAGTTACACGCGCCCTCTGGGTAATGCAAAGTGAGTAACATCGGCGCAGCCCTTATGGCAAAAGATCACGGTCTATTTGCCAGCTGCATTAGAAGAAAAGAAAAAAACAATGGGGTCTGATGGCCGAGTGACTGGCGCTCTGCGCCAGAGGTTTCGGGTTCGAGTTTCGATGGTGCCACAAATGCTTGTAGTGGTTCGGAATCCACTTTAAACAATAGGTTCCTGTCTATTATTGCTGTAGAGCATTGGGCGTAGTGCTGACAACCCTACCCTGTAAAAAGAAAACATCTCCTGTTTAAAAATCTGCCAGCAGGTAGACATTCTTGGCGCACCATGGGGTTATTACGCTACTGATAATGATGAATTGTAATATGCATGCATAGTAAGAGTTCGCCATCGGCAATCAGGTTGTTGGTTGGCAAGAGTTTTCCCAGTTTTTCTTTCTACTTTAAATGCAAACGAGGGAAGTTGTCCCTTCCGGACGACAATGTCT
Source organism: Caerostris darwini (assembly GCA_021605075.1). Classification (NCBI taxonomy): domain Eukaryota; kingdom Metazoa; phylum Arthropoda; class Arachnida; order Araneae; family Araneidae; genus Caerostris; species Caerostris darwini. Next base: position 6,444 of record BPLQ01005473.1, read on the forward strand.
TCACATCAATGCCCGTCGATTGACTTTTTATGACATACATGCAGAAAGGAAATATGAGTTTGTACAGATGCTTATAAAAAAAGTAATAATGTTAGTAGTTTGGTTTGTTTGTCGCTCTACGGTCATCTTATGCACACTTTAGCCTAAACAGACTGGGACCTACAGTTTAAAAAGGATTCCGAACCACTACAAACACCCATGGCACCGCCGAGACTCGAACACGAAACCTGTGGTACCGAGCACCAGAGCGCTAGCGACTCGGCCATTCAGGTCCCGCAACAATGTTAGTAAACACTTACTACTTTTCAATGCATGAACTTAAATAAAAGTTTTTTTTTCTTTTCCTAGGGTATTTAATATTCGTTTCATAACTATGAATTTTAGTTACAGTATTTATGTTTCAGGAAATTAATGAATAACCACAGAATTTTGCTTTCAATAGATGATAATTCCTTAACAAATGTTAACACAAACATCTTTTGAATAGTTATTTTGCAGCTTCTGATCTTATTATTATTATTATTATTACTATTATTATTATTTTTTTTTCATTCGCTGATGTAACATTATTAAAAGTAAGTGGCAAATGCAAGTAGTTCGTTTCAAAAATAATTTCATAAATTTTATAACGCTAATAAGATAGGTTTTTATTTTTATCCTATATTGTTTATTTATCTTTATTAAGAAATTTAAATGCGATTCGTTAAAAAAATTTTTTTTTTATAAATTTCATTCCATTTTATAAATTTTATTTTATTTTTAATCCATTGCTTTTATTTCCTAAAGCAACCGAATCAAATGTAATTCGTTAGTTTTCTTTATTTTTTATTCACTTTCGAATTTTAAGAAAATGTTTAAAAATTGTTCTTTGACGATTTATCATTATTAAATGCAAGTAGTTCGTTTAAAAATAATTTCATGGCACTAATAGGATAGGTTTTTATTTTTGTCCTATAGCTTTTATTTACTTTTATAAAGGAATTTAAACGTGATTCGTTAGTCACTTTTCATTCAGTTTCGAATTAAAAAATATTTTAAAATTGTTATTTGATAATGTAACATTATTAAATGCAAGTAGCTTAAAAAAAATATTTTTTATCTGTTACTTTTATTCCCAAATGCAACCTAATTAAATGTAATTCGTTAGTTTTCTTTATTTTTCATTCATTTTCGAATTTTAAGAAAAGATTTAAAAATTTTTCTTTGATAATATATCATTATTTAAAAAATTATTTCATAAATTTCATAACACTAATAGGATAGTTTTTATTTTTATCCTATTTATTTACTTACAAAAATGATTTTAAAAAATTATAGCGATTCATTAGTCATTTTTCATTCAGTTTCCAATTTAGAAACATTTAAAACTGTTATTTGATAATGTAACATTGTTAAATGCAAGTAGCAAAATAAAAAATAAAAAAATTTAAAAAAAATGTAAATTTCATTCCAGTAATAGGATAGGTTTTATTTTTAATCCATTGCTTTTATTTCCTAAAGCAAGCCAATTAAATGTAATTCGTTTTCTTTATTTTTCACTCACTTTCAAATTTTTAAAAAAATCAAGATTTTAAAATTGTTTTTTGATAATATATCATTATTAAATGCAAGTAGTTCGCTTAAAAAATAATTTCATAAATTTCATAGCTAATAGGATAATTTTTATTTTTATCCTGCAGTTTTTATTTACTTTTATAAAGGAATTTAAACGTGATTCGTTAGTCATTTTTCCTTCAGTTTCGAATTAAAAAATATTTTAAAATTGTTATTTGATAATGTAGCATTATTAAATGCAAGTTCTTTAAAAAATAATTTTTATAAATTTCATTCCAGTAATAGGATAGGTTTCTACTATTGTGTCCAAAAAATAACACCAATTTTCAATTTAAAATTCCCGGGGCTTATGGAATTTCAATTTTTTTTCTTTTTTAGGTTGCTGGCACTGTCCTTGACATCTGTGTGAAATTTGATATCAAAATATTCATTATTGTTTGAGTTACGCTTGGCTTTGTGAGACGCTAAAAGGGATTTCGGCAATTTTTGAAATGTTTGAATTAATTGAGCAAAGAGCTTGCATTCAATTTTGTTTGCGGAAACGTATAGAATGTTGCAGAAGGCATTCGGTGAGCATTCTTATATCGGAAAGAAATGTTTATAAGTAATATAAACAGTTCAAAGAATGGTTGAACACGAAGACGTTGAAGACGAAGAGCCCTCTGTAGACCATCAACCTCAATCGACGAAGCTCATGTTAAAAAAAAAGAAAATAAAGATTTGGTGCTTGCAGACCGTCGATTTACAATTAGAGACCTTGCTGATGGCGTTGGAATTTCATAAGGATCGGTCAATTCCATTTTGGGCCTCAAACGCGTCAAATCTCAATTGGTACCGAAAACACTGAATGCGCCAGCTCACACTACATTGAGTTTGTTATCGCATACTGTTTCTTTTAAAACAAGCTTCTGCTTTAATTTGAGTTTTTAATTAATAAGATTATACTATCTATGTAAATTAGAGTAAGAATAAGTATTAAGTATACATGTATTAAGCAAGTAAGATGCACTGTCTATGTATTAAGTAAGACTACGTATATATAAATTGCTGTATGACATAAATCAGACTTTTCTTCGTACTTATCAAACCAAAATTATGTTTTCAATTTTCAGAGAAGTTTGTTAAAAATCGTATTCTATGTTTCTTTTAAAACAAGCTTCTTCTTTAATTTGTGTTTTTAATTAATAAGCAAGATTATATTATGTATGCAAATTAGAGTAAAATTATGTATTAAGTATATATGGATTAAGCAAGTAAGATGTACTATCTATGCATTAAGTAAGACTATGTATATAAATTGCTGTCTGACATAAATCAGATTTATTTTTTTCTTAGTTATCAAACCAAAATTATGCTTTCAATTTTCAGAGAAGTTTGTTAAAAATCGTATTCTTGTTTCTTTTACAACAAACTTCTGCTTTAATTTGTGTTTTTAATTAACAAGTAAGATTATATTATGTGCTAATGTAAATTAGAGTAAGAATAAGTATTAAGTATATATGCATTAAGCAAGTAAGATGTACTATCTATGCATTAAGTAAGACTATGTATATAAATTACTGTATGACATAAATCAGATTTATTTTTTGTTCTTACTTATCGAACCAAAATTATGTCCTTAATGTCTTCAAATCGTATTCTATGTTTCTTTTACAACAAACTTCTGCTTTAATTTGAGTTTTTAATTAACAAGTAAGATTATATTATGTATGTAAATTAGAGTAAGAATAAGTATTAAGTAAGACTATGTATATAAATTGCTGTATGACAACAATCAGAGTTATTTTTGTTACTTATGAAATCAAAAATTCATCTCCAATTTTAAGAGAGGCTTTCCAAAAATAGTATTCCTTTTTTAATATGCTTCTGGTTTATTTTCAGTTTTTTATGAGCAAGGTATTACATGCATATCTTTCCTCTTTTGTATTAAAATTGCAAACAAAATGATAAACTCACATGGGAGAGAGAAAAATAACTCATACCCTCCTCTCTCTAGGTATACTTTTCGACGTATTCCTCGTGCATTGCTTTAACAAGCGTTATTAACAGATTTCGTTTAAAATTTAACTACCTTTTTAACTTACCGATAAACCACTTTTAAGCAAATGCGCTTCATGATATTGCGTTACTCATCCTCTACACCCCATTGAGACTTTTCTGTGATAAGTAGCTGTGGTGAGCGGATTATTTTTTAGCAGTTTCAAAACGATGGCGAGAGAGATATCAACACGTCTTTCGTCAATACTATTGTCCGTAACCATGGCAACTGAGCCACCGGGATCGGAGATGTGAGGTCATTGCCCGGGGGCAGTGATTCAGTAGCGGTGGTAGAATTAAAACCTCTCTCTCCATGAATGGTATCTATGGAAGGAGAGAGAAGAGCAGGATGGGATTGTTCTGGAACTCATTCACTGAATCGTGAGGGGTTTTACTCGGACACAGGCAAAGGGCACCATGCAATTCACTCGCAATTCAATCATTTTTTGAAGAATTTAATTTTTTTTTTAATTTGAGATTTTTTTATTCACTTATCACTCATGAAATTATGGGTATTGTTTTGGGGTAGCAGAGTTTTTCGTTTCCTTGATCACTTTTTTCGTGTCTTTGATCAGTTTCAGTTTTCCTTCTAAGCCCTGGCTACGGGTGTTACCACTGGGCTACGAATTGGATAATATTATTGGGTTAGAAATTAAATTACTATAATCAATATTGACTATCAAACTATGCTGGCAGCTATTGTTATGAGCTTTCAGTTTAATTTGACACTTTGTTAACTAATAATTTTAGTAAGCAAAGGGTTTAAAGCGTTAGTACTATTAATTACTATTTTCTACTAATTATTACCCATAAAATTATGAGTATTATTTTGGGAAAAGGGTACGATGGAATTCACTTAATATGCTTTTCATCATTTTTTGAAGAATTTAATTTTTTTTTATTCACTTATTATCCACGAAATTATGGGTATTGTTTTGGGGAGCAGGGTTTTTCGTTTCCTTGATCACTTTTTCCGTGTCTTTTATCAGTTTTCATTTCCTTGATTACTTTTTTTGTGTCCCTGAACAATTTTAGTTTCCTTTTACACACTGGCTGCGGGTATTACCACTGGGTTATGAATTAGATACGATTACGAATTCAAAGCTCATAGCAACTATTGTTATGAGCTTTGAATTTAATTTGACACTTATTAATGTTAACTAGTAATTTTACTAAGTAAAGAGTTAAAGTGTTAGTACTATTCTTTATTACCCATAAAATTATGAGTATTATTTTGGAAAAAGGGCACTAGGGAATTCACTCAATAAGTTTTTCATCATTTTTTGCAGAATTTAATTTTTTTTTAATTTCAGATTTTTTTATTCACTTATTATCCATAAAATTATGGGTATTTTTAAGGGTAGCAGGGTTTTTCGTTTCCTTGATCACTTTTTTCGTGTCCCTGAACAATTTTAGTTTCCTTTTACACACTGGCTGCGGGTATTACCACTGGATTATGAATTAGATAGGATTACGAATTCAAAGCTCATAGCAACTATTGTTATGAGCTTTGAATTTAATTTGACACTTATTAATGTTAACTAATAATTTTAGTAAGTAAAGGGCTTAAAGCGTTAGTAATATTCTTTATTACCCATAAAATTATGAGTAGTATTTTGGAAAAAGGGCACCATGGAATTCACTCAATAAGTTTTTCACCATTTTTTGAAGAATTTAATTTTTTTTTAATTTGAGATTTTTTTATTCACTTATTATCCATAAAATTATTGGTATTTTTTAGGGTAGCGGGGTTTTTCGTTTCCTTGATCACTTTTTTCGTGTCACTGAACAATTTTAGTTTCTTTTTACACACTGGCTGCGGGTATTACCAGTGGGTTACGAATTAGATACGATTACGAATTCAAAGCTCATAACAATAGATGCTATGAGCTTTGAATTTAATTTGACACTCATTGATGTTAACTAATAATTTTGGTAAGTAAAGAGTTTAAAGCGTTAGTACTGTTCTTATTACCCATAAAATTATGAGTATTATTTTGGGAAAAGGGCACCATGGGAAAGCGTTTCCTCATTTTTTGAAGAATTTAATTTCTTTAATTTTAGATTTTTTTATTCACTTATTATCCATAAAATTATGGGTATTTTTTAGGGTAGCAGGGTTTTTCGTTTCCTTGATCATTTTTTTCGTGTCACTGAACAATTTTAGTTTCCTTTGACACACTGGCTGCGGGTATTATCACTGGGTTACGAATTAGATACAATTACGAATTCAAAGCTCATAACAATAGATGCTATGAGCTTTGAATTTAATTTGACACTCATTAATGTTAACTAATAATTTTAGTAAGTAAAGGGCTTAAAGCGTTAGTACTATTCTTTATTACCCATAAAATTATGAGTATTATTTTGGGAAAAGGGCGCCATGGGAAAGCTTTTCATCATTTTTTGAAGAATTTAATTTTTTTAATTTGAGGTTATCCTTTTTGACTCTTCCATTAAAATTATTTTATGTATACAAAAAAAGAAAGTTTCGTACAACAATTTCATTTTTTTTTTTATGCTAAAATTCTACAGTTTATTTTTGGAAACATAGATTTTTATTGCCACTCTTTTTCCCACAATAATCAATTCAAATACTTTAAAAGACACATTTCTTAAAATAACTTCAATTCTTTTGTGATATAATCACATATTTCGTAATATTACTATTCATTTCTGCAATTAATCATTTTAAGCACACTAGAAAAAACAGGTTCCTTACAATAAGTTTAATTTTTTCTGTGTTAGAATTTTATAGTTTATTTTTAGAAACATATAATTTTATCTTCATCATTTATCCCACAATAATTAAGCTGCCTGATGGCCAACTGGCCGGCATTCTGGCCTTTGGTGCTTCAGATTCGAATCCTGGCGACGCCATGGATGTCTGTTAGTGGTTCGGAATCCACGTTAAACTGTAGGTCCCCATTTAATTAGTCTAAAATGTGAAAAAAAAAAACCGTAAAACGATTAACCAAACAAACCCCCAATATATCTTCCGTAATATCTGTCTTAATTTTAGTTTAAAATAAGAGAAACTCTGAAACTTTTTTTTTTTTGTTCAAATGCAGCTGGCAAACACTTAGACAGCTTGGTCTTGGATGCCTTAAGGTAAGCGCTGCACAGACGTTACTCACTTTGCATTACCGAAGGGGCGCGTGTAACTTGAAGATAAGCCACGGACGCGGAGTAACAATGTCCCCGCAATGCTCTACGATCCTATTAGGACTGGGACCTATGGTTTAAAGTGGATTCCGAACCACTACAAACATCCATGGCATAGCCAGACTGAACCGAACCTGTGGAACCGAGTGCCAGAGCGCTAGCCACTCGGCCATTCAGGCCCACTCTGAAATTAAATTCTGAAACTTTTCTTTAGGGCAGGGATGTTGATTTTTTTCAACATTTGCATCAGTAAGGACATTCCATATTAATTCAATGTATATCTTTCTTCTATTGTATTAAGATGCAAACTAAAGAAAAATCCATTTCATATATATAATACAACACCGTTATTTGATTGATAAACATTATATTATTTAAAAAAGTAAGTGGGCTGTAATTTTGAAATTTATGTCACTTCTTTCTTTAAATTAATAAGGTAAATTTTTTTATTTTTAATACATTTTTATATATAAAAGTAAGCAAAACTTGGGACTTGCTTCATTTTTCATTCAATTTCAAATTTTTAAAAGTTTTAGACATTGAATATTATTCAAAGAAAAATTGTATTTAAATAATTTTTTCAGAAATTTCAATATGTTTATTTAATTCTTTAAATAAAAGTATTAAATTGCTTTTTTTCTTATTTATTAAATCATCAAGCAAAGTAAAATTTATAACTTTATCACGATCTCATCATTCGTCATTTTTTTTTTTCCTTTCTCATTTTTTACCCCGTAGGTCCCGTTCTAATTAGTGTGCACAAAATAACTATAGAGCGACAAACCAAACCCAAACCCATTTTTTTTTCCAAATTAGCAAAACTTTATCACGATCTCATCATTCGTCATTTTTTTTCCCTCTTCTCATTCTTTTTCCATCTCTAAATTAGTAAAACTTTATCACGATCTCATCATTCTTCATTTTTTCCCTCTTCTTCTTCTTTTTCCATCTCTAAATTAGCAAAACTTTATCACGATCTCATCATTCGTCATTTTTTTCCCTCTTCTCATTCTTTTTCCATTTCTAAATTAGCAAAACTTTATCACGATCTCATCATTCGTGATTTTTTTCCCTCTTCTCATTCTTTTTCCATCTCTAAATTAGCAAAACTTTATCACGATCTCATCATTCGTCATTTTTTTTCCCTCTTCTCATTCTTTTTCCATCTCTAAATTAGCAAAACTTTATCACGATCTCATCATTCGTCATTTTTTTCCCTCTTCTCATTCTTTTTCCATCTCTAAATTAGCAAAACCTTATCACGATCTCATCATTTTTTCCCTCTTCTCATTCTTTTTCCATCTCCAAATTAGCAAAACTTTATCTCGATCTCATCATTCGTAATTTTTTTCCTTCTTCTCATTCTTTTTCCATCTCTAAATTATCAAAACTTTACCACGGTCTCATCATTCATCATTTTTTTTTTCCTTTCTCATTTTTTACCCCGTAGGTCCCGTTCTAATTTGCCTAAAGTGTGCACAAAATAACCATAGAGCTACAAACCAAACTCAAACCCATTTTTTTTCCAAATTAGCAAAACTTTATAACGATCTCATCATTCGTCTTTTTTTTCCCCCTTCTCGTTCTTTTTCCATCTTTAAATTAGCGAAACTTTATCACGATCTCATCGTTCGTCATTTTTTCCCCTTCTCATTCTTTTTCCATCTCTAATTTTTATTAATTCATTACATATTTTTCATTAACAAAATCATATTTTGGTTTTAAAAATACAAAAAAAAAAAAAAAAAATTAAAAAAAATAATAATAATAAATAAATAAAATAAAAACTATACCTTTTTTTTTCAAAAGGGAATAAACTATGGAAGATGCAGCTGATTATTAATGCTTAATCAAAATCTATTATTTCAAAAATTTACTAGCGACAATATTTATTCGTTTTAAAAATTCATCCAAAGAACTGTTAAAATTGTTATTATAAAAGTTGAATAACAAAAGTAATAATAAAAACAATAATAAATTCTAATTACCATTTCCCTGAAGCATATTTAAATAATAAATATTAGCTCCTAGTGCATTGCATATTACTTGAAATCCTTCAATACTTTGTAAAGTAGATGTTTTTCACTGCAGAAGGTAAATTATAAGAATGATAAAAATAATAAATAGTAGTTACCATTTCCCAAAGTCAAGTCTATATAGCCCATCCGTTATTTTACCCTTACCGCTACTTCCTGGCAGCTGCTAACCTATACCCTCTTATTGTTGTTGGAGTACTATCGTATCCTACTTTGTATGAATAACGCACAACAATGAAAGTAGGGAGAAAATGACCTTGAAGGCTAATATGTTACATAGCAGTTCAGAATCGAAATTGCTAACTTGGTATATTAGCACTTAAAAGCACACTAAATAGTTCAAACGCGATTTTTTATATCTAGAATTTATTCGTTCATATGGCGATGGTTTATACTTTTACAGAAGATACACCTGTGTGTATTTAATAATATATATTTATAATTTAAAATAATATTCTTTTAAAATAATGAATTTTATATAATATTTTTCAAATGTTTTATTTAAAAATATTTTTTTGCTATTTTTTCTACTGTTTCATATGTATCTACTTATTATTTATTTAATTAAGCAGCTTTGCTTTTTTTTTTCTGGAATTAATGTACCATTTTAAGAAAGATGTATCAGATGTATATACTGAATAAAGATTTAAAAAAAATTCTATTAAAATACAGTTGCCCCTCGTTATATCGAGCATGTCAGGAGACAGAGAAAAAGTGCCATATAATAGAAGTATATAATATAGTAAGTATATGTATATTAAGTATGTACATATGTATATTATATATATAATAAATATAAGCATATTATATAATAGAAATATATAAAGCGCAATTTAATAATCATAATACTTATAAATACTTGGTGATAAAAAATAATTCTTCTAAATTTTTGAATGAGTGTTATAACGAGAGGGGCCTGATGGCCGAGTGACTAGCGCTCGGTGCCACAGGTTTCGCGTTCGAGTCCAGGCGGTGCCATGGATCTTTGTTGTAAGAGTTCGAAATCCACTTTAAACCGTAGTTCCCGATCTGATATGACTGTAGAGCGTTGGGCGTAGGACTGACAACCCTACCCCGTAAAAAGAAAAAACATTTCCTGTTACGAAATTTGCCAGTAGGCAGTCGGCCTTGGCCCACCATGGGGCTGTTGTGACACTGATGATCATATAACGAGAAATGTATATCGAAGGGCTAGTGTAAACAAATTTTATAAGTGACTTTCAAATATTTTGTTTGAATGTACATTATTTTCAGAAAAAAATAATTTTAAAGCAAGGATATAATGTACCATTTTAAAACAATTATATTTGTATGTATGTGGTACATAAATATTTAAAATAGCAAATAATTTCCACATTATTTGTTTAAAAATGATATTTAGATTTCTCTTCTTTTCCTCGGGTATTATATTTTTTTAGTATTTATTTTATTTTATTTATTTATTATTATTTTTTTTTTTTTTTTTGAAACTAATACGTTTTTATAATTAGAAAATATCGATTTGAATGTAAAAGTGTGGGAAATATTTGATGAAAGAAACAAAATAATTATTATCTATCATTTGTTCTATTTGAATTTCAAATTATTTTATTTAAAAAAATTCCATGCTAACTATTATTTTTTTTCTATCAAAACAGCTTTGTGCAAAGTATGTCTGACTTGTATCCCCAATAAATTATCGATTCATCTGTTTCCGCAATTAAAACATATGCTTATCAACTAAAAAAAAAAAAGCATGATAATAATCGGCTGTACCTGTATACAGGTTACACATAAAATTTAGAATTTAATGTAAGAACAAAACTTATAGCAGTAATCTGAATTTTTTTTTTTAAACTATAGAATTCCAAACGATTTCCTTTTCTTGAAAAATTTCATTTTCACTTTGAAATAAATTTGTTTCTGCTTTCACAGTACGATCGTTTAGAACAATTTTACATTATTTGATTATTAACTCATGAAAGAAATTTTAGAAAAATATTATGTATAACAAGCTCGTGAAAGAAATTAAAATAAACCAATAAGAATAGCTCATGAAAAAAAATTTTTAAAAATAAACCAATAAGAAACGATGAAAACTGTCAAGCGCAAAAAATTGATCAAGGAAACGAAAAACTCTGCTCTTGAATACAATACCCACAATTTTATTGGTAGAAAGGCGCCAAAAATATTTTTTTTCTTTATTTTTTCCCCTTCAATTCAAAGTTTTCATTACTAAGCAATATTTCTGTTCAAGAAAATTGATCTTTCGCTTTTTAAATTTGATTTAATTTAATTTCATATCCTTCTGTTTATCTGAGTACTTTAAGAAGAATATACAAGATTGACAGTTTAATTTTTGAATACAGATTTTCAAAATAGCTTGACAGGTATCGATATTTTTCTGCTATGGAAAGTAATAGCTTGATCTTCTAATCATCAAAAAAGCTTTTTATTTTGCTATTTCAGTTTCTTTTTCATCGCTTCTTCAGTTATTATAAACTTCTTCGAGATTAAATATCGATTGAAAAGTCCTGCCCCCACCCCATTTTTTTATAACGATAAATCGTTTCCCTGACCCAGTTTTCCAGGCGCTAACAGCAGAAATTATGCAGTGAGTATTGCTGCTAACTAATTTCATATTCAACATGATTGGTGAAATGTTAAATTTGAATGACATAGACACTGAAGGGCTAATAAATAATCCTTCAGTGTTCTTTTTTATATCGAGATTTTATCCATTTATGTATTTCCTGAAAATCCCATTAAGAGCAATAGGTACTCCATAGAGCAACGATAACTTCAGGAAGAATTTTTAAAGGTAACTTCCCCTCATGTTTTTCCGGAAGAAAAACTGGAACACTTCCACCAGCTGTCTGTCGAACTGAAACGCTTTACACATGCTGTCACAGTCACTATCGAGTCTTCTTATTTATGAAAGCAATGACTACATTGGACACTACCAGTGAATTTGAAATTGAGCGCCTCTCCCAACTGCATGTTAGCTGCGGACGTTAACACTGGGTTATTAGTCAGACTAATATTTCTTTTCGAAAATTATTTTTTAAATATAAAAATCATAAATGTTGTTCGCGAAAAATCAAAATTATCATACAAAAGAAAACTTGAAAACTTCCACCAGCTGTCTGTCGATCTGAGGCTCTTTACACATGGTGTCACATTCACCATCAAGTTTCCTTATTTCTGAAAGCAGTGATTACAATAGTCACCACCAGTGAATTCGAAATTGAGCCCCCCCTTGCATGGTAGATGCACACGTTGTCACTGGGCTATTAGTCGAGCTATAATTTGTTTTCGCAAATTATTTTTGAAGTATAAAAGCTATGAATGTCATTCACGAAAAATCATATGAAAAAAGAAGAACGAAAAAATCCTGGAAAGCCCTACCAGTTGACTGTCGATCTGAGGCGCTTTACACATGCTGTCACAGTCACCATCGAGTCTCCTTATTTCTGAAAGCAATGACTGCAATGGACACCACCAGTGATTTTGAAATTGAGCCTCTCTCTCCCCCTTGCATGTTAGCTGCGCGCGTTAACACTGTGCTGTTAGTCGGGCTAATATTTCTTTTCGTAAATTATTTTTTTAAGTATAAAGGCCATTAATGTTATTCGCGAAAAATTAAAATTATTTAGATAAAAATTTAATTTGTATTAGTTTATATTGCTTCCTCATTTTTACCTTTCATTTAAAAATCCTCTTAATTTTTTTAAAAATAAAAAAAATGGAAGATAACATCTAGAATTTTTTTTAAAAATATTATCTTTTTATCAATAAAAAGGATCTTATTTGATTTGAACAGAATACATTTACATGACAGGAATAAATATCTGATTTTGCTTCCTTGCCTTATCATCCAAGTTAATTTTTGAATTCTTGTGAAATAAAAAAAAAAAACTTTCGCGACCTTATTTTAGAGTTTTCTAAACAAAATTTGATATGAATATATATTATAACAACATGGCTGAACGTATAATAAACAGCATTTGCACCGCATAACAGACAGAATATCATATTCTAAATTTATAATTAGCTATTCTCACCATAGATACGTTAACTTCCTTAATTGACCACTTGCAGAATTATAATAGAACCTGCGTACCTGATGCATTGCATTCACAATACGGAAAAGGAATCTTCAGAATTAATAATTCCATATTCTTTGTATAAGAGAAAAATTTAAAAACTTCAACAAGACAGTCTGACTATCAGTGGAATAAAGTGTTACCATCACAACCAAGACTATCTGTTTTTCGAAGTAATGATAGTAGTGCCTGCCACCAGTGAGAATCAAGCCCTCTTTCATTTATTCACTAGTTAACTTGTACTACGACTGAGAACTGGAACACTTCTAAACTTATGAATGACATCACATATGTATGATTGAGTTAATATGCGTTGACGACATAGACAATGCCATACCATGAAGATTCACCTGTATAAATATGCAAATTTCGGGGAATACGCAACTAAACAAGTTATGCAGGGAAATGCAAGTTGGTCACGTGATTTTAGAACGGGACAGAAGGGAAAGAAACAGCAACAGTTGCTACATTTTGTCGAATCCAGAATTTCGTGAAGTTCTAGATTTCAGAAGACACGTGTGGATTAAGAGATACCTGGGCGACGACACTGAAGGCAGTTCCGGCAATCAGACGATTTTATGAAGAGCCAAATTTTAGGCTTACGAACGGCTGGTTGGATTTATCGTCGTATCGCTGCTGAAACGCACGTAGATGCGTGTGCATAGAATTTGGACCAGATGGATCAATGAACGAAATGTGAATCTTCACGAAAGATTTGGTTCATCTAGACATACAACAGAAGGCACGGCTCGACGAAACCGAATGGAATAGAGGTCTCACAGTTTTCTCTCGACATTCTACGAAAGGCCCAGCATTGGAATCTCCATTGTCTGGGAGAACAGTTTCATGACGATTGACTGAAAGAGGTTTGCACATATGAAGATGGTCATTGACGACACTCCGCCTATGTATTGATGACATTCCACTGATGTATGTCCTTGCGTTGGGAATGAGTTATTTGGACAATATGAATGTACCAATGTGGTCTTCAACGAAGAGTCTCAGTTGTCTGACGACAGTTGCTGTATTGAGAGTCTGAAGACGTCTGGGAGATAGAGCCAATCAGACCACTATTGCTGAACTTCATACTTTCTTTCAACGTGGCATACTAATTTGGGGTGTCATCAGACATGCATCAAATGCACAGTGACGGCTCTATGATATGTTAAGAAAGCTCTGCAGCCGATCGTGCTACCTTACATTTAGCCACTGCAAAATAGTATTTTCCAGTGAGATAACACACGAACCTAAAATATCTGGGACAATAGTTTCACGATGATTGGCTGAAAACGGCTAACACACAAGCCGCCGTTTGCGAAGACTGCCATTGACGCCAATGTGAAAGATTGTGCTGGTATCTAGAACTGCCCACTGGACGACTGAAGGACACAATGTGATGTTCTGAAAAGAGAGTCTTGGCACTGTTTATCTGATGACTGTCAGCGGGTTAGAGCCGTCGGGGAGATGGAGCCAGTCTGACCTCTGTTGTTGAACGTCATACCATTTTTCAGTGAGGTATAATGGTTAAGACGCGATTGCAGGTCACCCCTGGTATGCATCAGAGGCACATTTACGGCATGATGTTACGCTGATGAGGTGTTGAAGCAGGCTGTGCTACCTTACATTCAGCTGCTGCAGAATGATATTCTCCAGGTTTACAACTTGATACCGTACCGCAGATAAGCCTTGCAGCATGTAAAGTTGTTCCTTGGCCAGCAATGTTTCCTGATCTCTTTCAGATCGAAGGCATGTCGCTCTAACACAGCCTTAGTTAGAGGACTAATTGTGCAGTATAGTTGAGAGCATATAAGCTTCCACTCCTCAGGACACTATCCGCACACTAACTGAATCTGCACCTCCTAGGATGCTGCTTGTGGGAGGTGAACCTACTTACTATTGACCACCCCTCATACTTCATTGCTGTATAACATTATTTTCTAGAAAATAAGATCATTTATTGCCCGACTCGTAGCTCAGTGGTATATATTTTCCAACAAATTTGATTTCAAGTTGTTTTTTTTAAACTTGGAATATGAAGTTATTAATATGACATTAGTAAATTTTATATTATATATTACTAGTGTTATATAGGCCCTTTAATGTAACATTAGTAAATTAAAAATTCAAATATTTTAATTCCTCAAGTTTTTTTTTTAACTTGAAATTTGAACTTATTAATATAACACTGTAAGACTGACAACCCTACCCCGTAAAAAGAAGACATCTCATGTTTCGAAATCTGCCAGTAGGCATATGGCCTTGGCCCACCATGGGGCTGTTGCGCCAATCATGATGATGAATATAACACTAGTAAATTAAAAATTTAAATATTTTAATCCCTAATAAAACAAAATATTTTTGTATTTTTTGAGATGTGAAAGATTATTTACTAAATTAGAAAAAATCTTTAATTTTGAGTAAATGATATTACGGATTAAAAGTGTTCACTGCTATTAAACAAAGAAGGAAATTATGAAAAGGAAAATTTAAAAAAAAAAACTGAGCTCAAAATTTTTAAAAAGTAATCTGAAATCAAAGTAGATGTTCAAGGTATAAAGTACTTTATCGTAAATACATCTTCTTTTTCCGGACAATAGGAAACAGAGAAACAATTTGCAGTTATTTAAAAACTAGGGAATTGTGATGGAAAGGTCTATTATAATATTGATATTTTGTCAATAACGCTGTTTTTTTTTATCACATCTTGAATTCAAATCTTTTCCAATCATGCAATGAACAATTTAATATATGATCATATTCGTCAACTCGTACGGAAATTTTTAATCTAATATTTTTATTTTTAAAAATTCTTTATCTAAATATTTATTTTTTTCTTAATTTATTTTTAAAAATTCTTTATCTAAATACTTATTTTTAAAAATTCTTTATTTAAATATTTATATTTTTCTTGATTTATTTTTTGATCTTTTTTTCTTTCTTTTTGTTTATTTTTACTTACTTGAAGTAACTTTTTAAATTTTTTTATCTTTAAAGAATAAAAATAATTTTTATCTGCCCCCTTGTATTCATTATGCAACCAACCCTAAATTCAAATTCGATATATTTTTAATTAAGAAGAGGAGCTTAAGGGGTCTGATACAAATTGATACTACGTAATCGGCACATCATTCGTGAAATCGATTTGATTTGAAGACATTCGACAATTTTAAAATTATAACTGGTTCTTTCATGTCTAAAATTATACATATTTTTAAACGCAATTCGAACCTGTGAACAACTCATACCCTTTCAAAAGTAACTTTTAATTTTGTTAAGTTTGTTGTAAGTTCCCCAAAATATGCCACTACAGTTTATTAGTCGCACTGACACAGACTTCCCTGAAACAGTACCACTTTAGTACATCACTGCTAATAGATACTCCAGGAAAGCATTTCATCTATTAATGGAGAGTTGACTTCCTGGAAGTCGTCTTTAGGGAAGTTGATTTGCGTGAGAAAAAGAATTCAACACACTGCCCCGTTTATATATGTGGATAGTCCGCTGGAAGAGGTTCCTGGTTGATTACCGATTTTTTTTATTTATTTATTTATTTATTTTTTAGTAATTTAAGTGAGTGGTAGATATAAACTTTCAACTAAATAAATTAAATTAATTACTTTCAATTAAATTACATCTAAATCTAAAAGTTATTATAGAGCTATAGTAACATTAGTAAATAAAGTATTTGAAAAAAAATTACTTTGGGGGAAATATAATTGATAAAATTTGAAAAAAAAAGGATGAATCTTGGTGAGGTTCTATTTTATATTATCCAGTTATGTAGCTAATTAATTATTTTTAAATAATATACGTAGACATATTTTTAAGAAGATATTAAGTATCAATTTCAAAATCATGATGAACTTTTGTTTACATTTAAAATAAAAATTGTTATTAGTAATGTAATAAAATAAAAACCAATATTAAATAAAAACTTCTTTACAACAGGTATTTTGTGTTCTACGAAACGTTTTTGCAACCGTACCATGTTTGTTGTTATTAGTAATGTAATAAAATAAAAACCAATATTAAATACAAACTTCTTTACAACAGGTATTTTGTGTTCGACGAAACTTTTTGCAACCGTACCATGTTTGTTGTTATTAGTAATGTAATAAAATAAAAACCAATATTAAATAAAAACTTCTTTACAACAGGTATTTTGTGTTCGACGAAACTTTTTTGCAACCGTACCATGTTTGTTGTTATTAGTAATGTAATAAAATAAAAACCAATATTAAATAAAAACTTCTTTACAACAGGTATTTTGTGTTCGACGAAACTTTTTTGCAACCGTACCATGTTTGTTGTTATTAGTAATGTAATAAAATAAAAACCAATATTAAATAAAAACTTCTTTATAACAGGTATTTTGTGTTCGACGAAACTTTTTTGCAACCGTACCATGTTTGTTGTTATTATTAATGTAATAAAATAAAAACCAATATTAAATAAAAACTTCTTTACAGCAGGTATTTTGTGTTCGACGAAACTTTTTTGCAACCGTACCATCCCTGATAGATTAAGGTGGGAGGTAGTTTCATTCTTTGTTTCACGTTAAGAAAGGATTTTCATGGAAAACTAACCTGCTTTTGCGTTTCGTAGTACAACAATCAAGTAGTTCGGCTATCGATTCGAAAGTTTCAAACGTGATGTCACAATTGGCGTCAAATTGCCTAAAGGTATTGATTATAGCGCACGATTCGAATTCATAATTATTTTTGCTTTCATTTCAATAATGATATATTTTTATTTTTAATCTATGGTACTTTTTTAATGCAATGCACTGTATTAACGAAAATAAAATGATAAATTATTCATTAGTTAATCATGAAATTTGTCATACTCAATAACCACTGCATCAAATATACTTATGTAATTATTTATCCAAAACTTCTCAAAACCTGTGGTACCTCTACCTATATGAACAAATACTGTGGTACCTCGATCCACTGAACAAACATTGTGGTACTTCAATCCATATGGACAAGCAATATGGTACCTCCACCCATACGGAAAAATACTAAGGTACCTCCACCCATATGGACAAACACTGTGGTACCTCCACCCATATGGAAAAACAATGTGGTACCTCCACCCATATGGACAAATATTGTGGTACCTTAACCCCTGTGGACAAATAATGTGGTACCCCTTAACCCATGTAGACAAATAATGTGGTACCTTAACCCATGTGGACAAATAATGGGGTACCTCCACCCATATGGACAAACAGTTTAGCTCCACCCATATGGACAAATACTATGATACCTCCCCCTATATGAAGAAGCACTGTCATACCTCCCCCCATATAGACAAGCAATGTGGTACCTCCACCCATACGGAAAAACACTAAGGTACCTCCACCCATACGGAAAAACACTAAGGTACCTCCACCCATACGGAAAAACACTAAGGTACCTCCACCCAAATGGCAGACACTACGGTACCTCCACCCATATGGACAAATAATGTAGTACCTCCACCCATATGGACAACAAGTGTGGTACCTCCACCCATATGGACAACAAGTGTGGTACCTCCATTAATAAGAATAAACCAGAAGAGATATTTTTTAACCTTCTTTAAATCATTTCTGATGATAGCCTGACAGTGGATGAAACAAATAGGTTATCAATAATAATGAATCTGTTTTAGAATTTTTAATTAACCTTTCTAATTTTAGAAACGGTTTAATTAAATTGAGATTTAATTAAGCGTTCCTGGTGTTATATTTTTAAAAGCACACAGATTATTAATGCAAAAAGTTGAAACAAGAAAAGGATTAAATATTTTTTTATTACATTTTCATAAAAAATTACAAGAGATCGATGAAAATTTATTGACACTTGTTTAATAACTGAATTCATGAACACCGGATGAACATTTGTGCTGAACAGTGTTTCAGGAAGATAAAGAATTTCTTCAGATATTCGAAGGCTGATTTGGAATGCATTCGGTCCTTGATGAAGTAGCAATCAGCCTTATTCGTAAGAAACCTGTAGGACCGAATGTTTGAATATATCTATCTCAACAAACCGTCGGTTCGACAGGGTACTTACAAATGGCCTGCCACGCTTCTTTCAATCAATTTTCTTCCTTATTTAAACATCAGTGGGCATCTTTTGGGGCATTTTGGTGCATCAGTGGCATTCTTTGTTTAAACCTGAATAGCATTAAATATCACTAATTCATCACTTATGTATCCCATGAACCACCGACGGTTGATGAGAGGATAGTGCTGTCCGAAAGGACTTTTAATAAGTAATAAGTAACTGCTCCACATTTACGTGTCGTATTTGAGAAAATCCAAAACACTTCCACCATACTGTCGATACTAGACGCTTTACACATATTGTCACATTCTCCATCTATTCTCCTCGTTTCTGAAATAGTGCCGCCAGCGGATTCGAACCTCAGTCCTTCTGCACTCTAAATGCGTACGTTGCCAGTGGAACACGAATAGGGAATGTCCATGCACTTCAATGGAGGTCTGTACTCTTTGCAGACAAATACAGGCTCGCTTTGAGAGTTACACTGAAATAAAAATAGTTGATTTTAATAAATATGAAAGTTTCAAACAACAAAGTTCTTATAAATAATTATTTGCGCATAAAATATGCTTACGAAATATTTCAAATTTCTTCTTTTTTAAATTGATGGCAAAGCTCGATTAATATTTAGTTAGCTTAATATCTGTCTTTTCTATTTTTCTTATATTTTTAAATCTGATATTAGATGTGGCAGGTTTAAAAAAAAAAGGCAGGTGAAACCGTGCTCAGTACCACAGGTTTCGGGTTCGAGTGCCAGAGGTGCCATGGATGTTTGTAGTGGTTCGGAATCCACTTTAAAAGCGTAGGTCCCGGTCTAACAGGGTCGTAGAGCATTGCGGGGGTATTGTTACTTCGTGTCTGTAGCTTATCTTCAAGCTACACGCTCCTCCTGCGTAGTGCTAAGTGAGTAATGTCGGTACAACGCTTGCTTTAAGCCATCAAAGACAATTGTCTAAGTGTTTGCCAGATGCATTAGAAAAAAAATAAATAAATAAATATTTTAAAAGAAACACTAAATTAAAGAATTGCGATGAGTTAGACTAATAAATTATTAAAAATTGCCTGTTGTTAATTTACTAAAAATTGCCTGTTGTTAATATTTTGTAATTAAAAAAAAGATTTTTGATGGCTATCGTATTTTAAATTCTTCCAACTTATCTCTCTAACTTAAATAAGTTTTTATTTATAAAGAAAGTTATTATTTAAATTATTTTTTTAAAAATGCAGTCGGATATGGAGCTATTATATAGGAAACTATTCCTACATAAAAGAAGTATTCATAAGTCAAAGTTCTTCATTGGTGCAACAGCTCAGTGGTGGGCTAAGGCCGTCTGCTGCTGACAGATTTTGAGACAGGAGATGTTAAAAGGGTAAGATGAAAATGTTTTTTTCTTTTTTTTGTAAGAAGTTTTTTTGTACGATTGTAAAAGTGATTTTTGATAATTTTTTTAGGAATTTAACCCTTTAATACTTAAAATTTTGTATATTTAAATTTTACTTTTTTCAAATTTTTAGTAGACATGGACTCCAATAATACTAAAAAAATAATTAAAATAATCTATGCCCCCCTCGTGCCTCGGGGGAGAAGAGCTCTAGCACGATCGTGCGGGTTAGGTTTTTCATGAAAAAATTTCAAAAATGCCTCACCCACACGATCATAAGTTCTCGAGCTTAAAGGGTTAAACACGAATATGAACAAATCCCGCTATTAATAAATGTTTAGACGACAAATGTTTTTCGTTGAATACAGCCGTTCAATTATTTTAAAAATGCCTCGAATTTTTACTGAATATTTTCATTAAATTTAATCAACGGTTTTCAACAAAGAAAATTTTACTTTAATGTTTTCAGTATCTAAATTTATGAAAACCGATAAAACATTTGAATTTTAGCTACAAATTTTTAGTGAATGAAAGAATAATTACTTCTTGATGGTTTCCAATCAGGATACAGCTCATAATAACCAGGTCCATGTTTGGTAAAGCAGCAATCAGTCGAATCCTCAAGACATCAGTAGGTCCCAACTTATGAATCTACTTCTTTCTGAAAAGCTTGGTTCCACGGGTTGATGCACTTCTTTCTATTAATAATAAATATTACAAATAAAAATTTGATTGTAATAAATATGTAAGCATAATACAATTAAAATTGCATACAAGTACACGCAAACCTGGTTTTGTGCGGTGGATTGGGATAGCATAGATTTGGTTTGTCGCTCTACTGTCATTTTGAGTGCACATTAGGCTAATTAGACCAGGACCTACAATTTAATATGGATTCAGAGCCACTAACAAGCATCCATGCCACCGCCTGGGTTCGAACCTGAGCAGTGTGGTACAAAAGACCAGATCATTAGCTAATTGATCATTATGCCGCTGGGCAGCACAGAAGAAATCGAACAAAACATAATATCCTGAAACTTCGCAAGTAGCTATAAAATATATTGTTTGCAACATATTAAAAAAAAATTGCGATGAATAGAGGCCTCATAAAAAAAATCTCACAAACAAAAAAAAAAAAAAAAAAAAAAAAATGTAAAACAAAAGCTCAAAATTGGCTAGAAATTGATTTTCCAAACAAGAAAAATTGAATTTACATACCGGAACATTCTTAATTTTTTTTTTTTAATTTTTATTAAAAAAATTTGTGTTAAATTTTTCATTAAAATTTTCTTATCAAAAATTTTTTAAAAATTATTTTATCCAAATTAATTAAAAAAAATTTTTTAAATAAGATAATCGACAAAATAATTTTATTATTATCAATCAATCATGTTCAAATTTTATGAATGAAATTAAAATATTTAATTTTAGATTACGTCCTAAAAGAATAAGGAAATCCTTATAACAAAGTTATACTGAAGTATTGATTATCACTGATACACTGATTACTCCGATATCAGATGATAAAGTTAATTTACAGAAATAACCATTCTAATAATAGGGTGCAAATGATGACTAAAAAATATTAATTTCTTCAAAAGCAATAAGTAAATAAGAAACTTACTCATATATATTTTCTCTAATTGGATAATTTCACCAACAGCGGATACTTTAAAATGTAAGTCCCGGTCTAATTAGCCCATAGTGTGTACAAAATGACCGTAGAGCGACAAACCAAACCAACATTGGACTTCCGGTTTCACCTTTGTAAATCTAAATTTAAAATGAAATAGAAAATTTTCATTTAAAATTGATAAAAGAAAATTTAATATCATACAACAAGACAATAATTCCTAACAAATTGTGTAAATTTTTTTATAGAGGGAATAACAAAAAGAAAGAAATTTAAGTTTAGAATATCCAGATAGTTTCATTGAATTTCATTATTCGTAAGTCATAGAATAATAATAATAATATTATTAAAAAAAAAACAGTTTGAAAAATTGTTTCATGCATAAAAAAAATTAACCATGAGATATATTAAACAATACCAGTTATATATATTTTTTAAAAACAAGTTATTCATACAGAACACATGTCCACCTACCGATTGTGTGGAAAATTGGCAAAATGCCAAGTAAGACGGATTTAAACATAACAGTGAAGTAGGGGAGATAAGTAACTTCGGAGGGATATGAATTAAAATAAAAATAATTTTTACTTTTATTAAATAAAATTTTAAGTTGCATAATATTAAAAGAAAAATTAAATGAAAAGAGTTCCACACTAACGAATAAACTTTTATCTTTCAAAATTACTTTAAAACGCGTATATCTGACTAGCACCCCTAACGTGTAATCTATTCGTCTGCTATCACTTTTAAAAATGCTTACCTTTCCACACAATCGGTAGTCGAACTATACATGAATTTATTTATTAAATAGTTTCCTAAAATAATCAGTCAGAATTTTTAATACATAAAATTTAATTGTAACGATTTTTTCATCATTAGAATTTATGATTACAATTAATATCGATTATACATTTTTTTAACTGAAGGGTTTTTATTAAAATAAAGAAAAATGACTTCTCTTCAACTATGACTTCTATTCGAATTCTGGAATCGGGTTGCAGATGGCCCATTTCAATTGATAGCAGCAGTTAACCGGATCCATAAGAAACCTGTCGGTCCGAGCTTATGAATCTAACTATCTACAAGGGCCCGGGTCGACAGGGTACTTACGAATGGTTCAATGGTCAATGGTTCCTTCAATGGTCAATCAATGGTGAATACTGAAATAAGAATGCTTGATTGTAACATGCAAAGTATCATACAATTAAATTTGCAGTATATATTACAAATGCATACAGAATTATAGATTTTGAAGTTCTATATATATGTAACCGTCTTATTTAATTTTGTATTTTTGTATTTTTTTTTTTTTTTTTTTTTTGGCTTGTATTTAAATTATGATATTAGAAAATTTATTTTAACATATATGTTGTATTTTTTAACTATAGAATTTTTTTAAAACTTGAAATTCGAGTTAAACAGCATTTATTTCCTTACATTGTTAAATCTTTCAAAACTGAACTTTAGTCAACTATAAAAGAATTATTTTTAATAGATTTATTTTTAATCCATATTTCAGTTTTCACCAATTTACTTTTTTCATTAAAATTACATTTTATTAACCGATGTTATTCAAGAAAAAAACAACTCAAACACTGTTTTAACAGATGCAGAATTACTGTACAGGAAAAAACTCCTGCAGTAAGCAAGGAGTGTCTATAAAACGCTGTTAAATTTAAATTTAAAAAAATGCTACAAATACAATTTTTTAACGAAACATAATGTACAAACTATCTACGGTCATATTTAAAAAAAAAACAATTTTGAAGGAAAATGTAAAATTGTTTGCAAAAAAATATTGAAATTAAGAATTCGAGAAATAATCGTACAATACTGTACACAAACAATTTTATGCGCAACATGTGAAATTTAAACTTTAAATTACATAAGGTAGTTAACGAATTAAATTTTTTTCTAAGATAATTTGTTTTCAAAAGTTTAAGAAATGGCTGGTCACATCAATAACATTAAAATTTTATGTCCATTCATTGAGAATAGAAACATGAACATAAAAATAAAATTCAATAAATTAATTATAACTATTTAAAAATATTTTTCAATTTTGTTTGATTAGCATAAATAAAAAATTGTAAATATTGATATATATTGTGAGTGGACTCTACTAAATATAAAGTTTCTGCTATATAGATCTTTTTTATATAGTAATTTTCCAATCAATTCAGCCTGTCTTTTGTGGTAAAACGAACAACAATTTTAAAATTTTGCTTTCCGAATACACTTATTGGCTTAGAAATAATCAAGTTATGTTAATATTCACCGAACTTTAAATTAGATGGATTATTTTTATCAGGGATAAGTAATAATACTTTTATGTTTCATTTTATATTTATTCCTTGAATTGAAATTTAATATATGTTAATGAGTATTGAACCAAGTACAAATTGATCCGACATTGCTTTTGATAAAATATATTTTTGTGATATATTTTTATGTTTTGCAATTATTTTGCAGAGCTGTAGACAATTTGAAAAGCAAATGAATAATTGCTTATTGTTTTTTGCATGGATAACTTAATATCACCGTTTCTGATTTCGTTAAAAAGTGATCCCCGAATAAATTTTCTGCAGCAAATGGCCATCGCAAAATTATAATTTATTATAAACTAATAAATAAAGAAGTTTTTATTGAACTATAACTAACTTTTTTTTTATTAGATCAATTTTTCCCAATAAATTCCTCTAAAAGTAGATAGATTTTTTTTTGCACTTATTTAATTTTTCAAAATAGGAAATATTAATAAAAATACGAATTTTTCTTTGCATTTGATAAAATTAAATTTAGTATTAGACAAAACATTACTGAATAAAAAAATATGTATAGTTTTAGGAAGAAAAATACCTACGTACACAATCTGTATACAATTTAGAGCTGTCGTTCCTCTTTTTTAAAATTCCGATGTCATAAATGTCTTGATAATTTCGTTACGATCTCTAGTATGGTATATATCTATATATTATTAATATTTAACATTGCTGGTTAATAGATTAATTTTTTTCATGCACGAAAAAAATTAACCATGTAATATTCTGGATATGAAAAAAAATTAATAAACCACTGAATGCTAGTTTTATACAATAAAAACACATTATTTATACAAAATAAATATTATTTTTGATTAAATATTTTGAGTATTTTTTCTAAAAATAATATTTGCTTAATTTTTTCTAAGCAAACACATTATACATTTATATATATTCATGCCAACGGCCGTACCATGCTGAATATACCGGTTCTCGTTAGATCACCGAAGTCAAGCATCATTGGGCGCGGTCAGTACTTGGGTGGGGGAACACTGCGTGCCGTTGGCAAATTTGGGACCTGAATGGCCGAGTGTCTAGCGCTCTGGCGCTCGGTGCCACAGGTTTCGGGTTCGAATCCCGGCGGTGCCATGGATGTTTGTAGTGGTTCGGAATCCACTTTAAGCCGTAGGTCCCGGTCTTCTATGACTGTAAGAGCGTCACGGAGCAAAAGTCAGGCTTCTACCTACGGGTGCTCCATCGCAACAGAAGCTGCTTCCTTCCCCTTCAATCATGAGTCCATATGGGCTTGTGGGCTTGGCCAGCCAAGTGGGATAAGAAACAACAAAAACAACAACATATATATTCATACATAGCATTTTACTGAAATGGTTTCATCACCAGATTTTATGAATACCTGTTCACTTTTTTTTTATTTCAACTGAATGATTATTTATCCAATGAAAGAAAAATTACTTCTTGAGATATTCGAATTCTGGAAGTTGATCCATCTTTGGAGAAGCAGCTTGTAGCAGGACCCGTAAGAAACCTGTAGGTCCGAGCTTATGAATCGATCTATTCTACAAAAGCTCGAATCTACAGGGTACTTACGAATTGCTCGACACCATTCTTGCAATCAATAGTGAGTACTGGAACGAGAATATTTCATAGAAACATATATGCAAAATTCATACAATTAAATTTTCATGACATATCATTACATGCACATAAAAATATTAGAAATTTTTATTTTAAATATTTTGCGTTTCTAGGAATATATATATATATATTAATTAATCTTTTATCATTTTACTTATTTTCTTACTATTGGAAGTTCGACATTAGAATACTTTATTCATTTATTTATTAAGAAAAATTTTAAATCTTTGAAGAGGTTTTATTATTTTATTTATTCATTTCGTTAAATCATTTTAAAATGGACTAGTGAATATTATGATGTTTTTAAGAAAACGAACTTTCGTGTTTTTTGACAAGGATTTTTAATTATTGCTTTTGAGTTATTTTTTACGTTTTGCCATATGTTATCGATATAATCCACATTTTTTTCCCCAAAGAAGATATCTTGTACAAGAAATAACTCCCACATAGTTAAAATTACACATTTTCTTGTGTACTTTATATTAAATTGTGTGCAGTTATTTTTTAGTAATTTTAAATAATCATGTAAAATTATTTACAGAAAATAGTGCGATTAATTTTATTGAAATTTTAAGAGAATTTCTAAACTTTAGGATATCATAATTTTTGGTACTAAAATTCCAGGATGTCTTTAATGTGTAATTTTTTGATTAACTAAAACCCATACATTGATGCAATGGAGAATAAGAATTAAAATTTTAGTCCTCATTGAAAAAAATACCGAGAACTTTAAAATATAATTATACTGTATTGTAGTGGTGCCATCTATAATATGAGACATTTAACTTAAAAGAAATTTTATGAATTGTAGGGATATTTTACTCAAATGGCTGGGTTTTTTTTTTTCCATAATACGAGAATACTGATGGAAAAATTGAGATAAAAAGATTATTATGCATGCATTTTGTTGACTTAATCAGATCCATAAAGTTTGAAATTTACTGCCCACTTATATGACTATTTGAATTCAAACAGATAAAAGATTTTTACCTTATATTAATCATTCTGAATTAAAATACAAATATGCAATAGCTATTTTTTTCTATAACATTTTAATTTCAATTTAAATAAATTGAAGGAAAAAAAAAAAAACTTTTTTTTTTTTTTTTTTTTTTTAACACTAAAAAACATTAAACGAAAAAAAAAAAAAATTTTTTTTTAATTTTTTTTTTTATGTTTTAGACTAAAAATTTTATTTATTTATTTTTTTTTAACTTAAATTTTCGTTGAATTAAAAAAAAAACCCACCGAGATATGTTTAGCAAAAATTACAATAAATTTTGTCTTTTTTTTTAAAAGCAAAAATCCCGAATTAAGTATTTATTTGTTTCCTTTCAACTTTTTTTTTTTTTTATTGATTAGAATTCACTGTGAGGAATATTTATTTTCCGAGTTTTAAAATTACTCCGATATTTTTTTTTTTTTTACCAATAAATAGTACTAATAAGATCATGGTGTAGTTTATGTAATTCCGGTTTAAAACCCTTTATTAGAAATTTGTTTTCAATTATTTTTTCAAAACTACATATAAATTACGTCTATCAATTATTTTCAATAATGTTTTTTACAATCTTTCCTTATAGTTGTATAAAATAGCTTTTCTCGCATTGTTTAATATTCTTCATAGTATTTGTATTTTTTGATAATTATCTTTTAAATGCATTGTTTAGTTTTCTTCTTTTTTTTTTTTTAATTTTTTTGATATTGATAGAAGTTATTGAAAGTAGAATTACTGAAAGATTAATTTTTTTCATTCAACATAATATAAAAACATCTAAAACTGTGCATATAAGACGACGCAAGGGACGTAATAGTTATGACATTTTTTGGAATTTTACAAATGAAAAAATTGTAAAACTCTACATTAGAGAATGTATGATAGAGAGATATCAGTGTTAAACTATGGAATTATTTTAACATCAACATTTGTTAGTTCAATATGAAGTTCAATATCATAACAATTACTGAATTTTACAATGCGTTTCCAAGATGAGGATATGAATTAAACGCATCACATTTAAAAATCTCAAATATTTATTCAGTTATAGTTATTTATAATTAATCAATTCATATTTAATTCATCATAATTCAATCTCATTCAAATTTCACTTGGTTTCTTATATTAAGAGAATGCTGCTATTCTTAAAAATACATACATTATGCATACAATAATTTCAAACACGAATTTTTATTAAATTTTTTTATTAATTTATCATAACAAATTACAAAATACGATTTTTGAATTCATAAAATATTAACAATTTAACCGACTAAACATTTTTTTTAACTGAATGATTTTTATTGAGTGGAAGTAAAATGATTTCTTGAGGTATTCGAATGCCGGAATTAGGATGCATCTAACAGTTAGCTGGTCCCTTTTTCAAGCAGCACTTAGCCAGATCGGTAAGCCGTCCTGTATAACCGAGCTTATGAATCCAACGAAACTACAAAAACACGGATCTACAGGACTACTTACAAATGGGCAAATACTTCTTTAAATCTGGAACAAGAATATTTCAATGCGATCAATATGCAACAATTAAGTTTGCATTATATATTAATTATAAACACATATGACGATACCACAACATTTTTTAAAGCATATTCTAATTACAAACGTTAAAATTGAATTAAGAAAGCTGAAAAACAACAGATACTTACTTTCCGAGAATAAAAATGGTTCAAAATTGCAGAACAATTAAATTTCTAAGCCTTTTCTTTAATTAATACAAATAAAATCGTTATCTACCGAATAAAAGTCAATGTTCACAAAAAAATAGCAAAAATAATCAGGCACCATATAACATAACTGTTTATTAAAAATTTTTATTTATTTGCGAGTTATATATGTAAATGAAATATTATAAAACACATTAATTTGAAAATTTTATAATTAATAGATAGGAACATGAAGTGTATAAGCGATCTATAGAAAAAAAATTTCAAATTAGCCCAATTGGAGTTCCTTGAAAGTAGTCTGTTCTTCACTGATGAAGTCGCCAGATTCGTGAACTACCTGTATAAACGAGCTTATGATCACTAACTGAGCAGCAAAAGCCCGAATTTACAGGCAGTCTACAAATAGCTCACTCTTTGAAGCACTGCTGATACGTGCTTATCTGCTCATATGCAAAAGAAAGATTTAAGTTGTATAATCGAAAATAAATATTTAAAAGTGTCTTTCTTTTTTTCCCCGATGAGAAAAAAGGGCAATGAATGATGATATATCAAGAATGGTTCCATAGAAATAAATAATAATTAGATAAAAATAATAAAATAATAAGATAAATAAAAAAAATAATAATAATTTAATAAAAAATAATAATTTAATAAAAAATAAAATTTAATAAAAAAATAATAAAAATATAAATAATAAAAAAATTTAATAAAATAAATATAATAAAAAATTAATATAAAATAATAAAATAATTCTTAATAAATAATATAAAATTAATAAATAACATAATAATAATTTATAAATAAATAATAAATAAAATAAAATAAATAAAAAAATTATTTAATAAAATAAATTTTAATAAAAAAATAAATAATAAAATAAATTTAATAAAAAATAATAAAAATTTTAATAAAAAAAATTCTTTTTATAAATTCAACGATAGTGGAGATTTAGGATTGGAAGTAAGTCATTGATTTAATTTCATTTAAAAGAAAAAGTATTAAGAGTTAAGTTCAAGTCATACCGGACATATCATCACAACTATTTCGCCTCAACATCTCAGGTTTGTATCAAATTTGATACAGATGTACTTCATGCGTGTGTGTGTGTGTATATATATATATATATATATATATAATAAACACAGCAGTTCTGAAAAGTATTGTAAAATACACATTGAAAAACACCCCCAAAGTCTCTTGATTGGCACGTAATTGAGTCATCATAACCTCTCGTAAAGCTAAAGAGATGAAACAATCCATATCATAGTTAACCCTTTAGACGAGTTTTCTGTTAATATTAGGCTTTGTACAAAAATTTTATGGGATAAAAATTAACTTTCCGCGAAATTTTAAATTTTTTAATAAAAATTTAATGTATATTTCAATACATAAATGCTTGTGAAACAGTACAGTATGTCAAATCTGAAATATTTAAGAATATATTAGTTTTTTTTTTTCTTTTTGAAAGAATTGAATTTGAATTTTAGGAAATTTTTTTTTTTAAGGAGGCCTTTTTTTTGTAACTAAGTAAAGTATTGACTTTTTTATAAACTTAAAAAACCGTTTCTTAATGCAATTTATAAAGAATACTTATTGTTTCACAATAAAGTCGTATCGGACTTCTAGAAATTTTTTTTATACTAACATCAAACAATTTATTATCCTTCAGATGGTAAAGCCTTCACAGATAAAACAATTAAAACTAAAATTTCTCTTCATGAATATGCAAATAAACTTATAAGTAAAAGAGCCTCACAATTAAAGAAGGAAGTTACTTATTGTAAAGTAAAACTGTTGAATATTTGCAAGCTGAGAGGATAGCTGTAAAAATATTTCGGATATGAAAAGCGCATAATATTATTTAAAAAAAAAAATTATATTGCATTATGTTTACTTTTAACGAAATGTTAAAGAAGTATTTAGTTGATGAAATTTTTATTGTAAAAGAATGCACATAAATATTTTAATGGATTTATTTTTATCGATTTGCAAATTCATGGAATTCAAAATTCAAAACACTATTTACAAAAAGTGCTTAATATATTTCGTAATGGTATGCATCTTTGCAAATGGCGTGAATTTCCACGTCATCCACCTTCAAAGTGCTAAGAATAATTTACAATTCAGATGGTCGAGAGATAATTTTTTTTTTATAATTGATAACTTTTGAAAATTATTTATTTAAAATTTTGCGAGATTGGCTGCTACATTTGCTAGTCATACTATAGAGAACGACATATGCAAATCTCTGAACTTTATACTAATTAACCCTTATAAAGTATCAAATTTTGCAGCTTTTACAATGCAATAAAAATTTTTCATTATCATTAACAAAATATTAAATTGCACTTAAAAATTACTTCCGATTGAATGAGCGACAATGTATATAAAGGTGCCCCTATAAACCCTTCCTCCATTCATACATATGCAAGTCAAAAAGGTAATTCAAAGTTTATAAATGCTGGAATACACAAAAAACTCTTGACAATCGGATGAAGCTTCAGTGGTAAATAGCCGATTTGTAAGACACCTATAAAAACGAGCTTATGAATAATAAATTACAAAAGCCCGGATTTACAGGAGGTTTACGAATGACTAATCCAAATTTTTTGTTAAGTCTAATTATTCAAAGATAATTTTGAATTAAAAAAATTAAGCATACAGCGAAATATACAGAAAAATATTTTCAAAAATGCAATATTTATTATTATAATAGTCATATGCAATTAAAAATCTTTTACACGCTGTTGACTAGAATGTATTGTTTGCATAAAATAAACGACTAAGATTGCATGAGATTTCATTATTACAATAAGATAAATGGCTAAATCGTGGTGGTGCCATAATACGTTTTTATTGGTGCTTTTGCTACTCAATACTACTGAACTAAAGGCTATTGCAAAAGCAAAATATAATAAATTTTATTAAAAAAAAGCTAAATTTGCTAATATACAAGTAGAATAATGAATGGTTTTAAGAGAATAAAGAAATGTCCAAAGCTAATTGAACAATTAAAAAAAAAATTCTTTGTATGCATCTTTATTGTTGGGTTTGTCGTTTATATTAAAGTAACTTAAATCTATTCTTGATTTATCCACAATATTATTATATCTAAAATATC
Source organism: Caerostris darwini (assembly GCA_021605075.1). Lineage (NCBI taxonomy): Eukaryota > Metazoa > Arthropoda > Arachnida > Araneae > Araneidae > Caerostris > Caerostris darwini. The sequence goes on from BPLQ01005473.1 coordinate 38,106, forward strand.
CTTGATATTTATGACTTGATTTGTCCAAAATATTATTATATCTAAAATATCTTGATATTTATATCTTGATTTGTCCAAAATATTATATCTAAAATATCCTTGATATTTATAACTTGATTTGTCCAAAATATTATTATATCTAAAATATCCTTGATATTTATATCTTGATTTGTCCAACATATTATTATATCTAAAATATCCTTGATATTTATAACTTGATTTGTCCAAAATATTATATCTAAAATATCCTTGATATTTATATCTTGATTTGTCCAAAATATTATTATATCTAAAATATCCTTGATATTTATAACTTGATTTGTCAAAATATTATTATATCTAAAATATCCTTGATATTTATATCTTGATATGTCCAAAATATTATTATATCTAAAATATCCTTGATATTTATAACTTGATTTGTCCAAAATATTATTATATCTAAAATATCCTTGATATTTATATCTTGATTTGTCCAAAATATTATTATATCTAAAATATCCTTGATATTTATAACTTGATTTGTCCAAAATATTATATCTAAAATATCCTTGATATTTATAACTTGATTTGTCCAAAATATTATTATATCTAAAATATCCTTGATATTTATATCTTGATTTGTCCAAAATATTATTATATCTAAAATATCCTTGATATTTATAACTTGATTTGTCCAAAATATTATTATATCTAAAATATCCTTGATATTTATATCTTGATTTGTCCAAAATATTATTATATCTAAAATATCCTTGATATTTATAACTTGATTTGTCAAAATATTATATCTAAAATATCCTTGATATTTATATCTTGATTTGTCCAAAATATTATTATATCTAAAATATCCTTGATATTTATATCTTGATTTGTCCAAAATATTATTATATCTAAAATATCCTTGATATTTATAACTTGATTTGTCAAAATATTATTATATCTAAAATATCCTTGATATTTATAACTTGATTTGTCCAAAATATTATATCTAAAATATCCTTGATATTTATAACTTGATTTGTCCAAAATATTATTATATCTAAAATATCCTTGATATTTATAACTTGATTTGTCCAAAATATTATATCTAAAATATCCTTGATATTTATATCTTGATTTGTCCAAAATATTATTATATCTAAAATATCCTTGATATTTATATCTTGATTTGTCCAAAATATTATTATATCTAAAATATCCTTGATATTTATAACTTGATTTGTCAAAATATTATATCTAAAATATCCTTGATATTTATATCTTGATTTGTCAAAATATTATTATATCTAAAATATCCTTGATATTTATATCTTGATTTGTCCAAAATATTATTATATCTAAAATATCCTTGATATTTATATCTTGATTTGTCCAAAATATTATTATATCTAAAATATCCTTGATATTTATAACTTGATTTGTCCAAAATATTGTATCTAAAATATCCTTGATATTTATAACTTGATTTGTCAAAATATTATTATATCTAAAATATCCTTGATATTTATATCTTGATTTGTCCAAAATATTATTATATCTAAAATATCCTTGATATTTATAACTTGATTTGTCCAAAATATTATTATATCTAAAATATCCTTGATATTTATATCTTGATTTGTCCAAAATATTATTATATCTAAAATATCCTTGATATTTATATCTTGATTTGTACAAAATATTATTATATCTAAAATATCCTTGATATTTATAACTTGATTTGTCCAAAATATTATTATATCTAAAATATCCTTGATATTTATAACTTGATTTGTCAAAATATTATATCTAAAATATCCTTGATATTTATATCTTGATTTGTCCAAAATATTATTATATCTAAAATATCCTTGATATTTATAAAAAAGATATTTATAACTTGATTTGTCCAAAATATTATTATATCTAAAATATCCTTGATATTTATAACTTGATTTGTCCAAAATATTATATCTAAAATATCCTTGATATTTATATCTTGATTTGTCCAAAATATTATTATATCTAAAATATCCTTGATATTTATAAAAAAGATATTTATAACTTGATTTGTCCAAAATATTATTATATCTAAAATATCCTTGATATTTATATCTTGATTTGTCCAAAATATTATTATTACTTAAATCTATCCTTGATTTATCCCTTATCCAAAATATTATTTGTGTGGAGTTTTTCTGAAATTTGTTTTATGAGCACAACTTTCTCAGGAAGGTAGTTTGCAAATAAACCGAGCTAAATGATTTTTAGATTTCAGATGCAATACGAGACTCCAGGAAAGCATTGCCAGGTATTTGAAGAGTAAGAAAAGGGAATGTGAATGTAGACAAAGTATTTACCACAGCAATTAAATGTGTAAGAAGAGAAAATAAAAATTGCGGGGGGGAGATAGTAATTAAAATGGAAGATCTAAGACATAGACCCTCTTAACGACAGAGTAATGTTTTTTTAATCCCCTTTTTAAATCCAAGCAATTTTTTAAATTAATTCGAAATTTGTGATAATTCATTGGGATCGATAAAATTATGTTTCATCAAAACCTGGCTACAATTGACATTTGAAATAAACCAATAAATTCAGAAGATTTATTTTTCTGGTTTAATTTAACAGCTATTAATTTTAAAATATCAAAAAATAATTAATATTGAAATTCAAAAGAAAAGGAAGCTAATTTAATAATATCATTTTAATCTTAAAATGCAATATAGAGTCCATAGTAGCTTAAAGGCTAATAAAATGCAAATTTCAAGAGACCATCCTTTATATTTATTAGTAGGAAAAGCATATTCTGTAATAAAAAATAAGTATAATGCCAGGAAAATGCTTGACCTGCAACATAGAGAAAACAGAGATAGAAAGTAAAATTTAACTATCTACAGCTACATTAGCTCTTGATTACAAGTCCTAAAGATCGACTATAATTGACTAAAAGCGAAAATATTCAACATTACAGCCACTACAAGCATGCTCTTACCTTTGTTACATTACAATTTAAGTCGAATGATGACAGCACCGATCTATTGGACACTCCATTATGCAGTGGCAAGTGTTTTGATTCCATCTCATCATTGCTTGTTTTAATACAAATGTTCTTTTGATAAATATTGAACATATAAAAATGAAAATTCATTTTCCTACATGTATTTATATCAGCATAGATCCACTAATAAAAAAATTCCTAAACATGAAACTTCATTTTTATAAGTGTAGTTTTTACCATTGGCCGCTGCGATTTACCAAATGTTGGTGAACCATTCATTGATGACGCTGCAAACAGCCGACTTGCAAGCCCCTGTATTTACGAGCTTATGATTACTGACTAATCTACAAAAACCCATAAATACAGGTGCTTGCAAATAGCCAAACACAAATTTAGCACCATTATTGAAAACTTGGTATCTGCACTCTAGTAAATAAAAGGGAAAGAAAAAGCTACTTGTCAATTTAAAAATATGAAACTATTTAAGTTCTATTTATTACTACTATTAAGTACTATTTGTTTAGCATAAAATTTATAAAATTAAAAAATTATTCAGGTCATAATTAATTGTGGCTTAATTAAATAACCTAGAGTTGCATGTTTTTTTTTTTTTTTTTTACTAATAAATGTAAAGATTAAGATAGTTAAAAGCCAAACTAATCAAAATAACTATTACAATTTTCTTAAAAAAAAAAAAAAAGACTATTTCAATTTAATTCTAATTAAAGAAGAAAAAACCGTTTTTCGCTAAACAGTTTCAGTCTTAAAAGTCCAGTTTAAAAAAACTATATTTGACACTAAAACCTTTCAATGAAATATGGGGGGGGATGTTAAATTCCTAGAAGTAAATTACTTATGCTTTATTAATAGTATATATGCTGTTATTTTACATATAGAAATGGAAATAAGAATCGATTGAGAAGTATATAATTTTAATTAATATAGAATTTTTATACGATAGTCTGTTTCAGTGCAGAAGCAGAAATTAGCCTCCTTCATAAGCCACCTGTAGGTCCGAGCTTCTGAATGGTATACAGTCTACAAAAACCCGGCGCTACAGGTTAGCTTATGAATGACTCGGAGTTTTCTGTTTTAAAGGCTGTCGAGAAATTTCAGCTTTTCTGTAAATGTAAACATGACAAGATAAAAACTAAATTAATGAATATCATAACAATTTATTTTAGAAACAGCCATTGTAGTTTGTACACCTGCAAAAGGATATCAAGCAGTACATCTGGAAATAAAATCAGATCACATACACTGAAGTGACAAAAGTCATGGGATAGCAATATGCAAATTTTCAGATGGCAGTAGCATCGCGCAGAACAGGTATAAATGCGCAGTGATTTCGCAGAGCTTTCATTTCTGTTCAAGTTATTCATGTGAAGAGGTTTTGACGTGATGATGACCGCATGACGGGAATTTACAGACTTTGAACGCAGAATGTTAGTTGGAGCTAGACGCATGGGTCATGCCATTTCGGAAATCGTTAGGGAATTCAACATTCCCAGATCCACTGTGTGCCGAGAGTATGAAATTTCAGGCATAACATCCCACCATGGACAGCGCAGTGGTCGACCGCCTGCACTTAACGACCGAGACCGGCGACGTCTGCAAAGAGTCGTAGATTCTAACAGACAAGCAACACTGCGTCAAATAACCGCAGAAATCAATGTGGGACGTACAAGGGACTTGTCTGTTAGAACTGTGCGGAGAAATTTGGCTTTCTTGGGCTATTCCAGCAGAAGACCGACTCGAGTGCCTTTACTGACAGAACGACATCGCTTGCAGCGACTCTCGTGGGTACGTCAGCATATTGGTTGGTCCCTAGATGAATGGAAAACCGTGGCCTGGTCCGATGAGTCACGATTTCAGTTGGTAAGAGCTGATGGTAGGGTTCGAGTGTGGCGCAGACTCCACGAAGCCATGGACCCAAACTGTCAGCAAGGCACTGTTCAAGCTGGCGGCGGCTCCGTAATGGTGTGGGCTGTTTTTTCATGGCATGGACTTGGTCCTCTGGTGCGACTGGACCGAACATTGACTGGAAATGCTTATGTTCAGCTACTTGGAGATCACTTGCAGCCATTCATGGACTTCATGTACCCAAACAACGATGGGATTTTTTTATGGATGACAATGCGCCATGTCACCGGGCCACAACTGTTCGCGATTGGTTTGAAGAACATTCTGGACAATTCCAACGAATGATCTGGCCACCTAGATCGCCCGACATGAATCCCATCGAGCATTTATGGGACATCATCGAGAGGTCTGTTCGTGCCCAAAATCCTGCACCATCAACGCTTTCACAATTATGGACGTCTATCGAGACAGCATGGCTCAATATTCCTGCAGAAGACTTCCAACGACTTGTTGAGTCCATGCCACGTCGAGTTGCTGCACTTCGCCGGGCGAAAGGAGGGCCGATACGATATTAAGAGGTATCCCATGACTTTTGTCACTTCAGTGTATTCCAAGGTATAGTACAAGAACATTGAATTAAAAAAAAATTGATTTTTTTTTAAAAACAATTTAGCGATTAGAAGATTCAAGCAAGTGCCGGTAGCATATTATTTTGAAAGCGACTCTTCCGTTATCTTTTTTTTTGGATTTTTTGAGACCTTATAATAAAATACATATTTAGTTTGGTTTTGAAATTCAAACAGTTGCATTTTTTTAAAAAATATACTAGCATAACGAGTGGAATGAAATAGTCTAAATACATTTTAATATGGAATGAAGTTATATAGAAAATTTTTTACTTCTAACGTTTGTAACATAGTTAATTGACACCAAAGATATTACTTTAATTCCATTTCTTTTACAGTTATGATTGAAAACCTACCAGGATCAAAGTATGTTGAATAATACCTCGAAATATATTTATAATCATTAAGGATCATTAAAAAAGAAAGCTATTTTTTCCTTAGCTTCTGGGTAAAAAAAAAAAAAAAAAAAAAAAAAAAAAAATCATTCCATAACTACAAATCCATTTTATCTAAATTTGTGAACTATATCAACTCTTTATATATAATTTTTTTTATTTATGTTCCCTTAAATGCCATTTAATAATTTTTTTAAATTGGTTTACGTAAGAATTTTATTCCTGCTAAGAAAAATTTAAAATTAAAAGCATTCTATTGAATTAACATTGACTAACAACTAAAATAATAAACAGCAGATAAATTTTAAGAAACTTTCAAAATTACATACCTATTATTTTTATATGAAAACCAATAAGCATTAAAAATAAAATACTTACTAACAAACACGTATATTGTGTAATAAGATTACATTGAAAATTAAAATTTAATGTACTACATAAATTAAAAAGCCACAGAGATCAAGAAAATGTTCTTACCTGAAAATACTTACATTTCAAATTCAACACATGAAAACAGCCTCTTTACAATTCCGATAAACTAAAATAAAATTTTCTTAAATAATGCGATTCTTCTCATTATATATTTTAGTTTTGCATTTCAGAAAGGTTTTCAAAAGTGTATATGCAAACTTAAAGAATACTTGTAATAAACAACATGATAATAATTGAAATATTTTTAGAATTTTATGTCAGGAAAATGATTTTCATGTGAGTGAAGTAAAATTAATCGAAAATTGCACGCCGTTTTTTTTTTTTTGTACTATAATAAATATTCAGTTAAGGATTGGCCTTTGCGTAAGTGCTTTTAAAAATTCATATTCTGATGCCCAAATGGTAAATTATGCTAGTCCATCGATTATTAGCAAGGTCGCCGATCATGCTCACATTACGATTTTCGTGGGGAAAAAAAAACAACTTAAAAGTTTTCACTGTTTTATTTTTAAGCTCAGATCTTCAGCCTTCGAAAACAATTTTGGAGTGTGTTTCTAGTAATAAAAAGTCGAAATGAAGCTGTTTAATCACAAGATATTAGAATATTGAATTCATGCATAACTCTTTGTTGTCCAACTTCGAGTGTGGCTCGACGCGGTTTTTAAATTCAAGTGTGCATTGTTTAACGGTCTTAAGATTCTTTTTGCTGATAATTATATTGTTTTACTTTTGTGTAATGCAATATATTGCCATTTTTGTAAGTTATAACAGGCATCGCTATAATCAGTCATGTAAGAATCTCGTTAAAAACTTACATTTCATTTTACTTATTACAGCACATAAATAGATGAAAACTCAATTGAAATTGTTAGGTCGATAATACATTGGCATAACTCAAAAATTAATTTGGATCAGACTACTGGGAATGAAGAAAATTAATTTAGACTGCAAAGGGTTAAAAACTTTCAACTGAATTTCTGAAAAACTGTATTTTTTGCTACATTGCCATGCTATAGCAATTATAACTGTATGTGTTTAATGTTATGCATGCATTAAACTAAAACGATTAAAATATGTTTATTTAAATATGAGTTATTAACATTTTTATTAAAAACATTACTTTTTCTCTTTTTTTTTACAGCCAAATTATTCAATTGGCTGTAATTCAGCTACATTTTAGAATGTTATTATTTTAGCCCAATGCACGCATAATAGGTATATGTTTACATTTATACAAGTAAATGTGATTTGTTTTACTTTTTCTTTGTTTGTATTTATGTGCAGTCAAAATTATTATTATTTTTTTTGTCAAATATTAACAAAACAATATTCATGCCAAGTGGGATAAAAAACAATAACATATTTTAATTTTCATGCTTGTGAATGTTTGATGCTATTGTTAAATAGCATCAAACAATTTCCATAAGATATTTAAAATTTTTGGCTCTGAGCGTGTTCAATTACCTTAAAAAAGAAAGTTAACAGATCCGTAAAGAATCTGCATATAAATGCCATGGAATTTACCACAGCTTGGAAAAGCAAAATGGCCTAATGAATTACAAAAATTGAATCTTTGAAACACTGTTGGAAAACATTGCCTTTCCATATGTATAAAAATGTCGCGGCAAAAGATTGGGTTAGAAAAAAAATAGTACTTAAAAAAAAAAAATTTAAGTAGCATGTAAAAGATAAAAATTATTATAGCATGTGTAAATTTTTCATTGATATGAGTTTTTAAACATAGTTTGTTTTTAATTTTAATTAAACTAAAACTAATTCTGAAGCATGCAGGATTCTCTTAAAGAAACATAATCATTGACTAAAAAAAAAAGCTACAATTTCTCTAGAAATAAAGCTATAATTTTGGTTTGTTTGAAGCCTTCAATGAAAGAATTATTTAATACCTTTATCACAAAGTTATTTCGTAAATTATATTTTGAATTGCAATTCATTATGTGCACATCTCCAGTAATGAGTTAAGCGTCAATTCAAGAATCTGTATCAAGTTAACTATAATAATAACGGAGGATCAAATTTTGCATATTTTTTTTTTCAAATCTTGAAAAATGGTTTGGTTTTGGTCATGGTTTTTTTTTTTCCTTTTCAATCTATTTAAAAGTTATAATTCATGAGATCAAATCGATTAACCGCCAGTCTTTCAATGTCGAAGCAATAATTAGTCATAAGTGACTTATAGGTCAGAGTTTCTAAATGCCATGTATAATACAAAAGCCTTAGCCAACAAGTTAGTTTATTAATAGTTCGAATTCATCTTATTTCCGCAATGCAAAGCCTAATTATTATATAAGTAATTGCCTTTTACATATTTACCAAAAAACCTCAATTTGAATAAATCGTAATATAACAATATTCAGCTTGTGATCATTGCGTAATAAGATTCTACATATGTATATGATAAAATATTTTATCCTTCACTAATTATTCAGCTCCTGTAAGTTTTGAAAATTTAACAGAATATACTATTTACAATATAAAACTGAAACATGTCACTATGTGATTTCTTTCGATTCTCGTTGTATTCATGTGCCTTTTGTTCTTTTCTTTTTGTAGCCTGCCATTGGAAATAAAAAAAATATATATATATAAGCTGAAAAGTTGATTAATGCTTCAAATGGCTAAGCAGATAATAGCTTAATTCACAAGGACACTCGTAGGTCCGAGCTGTTGAATTTCGAGCATTCTACAAAAAACAGAGTGTATAAGATAAGCTTATGAATCACTCGGTCTTTAAAAATTTGCTTCGATGAAATAACGCTCTTAAAAAAATAATTGATAATCAATATACAATTCATGTAATTTTGAGGCAACTTACAATTGACTAAAACGTAAGAAAAGAACTTAAGATATGTAGAACGTGATTATAATAAATGTTTTAAACTTTTGATGTAAAAATTAAAGTCATTTTATTATAAAGGCATTGAAAATCATTTATTAAATTTTACTTTACTTACTGAAAATTTCTAACTTTAATTGCTATAAGACAAATGCAATAAAATGCTTCAATCGTTTAGCGAAAAAAAAATTATGAATCATTTATGCTAAAGTATATTTAATTTAATAAATGACTCGTGTATTGTGTAAAATATTCTAGTTATAAAAGATCTGAATTAAAATCTTTCAAGAAGTTTCAAAATATCAGTTAGTGCAACAGTATCTCGGTCGCAAGCAAACCACATGATGAATAAAGAATCAAATGAAAAGGATTATCGTAGATATTTAATCCAAAAATGCAGTATATTATACAATTAAAAAAAACTGCTACAACATATTGTGATGTATGACGAAAATGAAACAGACAAAACTATTTTGTTTCAAAATTTCATGGAAAAAAAATTCTTTATTTAAAGAAAGCCCATCGAAAATTTTGTAAATAGGTTCCTACAAAGAGCAACATCAAATTCAACTGTAGAACTTTTTTTCTCTCTCTCTTTCAGTACATAGAACAAATTCAAAAACGAAGACAATAAAAGTTATGCACTTACCTTCATCAGGAACTAGGATGATCTCCACATCATGTATAAGAAGGAATACAAACCTTTTATCGTTACAATTGGTAAAACTTGAAATATATAAAAACGTCGGGGGTGGGGAAGAATAGTAAACTAATTTGGGAAAAACTGGTCCATCCATTCAAAAGGGCGAAATTCAAGTTTCATTAAGAGTATAGGACGACATACAAAAATAGTATTCGAATTGAAAGTTGACAACATCCAAATCTGTATTCTGACTATCGATAGAACTAGTCCATGTTTAAAGTTAAAATCTTATCCAACATTGCTTAACCAGAAGTCAGTAGCATGGTAAAAAAAAATTTAAAAAAGAGGGGGGGGGGAATAACTAGATCGACCATACCATAGAATAAATGATCCTTGCTGGCACATGAAGATATTAGGCCAATGATAAATCGCAATGCAAAACTACCTAAAAAATGGGACATTCTAAGCGAAATTCGAATACCATTGAAAGTTGGCAAGGCACTATAAATGTTAATAATGTAAAAATAGAATTTATTCTTAACTTTTTTTTTTCTTTGAATAAAAAAAAAAAATAAAAAGCGGATAGAATTTTAATACTCAGTTTAACATTATTGCGAGTCATTAATTCAAGCTTTAAAAATCGAATTTGTATAGCGATTTCTGATAATACGAAAAGCTATTCGACTTGGCAGACATTTTTGTTCGATTTTAACAAATAACATTGCAGGAAGTCACCCGTATTTCATACATAAAGAATTTTATTTCTGTTAGGGTCAAGTTAACACATTTTTTGAAATACATTAGTGAAGCTGTTAATATATTCTTTTAGAAAGAAAAAAAAAAAAAAAAAAAAAAAGCAGTTTTAATAAAATAAAACAAATCCTTCAAATAAATTTTTCAAGGTAACAATTACTTTATTAACATCCAAATAATACTTAACTACACGAATTACATTTAAAAAGCGGGGTAAACATGCATTTTATTATTACTATTTTAAGATTAAATGAACAAATGTTTAAAAGTACAAATCACTATTTTGTAAGAAGACATTTGTTCCACTGTTCCTTGTGAGCTAAAAATGACGGAATGGGGTTTTAATTAACAGCAACATAATTCAAAATTTCGAAAAACAATTATTAGCTATTAAATATTTGCTGTCAATTAATGATGTTCACGGAAAACAATTACCAATATTAAAATTGTTACAGAATATTGGCATTATTTAGCGAAAATTAAATAATCTTCAATTTCACTTTCGTTTCATTACAAAATTTATATAGTGCGGGAAAGCTCAATATAGTAGGAACTCATTTCTTTCTTACAAAACTACTACAAATAAAATCTAGACATCAACAATTCATTAGATAAAACTAAAATACAATTATCTTACCTCCAATGAATATTTTTAAAATCTTTTAATCTCCCGAGACCCCCGCTGCCATGGTAAAGAACATTTCAATTTGGCACGGGCAATTTAATTACAAAGATGAAGAAACAGCAAGTAGGCAACAAACACTTGCCAGAGTTATTTTATGCAAAAAGCATTACATAAAGCTTATTTTGAATTTACATCATTTGAAATTACTTTTTAAAACGTGTATTAATAATACACAAATAATTACCTATAAGACTCAAAATCCAATGTTTCTTATACTGAACATACAAAAGTTCAGGATTAATTTTCATGAAATTTTAATTAATATGAGATAATTTTCAATTACTAATTAATTAATCACGAAAAAATTACTATGAAGTCTTATTTTATAATTCCTTTAACTGTGGTCTAATATTTTGGTATAAATGCTTAAAAAACATGGGCTTGGATCTCAGGAGGTTAATAGAAATGTTTTAAAATCCAATTTATTTACCACACATAGTTGCTCTCAGCCGGTCCTTTGTTGAATCAGCTGCAAGTAGCCAATTCGTAAGTGACCTGTAGGGTACGAGCTTCTGAATAATGTGCAGTTTACAAAAGCCCGTACTTACAGGCCGCTTACGAATGGCCATTAATTTTTTAAAAAACATTATTCATACGTAAAATGGAATAGTGACATTTGCAATGTGCATTAGTGAAAAGCTATAATAGTGAGGAAACCCATGCATTTAAAATGTTTCAATTTTATCATTTAATTTGTCTCAAGTAATTTTTATATAAAAATGAAAGTATATCACATGCAACAAAAGCAGATTTCTTATAGTCACATTAATAGTTGTATTTATTAAATTGACTCCATGGATATAGTCAAAATATGTATAAAAGCTAAATTAATTCATACAGCATAATTTTAATTATACGAAATAGAAAGTTTAAAGTTCATGTTTTAAGCTTTTATCTAAGGAAAAATGTCTTTTATGGTATTTTTTCAAGCTAAAAGCAAGAATGAGTTGGCGATCAATTTTATAATTTTTTTAAGTTTTTCATTTCATTTACACAGATGATTGTGGGCACCACTAATATTTTCTTAAATTGAAAGTTATACATTATTTAAATGACTGTGTTCTAGCCTTTAAATGAGGTTCCGAAATCCAAAAGCTTTAACCTTTTATGAATTACTAGTGAATAAAAAAACATTTATAGAATCAAATTGCTTTGTTTCCCAATAATTTCAGCAATTTTAATGAGCAATACATTAAAGTTCCATAGTTTAAATTATTCAGATTTTAAGGAATTTTGCCTTTTCTGCAATCTTACAATGAAAAGCGATAGCTTCCGCATTTTTGGCAATTTATTTATTAATAATTTAATTTCAGATAACATAATACTACGATTTATTTTTAATACATTTAATGATATTCTTATCCATTTCTGATGATTTCAAATTTATATCAATGACGACTTCTAGCAAATTAATTACTTAAAACATCTATGATTATTTAACATTAAGCGATGAAAATAGAGAAAACTGTCCAATCTTGGTCTTTTTAAAGTAATATAATTGCATGTGTGTACTGTGTTAATTAGAGCCTTAAATTATGAGCTGAATTGTTGACATTGACTAATTATTAATTGAAATTTGTTGCATGGCTATATGTACATCCTTTGACATCGATAATTCTCTCGTTTGAATAATTTTTGTAGTGAATTATCATTATTGCATATTAACCGTAATCTGCCAAGTATTATTTTTATTATGAAATTTCTTTCATTATGCCACAATAGACATGATTTAAATGTAGTACAATGAGCTGTTTAATAAAAGCGTTTAGCACATTTTTCTGTCACACCCAGAAGCAAATAGCCGCAATCGTAAGTGACCTGTAGGTCCGAGCTTATGAATGCTATGCAATCTACAAAAGCCCAGGTCTACAGGCTAACTTACGAATGGCCATAGTACCATTTTTGAAGAACATCCGAGATCTTTACTCTTGAATATATACTTGCATACCTGTCAAGTTCTAAAAAACTTATCAGTACTTTTTGTTGGCGTTTTATGATGCAACACTTCATAAAGTTCTGCTAACATCATTAATGGCATGCAATTAGCATTTAAATCAACAAAAATCATCAATTAATTACATTTTTAATGGTAGATACATAGATTTACATCAAATGTAAATATGGCACATGCAATATTCCTTTATATGTGCTGATACTTATGAAAGTAGTCCATATAGTCAAATAAAGAATCTACTTAAAAAAATGAATTTATAATTTATTTCCCATAACCTGATTGCATAAAATTGAATAGGAATTTAACAATGCGATCAACTTGAAAACTTTCATAATCCAAGTCACATTTAATAATATAATTCTGATACGCAAACAAACATGCTAAATTACAATAGCATTTTATATTACTTTACCATTTTATAAATTTTTACTCGTGTTCCACCAAGTTAAATTATATAAAATGAGAATTTATTTAATCAAAAGAAATTGACTGAATTTCTCTCGGCGCAGAAAAATTTTGAATTTTGACCACGCCTGCACTTAAAAAAGGCCGAAAACTTCGCATGCCAGTAAATAAATTTTAAATAATAATTCTACTTTAAAAAATTTAAAATATATTCAAACCATTGCTTTGGATTTTGAGATTTGATCACAATTAAGTTCTCCCCCATGGTTACGCAATTTGATACATTTAATTAAACTTTCGTATAATATTTCCATGAAAGAAAATTATTCAATGCCCATTTTATAGTATGCTAAATATATATATATATTTTTTTTTTTACGAAACTGTGTTATGTCGAAATGAATACATTTTAAAAATGCAGAGCAAAGATCTTTTTAGACAGGAAAATAGTTTACAGCTTTTTTTGTCGTATCAGGAAGAATTACTAAGACAATTAAATACTTACTACATTCCTCTCATTAACAATTTTTGTAGTTTTACCCCTCCCAAAAATGTATAAATTGAAGGAGGGGAAATGTCAATGCAAAGTATATCCACACAGAACTAGTACTCTTTACAGTACTGAATTCATAAATGACATGTAGGTCCGAGCTTATGAAAGCTATGCCATCTTACAAAAACCCAGATCTACAGGTTGGCTTACGAATAGTTTAAGTTCCATTTTATAAAGAACAACTGAGAATTTACTTTTATATACGCTCATATATGTCAAGTAAAAATAAAGCTAAATCTTTAAAATCTTAATCTTCTTCTAGAACTTTCATGTCAGTAACATTTACGATTAAATTATTTTAAATAGCCGAACGATATTTAAGATTAAATTATTACACAATTAAATTATTTTAAATAGGCGAAACAGCACTTATATTATTTTAAACAAGTGAAAATTTTAAATATTCAAGACTAATTCTCTAATTATATTTGTTGATGGGGTATTTGTGCATAATTTTACATCATAACGCTGTTGCACACTTAAGTCATTTAATGTACGCAACATTGGTAAAATACAATTCAGTTACAAAAACACTTTTAGTAGTTTAAAAAATTACTTTGAACTTTGGGTTTTAATCATAAGTTCTCTAAAATGTTATTGAAGATCTAAAATTATTCATTTTTTACAGCATCATTAAAATTTCTCACATTTGATATTATGATGAATAATTTAAATAGGAAATAATTTAGAAAGTGGATTCTATTTAGAAATACATCAACAGATAAATTAGCTACAGTTATTCATTGAGTGTTCACATGCATTTTAAAAAAAATAAAAATAAGGCAAAATTTTGCAAAATGTGAGGAAAATTAATTATAATAACCTTTCTTATGCATGATGTAATTAAAGATTCACACACATAAATGTATATTTTGTAGAAGATTCATAAAATACATGTATGCTTACAGGTATGAAAATGTAAAATAGAGCAAAACAAATTATCAATGCTCTATAACAAATTTTTTTAAAACGGTAAATAGTGTTTTATATACAATTACTCTATTAAAATAAAGTTTGATAGAATTTTCAGCAAAAACAATACTTGAAGTAGTCTGAAGTAAATAAATATGACTAAAGTTTAATATATTAAGTAAAGAATTCTCATTTCAAAATATGAAAATTTCTCATCATTTCGTAAATAGCTTAACTTTTTTCTTCCATAAATTGTACATTAGGATATACATTCAGTTTGATTACCAAATTCAAAAGGATAATTACATTAAAGAAATAATTTCTTTTCTGTTTATCCATTACGAAAGCATAAATTTTAACTCTATATGTGTGTGTCCATATATGCATAGCCTCAATTTACATCTAAATTTCACCAAAATTGGCAGGCATACTTTTAATACAAAGCTTAAATCTACTGAAAAAAAAAATTTTTTTTTTTCTTTTCAAAATTGGATCAATATTCAGTCGAAATTACCCAGTTATGTTTTACGCTAATATGGCGACTTTTTATGGTTGACATGTTGTACTTTCCACAGACAGTATGTTTTATTTAATTTACGCCGTAGATGAATTACAACCACCTAAAATTTTGATTAAAAAATAAGAAAAATTTGCACTGCAGTTTTACTAATAAAAATACCCCGCCCAAATCGCAGTTTATAGGACAAAGAAATCTGAGGATTTTCCGCTATCATCAAACGGGAGATAAAATGCGTTTGGTTGACAGTCGGTGAGTAAGGAAACGGATAGGTTTCCCCTCCCTCCAAGTCAATAAGCAATCATAGCATGGCTATGGTATTTGCTTACTGCAAATACCATAGCCATATGATTAAATTTAGAAGGGGGAAAGAATTTATAGGACAGAACAATTCGTTGAGTTTCACAGTTTTTGTTGTTAAATCTGCAATGCCATCTAAAAAAACTACTTAATTAAAAGTTGAAAAAAAAAAAGCGAAGATGCTGCCTTGAATAGACGAGAATCTAAATTTTCTGATCTAAAATCGAATCTTTCTGAAGCCGTGCAATGTGTCCTAGCAGTTTCATAAATACTTATTGAGGATTAAGATAGCGAGAATGTGGTATATTAAGGAGATATAGATGCTAAAAAAAATAGTTAAACAAGTCTTTGAATTTTAAGCTAATATTGCACAAAAACTGTTTTACCAAACTTTACAATAAAAAAAAAATAAAAAATGTTTTCAGTTATTTATATTGAAATTTAAATCTCAAAGAAATAATTATTTTTACGTCACTAATCACAGAAAATTCAAGTATTAATTTCTTACTCTTTTAATAGTTTAAGAAAACTAAATTTGGATAAATTAAAAAAAATTATTTGGTTTTCCTTTAAGTAAATTATTTTATTTAACATATCATAAATTAAGTATGTGAAGAAAGAATAAAATTAAAATCATATGCATCTTTAGAAAAAACATAGGTTAAATTATAACACCAATTTAATAAAAAAAATATATATATATTTATCTCGAATAACTAAACAAAATGTTTAAATAGCATCTTAATATATAAAATATGAAAAGTATAAAAAAAACATCTTTCATTCATTATCTATCCATCTAAAGCAGAAACAAAACTGTTTTGAACTAAAAAAATAAATAAAAAATCATCTAGTAAATCTTTATATATGTATGTTGTTACAATGAATTTTTTATATTATGAATATAAGTTTGCATTTTGAAATGGACAATCATGATGGCTATGATTTTTTTTTTTTTTTAAACATTTTCTCAGTCTTAAAAATTAACAATAAATCTCATTCAATAAATGCATAGATAAATATAAAAAAAACATTCATTTCATAAGCAAAATTATAAAGATTTTATGTATTAGATATTCCTCACTGTGTATTATTATCAATTAAGTATACAGGAAATCATTCATTGCTGGTTATATTGAATAAAATCTAACCAAATACAAAAAAAATTGTTATTTTGTTCTTCATAAAATGTTATATGCAGGATAACCTAGTTTACATCTAATTCTTATTTAAAAAAATTAAATTTCAAATCTTCCATTGTATTGTTTTTTTGCTGTTGTTTCTGTTTCATTGTTTTCCTACAATGCATTTTTAATGTAGATCAAAAAACAAAAATCTAAATTTCAAGAGAATTTATTTCCCTTATTTACTAAACACTTAACTTTAAAACATAAACATACAAATCTTATACAAAATAAGTAAAATTTTATCAACTATGCTAAATCTACAAAATTAAAAAAAAAAAATTGATTTTATAACTTTTTTAAAAAAAGATAAAAGAAATACAAACAAAAAATAATAAAAATTTCTTCCTACCTTATGTTAATTTCAAATTAAGCATATCAGTAAAAAGAGTCAAATGTTACAGAATAAAACAGCTACAACATATTTTTGGTTTATAATATCAGTAAGAATTTACTAAAAATTGGTGCAATTCTAATATTTTTACATGATTGTCGGCAACACTGTAAAGTGAATTCATATTTCTGTTGAAAATCTCACATTATGTTTTGAACAATATCCTTTATAAACTACACTGAGAGAGTTGATACTTACCATTTTCCTGTCCTGAACCATTCAATTCTCATGATTTAAAAAAAAAAAAAAAAAAAAAAAAAATCACTTACTAGTATTTAATGGCAATTTCAAAAAACAATGTCTTCTTTTATATGACTACCTTAGTACAAAAAAATTACCTTCCAATAAGTATTCTATTGAAGTATGCAAGATCCTATTAAAGTTATAGATAATATCGTAAAATTTATGAATATTTTTTGTTAGTATTGTCAAGTTCAGTATATTTTAATGTTTTAAAAGACAAGAGTGGGAAACATATGGACAGTGATTAATAGTTTAGTTTTTAGGAGGCTGTTAGTTTAGAATATTAAGCAGGAAATGCATATATACATATTTACTTAGATCAGAGAGAGAGAATTGTTAATAAAGTAATTCCAGTGAGAGCTTTCTCAAACAAGAATTACTCAATGGAGGGGGGAGACAGTTATAGCAATTCTCTCACCTTCATTGAGTTGATCCTTTATTGATGAAGTAGCAAGCAGCCACATTCACAAGATACCCGTAGATACGAGCTTCTGAAAGCAATGCAATCTACAAAAGCCCGTCTCTACAGGATACATTACGAATGGCTGTAACTTATTTTTGTAGCATTGTCCAAAAGATCACTTTCTTAATAATAATTATATAAACATCGTTTATTGAAAATAAAATTAAATCAGTTTAAATTGTAATTATTTTAAATTTTGTTTTTAGAAGTTTCAAACTGAATATCAATTTAAAAATATTGAACAAAATTTTAATTTTCACACAAAATTTAATTCCAAATAATTATAACTTAACTTTCAAATTTTTAATTTTAAGTTTGTACTTTCTAACAGATAGATTTACAGGAAATGGCCATGAAAATTAAAAATAGTTCTATAAATAAAATGGATTCACGAAATTTAAAATATTAATGTTTTTTTTTAAATAAATGCTTTGAATACAAGAATTAATGAAATATTGTTTTATTCTTACTGAATTTTAGTTTGACTCTAAATGTTTAAGATTCAAACAGGATTATGTAACACAATCTGCAAACAAGCATATACTTTAACTTCCTCAATGTTAAATTTATATATCAGTTATCTGGTAATGTAATCTTATGCTATAAAATTATAATTTAAAGAGGTTTTTTTTTTTTCAAATATTACACATAAAAGGTTTGTGACTGCACTTGAAAGAAACTTTACTCTGGTACACTATAAATGCCGTCATAGCATAATAAACTAATTCACAAATATTAATGTTAACATACATGTATTATCAAATTAACTTTGAATTTTAAAATCTTACAAATAATTCTTTACTACGGTCATTATTGTTGCTATTCCCCCTCCCCCTGGTAAAGAGCAATGCTAATATAGCTAGGAAAAATATTGATTCAATGTATTTATATTAAATACTGTCTCCCAATCTTAAAATGTAGTGTAAATTTTCTTTTATAATGAAATTTATAACTAAGAACTTGTAACCATTCTTTGTTCAATCATTTCATTTTGGTCAAGTTATATTTTAGAGAAAACTAAGATGGAGCTAAAATAGCATTTTAAGTAATAATTTCTTGCAAATCAAGTAAAAACTAAATGTGGCCAAATATCTTTTTATAAATAAAATATTGAATATAAAAAATTAACTAATTAAAACAATAATATTTTTTCTCGTAAATCTCACGATTAAATCTATTTTCTTAAAATAAGAATGTTTAAAAAGGCTAGCAACAACTAAATGGAACATTTTAGGTTTCTCTGTGGCAGCTTTATAAACCAATTTTAACTACTCATATTAATTATAAGATACAAATTATTAAACAAAAGTTATACCAATTACGAAACTTATTGGAACAAGTCAAAAGTTTTATTTATGGTTTTTATTTTAATGATGAATTAATAATTTTTTCCCCATTAGTAGTTTTAAGAGTTAAAATTTTTAAAAATTAAGAAAAGTTTTTACTGTCATTTAGTAAAAAAGATTCTGTAATTCGGAAGACTTTGATGATGCCATAAAATTCTTTTATATGTCTACAAAGGAATTTTATTAATATCAAAAAAGATTTAAAAAATCACAAGCAAGATTTTAAAAATCATATACAATTTCGTTCGATTATAAAATATTTTTTACACTACCGTATTAAACATCAGATATTGCAAAACTGAAATAAACATGATCAAATATTAAAAATAGAAATTACAATCTTCAGCCTTTTTAAAAAATATAAATTAAATGTAAAATCTTGTTTGTCTTAAAAATTCCATAAAACCTTCTACTTTTCCTTACTAATAAATGAAAAATATGCTTAAGCTTTTTATTTGTTCAAATTCACAATCTTTACACTTTTAAGAAAATAATAGAATAAATGAAAAAATCTCTATGTTATAAGCAATTATACAAAATCCAGTAAGTATGAATTTTTAAACTTCTCTGATACGAAATTACAATTTAGTTTTCAAAATATAGATTATAAAATATTCAACTGATTTTTCTAATTACTTTGTTACTGACCTCTTTACTTTCTTCATAGTTCATTTATTTTAAATTTATGCTACTTCAATCTTTTAGATTATGTTATAAATAATAAGAATAATTCAGCTCAAAGGAGCTATTCTGTAGTACTTTATTTTTAAGTATATGGTAATCACTGGCCGAACTAAGCTGGCATCTTTGTTGAGCAGGAATGTACCTATTGACCCTAAATTAATTTATTGATAAAAGAACACTTTTTTTTAAAACTAGTTAACTTTGAAATTACAATTTATGGCGTGTGTTAAAAATTTTTCCTACATACTTGCTTCTGCTGATTTCAAGACTGCAACTGAAACTGAAACACCAATCTAAAATGTTCATTTTTCTAGTTTCAAAAAATAAAACTGTAGTTAGAATTATTCAATAAATCATTCAGCAATTTTCTTGATCATGCATCCAAATAAGTATAATTTGAACTCATTGGTATTCAAATGATATAAATCTTATTAAATGAGACGATTTAACTTCTATCATTGTAGAAAATTTTTTTAAATTGATGCTATATTAAAATGTAAAAACCTCTCTGGGTCAATATACGAGTTCAAATCAGTGAATAAACTTTTCAATCATAATGTTAACAAATAAAAAATATAATGCACTTGACTTTGGCAAATAATCACTTTTATACTTAGCTGTTGTAAAAATCAAAGTAAATATTATATAATATAGACTTATTTTTACTTATATTCATCATATAGCATTTGATGGATAACTTTATTTCATGACAACTCTCTCGCAAGTCACAGCAATAGCACATGACCTTAACAAGTCCTGCAAATCCCTATTCTAGAACATCTTCCCCAATAAAAGTGACACTTTAGTTTAACAAAAAATCACGTTAAATAAAATTACTTTCCTATGAAGAAAATAAATACATCTTTAGAATAGAAGGGTATAATTATGTTATTGATCCAAGATAAACTATGGAAATTTCATTATAATTTATCTTGAATACATGAATGAAAATATATAAAATATTGCATTTAATTTACTATGGTCTCTTTATGTATTTGATAAAGAATACAAAAATATTTCAACATGGATCCTTCTCCTTATCACTTATTTCATTCAAGGAATGTTTGCACCTAATCTCATTAATAAGTTGATTATTAATATCTTAATGCTAAGAAGTATAAATTTATTTTAGAAAAAGTATTTTTGAATTTTTAATTGTTTTAAAAAATGTGCAACTTATGACAATGTAAATACAAATTTTAAAATGTTTAAAGGAGATGGAAAATAAAGGTCAATCTCCAGAATTTTTAAAGCCACATCCAGATTTGAAACATTTGATTAAAAGTTTGTTTATCCTTTTTTTTTTAAACTTAAAAAAAAAAAAATTATTACCCCATATCAGCAACCCTCCAGTTTTTCTGAAAGTTACAAATCCTTTGAAATGTGACTAAAAAAAAAACCCAGAAGCTGAATAGTATTTAAAAAAAAAAAAAAAAAAAAGAAACATGCATTTTGATTTCCATCAACAATGTAGCAAAATAGTTTGACCATAGCACTCAAAACTTTTGCATGCTAATATAGACAAATGAATATATAAATTTGTGCAGAACCATATATACAGCAGCATGGGAATTATGTCTCTTATCTCCCCCCCTCTTACATGCTTTCATAACATTCCTTAAGGTATACATGCCTCCTGGATGGGTTCTAAATGTGTAACAGCAGTCCATCATCACCACAGCCTGGTACAAAAATGTTTCTTATTACCCCCCCCCCACCCAAAGATTAAGAAGAAAAAAAAAAATACAGTTTTGATATGAATTGATTATTACAGAAATACCAGACCCAAATAAAATTTTTCAGTAGTATCTCGGACAATTTTTAGTAATAAGGAAGAAGAGGAGGAGTAACAACCACTTGCCACTACCAATCAAAATGGCCACTAATAACAACACATCAAAATTCACATATACAAATACACATTCACAAGTGCAGCTGCAATTTCTAATAAAATCAAGTAATGCTGCAATCCTCGTTTAAATTGTAGAAGTTTTGATAAAAATAATTTAGAGATTGAGTGTTAATGCTACCAACATTTGTATTATTTATACTTGATTTAACATAGGAAAAATATAAAATTTTAAATACTTAATGCATAGTATTTAAAAATGTAAGTATAAGCATTATAAGTGCCAGAAATTTCATAACAATTAATAGTAAAAAGCTTATACATACCAATATTAAACTTAAAATCTATTCTTTAAGTAAAGATCTCACAGACTAACTATTCTTTTTGACAGAGGAAAAAAGTAATGGCAACAATACATTTTTGTTTTGAATAAGACAGAATGTTACTTTCTTAATTATTAATAAAAAAAAAATGTAACATTTGCAAAAACTAGAGCTACTTTTCTTAAACTTGATGTTTTACTAAAGGAAAGTCGGAAAAATAATAAAAAATTTATTTTCTTTAAATTAGTTTTAGTTTAGTTAGATATTAGTATTTTCTATAAATCTTAATTGAAAAAATTGTTATTTTCTGTAGTAGTTAATATTTGTTATTACAAAAGATTAAAAAATATATTGCATATACATCTATTTATATTATATATATATTCTTCACTTTGAATATTTTCTGCAGGCATCCACATAGAAAACTCTAGTTTTGAGATAAAGGAAAATTTTTACTGAAACAAAACAAACTTGTAACTGATCTAGAAAGAAAAAAAAAAGAAAAAATTATAACAAAATGGTTTTAAAATAAAAACAAGCTTATATAAAAATACAAATAAAGAATTAAGTATAAACTAAGTATAACAAAGCATTTTTAGCATAAAAAGAAAAGTTGTGCGCACTATATATAAAACTGATAAAATATATTATTAACAACAATAAAAATGAAAAAATAGGATATCTATTGGGATCTATCTTCGGATATCTATTGGTCAAACAGTCTATGTTATGTCTCACAAAAGTTTGTAATTTACTGACAAAATCTCATAATTCAGCACCAAATATCTATAACTAGGGGAAAAAAGATCTAATCAATCTGCGCAAATTATAAAGAAATCTAGATGGATGCATGATTATATTAATTTAAAAATGATCTTTAAAAATAAAAAGTCTTCAAGAAAGGCAGTTAATTTCAACATCTCAAAATAATAGTAATGTTTAAAAAATATATCCAATAAATTTAGTTTTCAGTTCTATTCAGAATCAGGAATGTGGATTACAATATCATAACCCTTTTCCTATTAACTATATTTCACACTGTTACTTAAATTTATACATAAAACAGATTAATAAGTCATAGGCTTGAGGAATCTGACAGAAGATAAAGATTTTTCATACATAAAATAAATATGATATTAAAAAACTTCCAATACTCTCAATATTTAATCAATAAGATCTTTACAATAAAATTAATATAATATATATACTTAAATACAACAAAGCTAAATTTAACACAATCATGATATCTTGGGCTTTTTTTATGTAATAATTAAATCCATTTTAGCATCCTTCATAATATTAATTCGACCTATTCTTAAATAGAAAAATTTTCCTTTCCTTATTAATTATAAAAAAAAATTATCAAAAGTGAAAAAAAAATATTATGAAATTTATATATTTTATAATATTAAGAATATTATAAAATATAAGCAAATATTAAGCTTCAAAAATTAATTATATTACTGTAAAATCCTATCAGAAAGTGATGAAGTCAAACGACTTCTTGAAAAAATGCCAAGTTATATTTGTTTATACTTAATGAAAAAGTGACTATTAAATATAAGAAAAATATATGAAAATTTACAATTTTCAGAACCAATTACCCTCTTTCTAATTTGAATGCCAATGTATTTGATTTCATTAAATGAATTATTTATGCAATTAGTTTAATACTATAATGCTTCAATGATGGCATTTCTAAATTTATTATAATTTTTATATGGCTGAAAAGAATAACAGGGAATGAGGTGCTTCAAATATGCTATATAGAAAAAAATCTATTACTTAAAGACATGAAAAAAAAAAAATACTACCTAAAATATTCAATACTTTTTTCATACATTACAAGCCTCTTAAAATAAAAATTAGGCTACTTCATATTTATATTCTTTCTTAATATTTTTATCTTTATATTTAGAATTAGAAATGAAGTATTTTAAAAAATTTCCTTTCAATTAATGATTAAACTTGTAATAATGACCATTTGTACTTTTCAACTAACATTCTATTATACAACTAAAATACATATTTGACATGCAAATATAGCTGTTCATAATTTTTATTAATTTAGAAAAATAATTTTATTAAAACATTAATAAAAACTGGGGGAGGGGATGTAGAATGAAGTTATATTATATTTCATGTTTTACGTCATTTTTTCTCTATCTTTTATAAATAATCTTTCTTAAAGATTTCATACATTTAGACTTTTAATAATCATCTCTTTTGGATTCATTATTCTGTTTAATTGAAAGCATGCAATAGAGGACAATGATATAGGTAAGATTCATTTACTATATATTATACATTCAAGACATATGCTTAAATTGAAATTTACATTAAATATAAAACAATCATTAATCTAATGAAGTTGTTACAAATAACATATTTAAAATAGAAGTTCAGTATTGAGAAAATACTACAAGCTGTACAAACAGTCACTTAAGAATCATTGATTATAGAATATAATTTTCGGAAAAATTAAAAATAACTTGATTTTACGAACAAAATGCCATTTTCTCATTTAAAACAATTAACATCTAAGTTAAATTATTGCGCAGTTGGAAAGAATATTAATAACTAGTCTAAAATTTACCTAAACTTTCTCAGCGCAGTCTGAATTTGTTAATTCTGGAGAGCGGACTTGGATAATCATTTTTGAATACAAATGACTTCGCTGTCATTCTTCAGACAATGCTTCAGTAGTAGACAAAACCGGTGCTTTCAGCGTGGTTATGGCCGTTGGCAAATGTACAAGAAGCCCCTGGATTTGAGCTGACAAGTTGCCATAATTCCATAAAGAAACTAAGCTAATTATATGGATTTTGCTAATTACTTCGAATAATATTACATTAGATAAAATAACAGATAATTAGTTATATTCTGATATCAAAGACAGTATAACAAATATTATACCTTGCTATGATTTTAAGCTCCGAGTCTTGGGAGTGATAGCGTCCCATACTATCCAGCATGCGCACTAGGCGGCCATTTTGACAGATTTCTGCTCAGAAATGAAAAACCAAAGAATGGTTAAACCGTAAAGCTCATTCAAGACAAGCTGGAGCTTCATTCATTGTAGAGCCATATTTTAAAACTTTATATTTTACTATATAAAAAAGTTTAAATTTCAAAAAACAAACATAGAATTTTATTTTGAAATATTATACCAAAATATAAAAATTAGATAATGCTGAAATTTTTTTATATTGTTCCTCTTGCCCTTAAAATTCATAATATATTTTTTTTTCAAACATAAAAATAACAAATTTAGTGCAGTGCAAGATATTTTGCAAATAATCATTCATATGACAAAATGCGTGGAAAACAAGCATACGATAGATAAAATAGAAGAATGATACTTGATAGAAAACTCGATAATAACAATACCTAACTAAATATTTTTAAAAAATCATCGAATAAAGCTTTAATTATAACTCAGTATTTTGTATTTTAAATATTTATTCAAAATATTTACTTGTATTTCATCTTTCATAGAATTTTAAACTACTGTTAGTTTCAAAAGCATTCCAGATTTTTAAAAAATTGAAAAAAATAATTTGTCATATAAATGTTTTTGAAATATTCTGAAAATCAACTGCAGTTTTAATAATGTTACAATGCAATGCTTTTTCCTATTCTAATATCATTAAGCTTGTTTCTATAATTATTGTCGGTACAATGTGATACATTGACTTCTAGCACAAATTTCCTATTCTAATATCGTTATGCTTGTTTATATAATTATTGTTGGTACAATTTGATATATTGACTACTAGCATTGGCGTTTCACAGTTTCAGAAAATAAAACTTATTAACTCTATTTTGATTCACATCTGTTCAAGGCAACATCTTCGCTTTCATCAGCTCTAGCACTGGTAATTATCGACCTCCAATTTTCTGATATTTCCACATTTTCTATAGATCTACTTGCTGCTCTTCGTTTAGAGTCAAATTTGGTCTGATTGAATAGTTTGCTTTCCTTAGACGGCATTACAAATTTAACAATAAAAACCAGTGGGATATTCAACAGTTCTTGCCTACAAATATTTTCATTTTCCCCCATAATGCATCTTCCCCTCTTAAACACAACCTTAGAGCTATCAAATTTCAAAAATCTGGAGATACCTGGAGATAGGACAGAGGGGATTCCGTTCAGAAGAAGAAGTCAAAAACGCAGACAGTACTTTATCAATGGCCGACAAATCATTATAAGATATCTTACGTGAAATAATTATTAGAAAATAACTAAAATCTGTTGTTTTCTTTCTGTAAATCATAACATTTTTTAAAAAAAAGAAATTGAAATAACATTACAAGATTCACTATAATGTTTTAAAAAAGCATAACAGCTGAATTCCATGAATTTTAAACTATGGATTAACGATAATCTAACGATACTTAAACAAATCAATGATATATTTCGGGTTGCAACATTTCTAGAATACAGAAGTCAAGGATTAAACAGGAAAATTTCCATTGGTAAAATTTCAATGCAAATTTTTTCTTATTTATTAAACAAAATTTTAGGTGGTTGTAATTCATAGATCAGTATATTTCCCTTATTTGTTTATTTTTCTTCGGCCTATGGACAGAACATCAACGTAAAAAATGTCAGCCATAAAAAATTCGCAAACCACGAAAAGTCGCCAAATCAGCATAAAATTTCATTTACCCTAAATTGGGCAATTTCTTAACGAATATTGATCCAATTTTGAAAATTTTTTTCCCAGTTGATCTAGGCTTTGTATTAGAAGTATCCCTGCCAATTTTGGTGAAATTTAGACATAAATTGAGGCCATGCATAGGCGGACGTACACTCACACTTGTTTACGCACACACGTACACTTGTTTTTAGGGAGGGGGGCTCTTTAACATATTATAGCCTTGATCAATGATATGTAGCTTTTCCATATTATTAAGCTTAGATTAATTACTTATTAATACTTTTACATTGTATAAGTTTGCAGATGGAATATAGAGGCACAACGTTCTTGAAAAACGTTTATTACGCGATTGCCAAAAGCAAAATTGCCATGTAGCAAAATACTTGGTGAATGAAATGCGCTCTCTTACAGAGAGAGAAATATTATACAAAACACCTAAATACAGTTGCAGTCTCAACAAAGCTTATCAGGCATTTATTGCAAAATTCAGACATAATTTTCTCTCTTAAAGTGAATTTCAGAGACAAAACATATTAAATTATTTTTTCAGGATTTGAAATTGAACTGATTTTAAAAATTGCTTATAAGTGACATTTATTTTATTTGCAATAAAAGATGCTATTCCTTAAAAAATCTCGAAACATAGCCTATTATTAAAATAAAAATCCAAAAATTAATTTTAAAAATCCATCTTTTTTAATTTAAAGCATATTTTATTAATAAAATAATTACAAGGTATTTAGAAATAGGTTTCTTAATTAACGGAGTTTTCTGCTTCACACCTAATGGATAACACAGCCTTGTTTGGGGATTATAGTTTTGTTACTGAAAAAAAACAACAATTGATGCACTTTTACTGCTATCATAAAAAAAGTATTAAAATTAAAATTAGTCCATTTAAGATTGACATTGTGAAAACGTAACATTACAAAAATGTTTTTTCTCTATTTTTTTGTGGTAAATTTTTCAAATCTGTTTTACTTCGTAATATAGGGGTTTGGTTTGTCGTTCTAAGGTCATTTTGTGCACACTTTAGGCTAATTAAACCGGTACCTACTGTTTAACGTGGATTCCGAACAACTTACAAACACCCATGCCACCGCCAGGATTCTAACCTGAAGCCTGTGGTATCAAAGGCCAGAGCGCTAGCCAATTGGGTAGTATAGTGGAGCTTCCCTGATTAAGGAGAAAAAGATATTTTTTGGTCTCGCATGATAATTATTTAAAACGATGAGTTGTTCTTTTAAGATAATTTTGGAGATTTTTTTTTCTTTACTGGTGAGTTATTCTCATAGATTATCAGTACCATTGGAAAAATTTTATGAAATTATGTTTTGTTCTCTAAACTACAAATACACCCAAAATTGCCGTTACATAGCATAGGTTTAAAAATAAATAGTATGAAACTTTTTCTTATGAACATAATTTTTAATTATCGGCCAGGTTATCCATGAAATTTAAAATTTAATGTAAAAACAAAACGTATAACAGCAATCTTAAAAAATAAGAAAACTACAAAATTTCAAACGATTTTCTTTTTTTGAAAAATCTCATTTACACTTTGAAATAAAATTTTCTTTCTTTCACCAGATGATCTTTTAGAACAGCTTTACATTATTTAATTATATAATTATTAATACGTGAAACGCAACATTACAAAAGCAATTGTTTCTCTATTTTTTTAGGTAAATTTTTAAAATCTGTTTTAATACGTTGTATAGAAGAATTACCCGAAATAAGGAAAAAAAAAATTTTTTGCACTCGCATGATAGTTTTTTATAACAATGAGTTGTTCTTTTTAAATAATTTTGGAGATTTTTTTTTTCTTTACTGTGGAAATATTCTTATTGATTATTCCCATTGGAAAAAGTTTATGAAATTATGTATTGTTCTCTAAAACACAATTATGCGCAGAAAATGCAATTTGTCTTTACATAATAAAGGTTTTAAAAATATATATATATATATATATAGAATTTTTTTTACAAACATAATTTTTAATAATAATCTGCTGGGCCGATATACAGGCTACTCATAAAATTTAGAATTGAATGTAAAAAAAAAAACGTATCACAGCAATCTTAAAAAATAAAAACTATCGAATTTCAATTCGATAGTTCGATTTATTTTTATTCGATTTATTTCGCTTTTAGATTTATTTTTTATTTTATATATTTATTTTTGAAAAATCTTATTTTCACTTTGAATAAAATTATCTTTCTTTCACCAGACGACCTTTTAGAACAATTTTAAATTAATTTAATTATATAATTATTAGCGCGTGAAAGAAATTTAAATAAACCAACATGAATAACTCAGGAAAGAAATTTTTAAAAATTTGACCAATAAGAAACCATGAAAGTGATTACGAACACAAAAAAATTAATCAAGGAAACGAAAAACCCCACTCTCGTAAACAATACTCGTAACTTGGTGGGTAAGAAAATGTCATGTAACAGAAAATTATGTATTTCGAAGTGACGTTGCTTGTTTGCAACATTTTGTAATTCGTAAAAACAAAACGTATGACAGCAATCTTAAAAAATAAAAAAACTACAGAATTTCAAACAATTTTATTTTTTAAAAAAAATCTCACTTTCACTTTGAAATTAAATTATCTGTCTTTCACCAGACGATCTTTTAGAACAATTTTACATTATTTAATTATATAATTATTAGCACAAAAAAAATGAAATAAACCAATAAGAATAGATATCGAAAGAAATTTTTAAAAAAATCAACCAATAAAAAATATAAAAAAAACTATAGAATTTCAAACGATTTTTTTTTTAAGTCTAGTTTTTACTAGATAGTGAAAGAATTTTTTTTAAAAAATTGGCCAATAAGAAGCTTTGAAAGTGGGCAAGGACACGAAAACTCCACTCTCGAAAGCAATACTCATAATTTCATAGTAAAAAATTATCTTGCAACAGAAAATTATGTGTTTTGGAGTGACGTTTTTGCAACATTTTTTTACTCGATTAAAAATAAATAATTTCTTTCCATTTTCACTTTTTGTTCCCTTAATTAAACACTTATAAGTGATTTCTTTTTAAGTCTAATTTTTACTAGATAGTGAAAGAATTTCTTAAAAAAATTGGCCAATAAGAAACTTTGAAAGTTGTCAAGGACACGAAAACTCCACTCTCGAAAGCAATACTCATAATTTTATATTAAAAAAATATCTTGCAACAGAAAATTATGTGTTTTGGAGTGACGTTTTTGCAACATTTTTTTACTCGATTAAAAATAAATAATTTCTTTCCATTTTCACTTTATGTTCCCTTAATTAAACACTTATAAGTGATTTCTTTTTAAGTCTAATTTTTACTAGATAGTGAAAGAATTTTTTAAAAAAATTGGCCAATAAGAAACTTTGAAAGTTGTCAAGGACACGAAAACTCACTCTCGAAAGCAATACTCATAATTTTATAGTAAAAAAATATCTTGCAACAGAAAATTATGTGTTTTGGAGTGACGTTTTTGCAACATTTTCTTACTCGATTAAAAATAAATAATTTCTTTCCATTTTCACTTTTTGTTCCCTTAATTAAACACTTATAAGTGATTTCTTTTTAAGTCTAATTTTTACTAGATAGTGAAAGAATTTCTTAAAAAAATTGGCCAATAAGAAACTTTGAAAGTTGTCAAGGACACGAAAACTCCACTCTCGAAAGCAATACTCATAATTTTATAGTAAAAAAATATCTTGCAACAGAAAATTATGTGTTTTGGAGTGACGTTTTTGCAACATTTTTTTACTCGATTAAAAATAAATAATTTCTTTCCATTTTCACTTTTCGTTCCCTTAATTAAACACTTATAAGTGATTTCTTTTTAAGTCTAATTTTTACTAGATAGTGAAAGAATTTCTTAAAAAAATTGGCCAATAAGAAACTTTGAAAGTTGTCAAGGACACGAAAACTCCACTCTCGAAAGCAATACTCATAATTTTATAGTAAAAAAATATCTTGCAACAGAAAATTATGTGTTTTGGAGTGACGTTTTTGCAACATTTTTTTACTCGATTAAAAATAAATAATTTCTTTCCATTTTCACTTTTCGTTCCCTTAATTAAACACTTATAAGTGATTTCTTTTAAGTCTAATTTTTACTAGATAGTGAAAGAATTTCTTAAAAAAATTGGCCAATAAGAAACTTTGAAAGTTGTCAAGGACACGAAAACTCCACTCTCGAAAGCAATACTCATAATTTTATAGTAAAAAAAATATCTTGCAACAGAAAATTATGTGTTTTGGAGTGACGTTTTTGCAACATTTTTTTACTCGATTAAAAATAAATAATTTCTTTCCATTTTCACTTTATGTTCCCTTAATTAAACACTTATAAGTGATTTCTTTTTAAGTCTAATTTTTACTAGATAGTGAAAGAATTTCTTAAAAAAATTGGCCAATAAGAAACTTTGAAAATTGTCAAGGACACGAAAACTCCACTCTCGAAAGCAATACTCATAATTTTATAGTAAAAAAATATCTTGCAACAGAAAATTATGTGTTTTGGAGTGACGTTTTTGCAACATTTTTTTACTCGATTAAAAATAAATAATTTCTTTCCATTTTCACTTTTTGTTCCCTTAATTAAACTCTTATAAGTGCAAAAATTAAATTTTATTTAATTTCTTAAGCTGAAAAAGGTCTTGGCCTTGGTCTTTTATGGATTAATATAGGGAACACATTTTGTGTAGTACATTTACTAAATACCAAAGATGACGCGCCACAGACTGTAAGCCGATTATCTCTTGAAGCTTAGAAAAATATGCTCGATCGATACCAAATCCTTAACCTCTAAGTAGACTTAAAATAGCAAATAAGGCAATTCTCGCTGTGAAAGAAGTTTTACGCAACTGCTGACGTTAATTCCCTTGGAAGGGAGTAAACAGAAAGCTAAAAATAGTTACGTTGCCATAGAAATTAGCAGCAAGATCCAAGCCTAAAAATTGCACACTTTAGAAATTGATTTCTAATGAACTGTATTTGTTGTTCGATTCCTTGAATTTCACGAAAACATTTCTTGAAACAACATGATCGCTCTTCTAATGAATGCAATCAATGCCTATTGAAATACCTGGATATAAATACGTGTTTTTAAAATGTTAAGGGCTGTTTTTCCTTAGATGTTTTCAAAATATTTTTGCAGATCTTAAATGAATAGCGTTGATCAGCTGATTGTGCAATTAATGCATTTTGAAAATCTATACAAGTATGTAGGATGGAAAAAGTAATTAAACAAAGGAGAATACTGTATATTGTATACGAAAAATTTAGGTGAACCGTTTCTAGTCGTTTGAATTTTTTGATAATGTATAAATAAATAAAATGATTGATCCTTTTTGTTTACGGGGCTTTCATTTACTAGCATTTTGATAGTATGCAAAAGAATAAAATAACTGATACTTTTTTAGTTTTCGATTTTTTCATTCACTAGCATTTTTAAATCAAAAATTAATTATTTAATTTTTGAAATAAATTTTTTAATTAAATTAATGCATTTTGAAAATCTATACAAGTATGTAGGATGGAAAAAGTAATTAAACAAAGGAGAATACTGTATATTGTATACGAAAAATTTAAGTGATCCGTTTCTAGTCGTTTGAAATTTTTGATAATGTATAAATAAATAAAATGATTGATCCTTTTTGTTTACGGGGCTTTCATTTACTAGCATTTTGATAGTATGCAAAAGAATAAAATAACTTATCCTTTTTTAGTTTTCGATTTTTTCATTCACTAGCATTTTTAAATCAAAAACTAATTATTTAATTTTTGAAATAAATTTTTTAATTAAATTAATGCATTTTGAAAATCTATACAAGTATGTAGGATGGAAAAAGTAATTAAACAAAGGAGAATACTGTATATTGTATACGAAAAATTTAAGTGATCCGTTTCTAGTCGTTTGAATTTTTTGATAATGTATAAATAAATAAAATGATTGATCCTTTTTGTTTACGGGGCTTTCATTTACTAGCATTTTGATAGTATGCAAAAGAATAAAATAACTGATCCTTTTTTAGTTTTCGATTTTTTCATTCACTAGCATTTTTTAATCAAAAATTAATTATTTAATTTTTGAAATAAATTTTTTAATTAAATTAATGCATTTTGAAAATCTGTGCAAGTATATGGGATGGAAAAAGTAATTGAACAAAGGAGAATGCTGTATAGCGTATACGAAAAATTTAGGTGAACCGTTTCTAGTCATTTGAATTTTTTGATAATATATAAATAAACAAAATAACTATTCTTTTTTGTTCACGGGTTTTTAATTAACTAGCATTTTTAATAAAATATTAATTATTTAATTTTTGTAACAAATTTTTTAATTAAATAAACTAATGCATTTTGAAAATCTATGCTAGTATATAAGAGGGAAAAAGTAATTGAACAAAGGAGAATGCTGTATATTGTATACGGACAATTTAAGTGATTCATTTCTAGTCAGTTGAATTTTTTGATAATGTATAAAAAAATAAAATAGCTGTTCTTTGTTGTTGTTGGGTTTCTATTTACTAGCATTTTTTAAAAGATTAATTATTTAATTTTTGAAACAAATTTTTCAATTAAATAAACTAATGCATTTTGAAAATCTATGCAAGTATATAGGATGGAAAAAGTAATTGAATAAAGAAGAATGCTACATATTTTATACAAAACATTTAAGTGATCCATTTCTAGTCATTTTAATTTTTTGATAATATATAAATAAATAAAATAACTACTGTTTTTTGTTCACGGGTTTTTAATTAACTAGCATTTTTAATAAAATATTAATTATTTACTTTTTGAAACAAATTTTTTAATTAAATAAACTAATGCATTTTGAAAATCTATGCAATATATTGGTTGGAAAAAGTAATTGAACAAAGAAGAATGCTACATATTTTATACAAAATATTTAAGTGATCCGTTTCTAGTCTATCGAACTTTTTGATAATGTATAAATAAATAAAATAACTACTCTTTTTGTTTACGGGTTTTTCTTTTGCTAGAATTTTTTAATAAAATATAAATTATTTAATATTTGAAATAAATATTTTTACTGAAATAAATTAATGCATTTTGAAAATCTATGCACATATATAGGATGGAAAAAGTAATTGAACAAAGGAGAATGCTGTATATTGTATACGGACAATTTAAATGATCCATTTCTAGTCATTTGAATTTTTTGATAATATATAAATAAATAAAATAACTACCCTTTTTTGTTCACGGGTTTTTAATTAACCAGCATTTTTAATAAAATATTAATTATTTAATTTTCGAAACAAATTTTTTAATCAAATAAACTAATGCATTGTGAAAATCTATGCAAGTATATAGGATGGAAAAAGTAATTGAACAAAGAAGAATGCTACATATTTTATACAAAACATTTAAGTGATCCATTTCTAGTCATTTGAATTTTTTGATAATATATAAATAAATAAATTAACTACTCTTTTTTGTTCACATGTTTTTAATAAAATATTAATTATTTAATTTTTGTAACAAATTTTTTAATTAAATAAACTAATGCTTTCTGAAAATCTATGCAAGTATATAGGATGGAAAAAGTAATTGAACAAAGAAGAATGCTTCATATTTTATACAAAACATTTAAGTGATCCATTTCTAGTCATTAGAATTTTTTGATAATATATAAATAAATAAAATAACTACTCTTTTTTGTTCACGGGTTTTTAATAAAATATTAATTATTTAATTTTTGTAACAAATTTTTTAATTAAATAAACTAATGCATTTTGAAAATCTATGCAAGTATATAGGATGGAAAAAGTAATTGAACAAAGAAGAATGCTACATATTTTATACAAAACATTTAAGTGATCCATTTCTAGTCATTTGAATTTTTTGATAATATATAAATAAATAAATTAACTACTCTTTTTTGTTCACATGTTTTTAATAAAATATTAATTATTTAATTTTTGTAACAAATTTTTTAATTAAATAAACTAATGCATTTTGAAAATCTATGCAAGTATATAGGATGGAAAAAGTAATTGAACAAAGAAGAATGCTACATATTTTATACAAAACATTTAAGTGATCCATTTCTAGTCATTTGAATTTTTTGATAATATATAAATAAATAAAATTACTACTCTTTTTTGTTCACGGGTTTTTAATTAACTAGCATTTTTAATAAAATATTAATTATTTAATTTTTGTAATTGTTTCATTAAATAAACTAATGCATTTTAAAAATCTATGCAAATATATAGGAGGGAAAAAGTAATTGAACAAAGGAGAATGCTGTATCTTGTATACGAAAAATTTAAGTGATCCGTTTCTAGTCATTTGCATTGTTTTGGTGATGTATAAATAAATAAAATAATTCTTTTTTTGTTATTAATTATCAATTAAATAAAAATATTAAATTAAATATTAATATAAATAAAATATTTAATTGAAATATTAATTATTTAACTTTCGAAAAAAATTTTTTAATTAAATAAACTACTGCATTTTGAAAATTAATGAAAGCATATAGGACGAAAAAGTAATTGAACAAATGAGAATACTGCACTTTGGATATGTAAAATTAAAATGCGTACTTCATACTTTTGTAATATTCTACAAAATTGATAAGTAAGTGCCTAATGTAAAGAACTGATTACATAATGTGAATGAAAATAACGAAAAATTAAAAAAAAACAAAAAAACTTTAGTATATTAATAAGAATTATTTCATCAAATAGTAAATGTATCTTTGATTTACACATTATATGAGTTACTGTGCTGTTACATCTAGAAATTTCAAACTTCTGTTTTTTTTTTGTTTTTTTTTGACTAATTTTCCTGTTTATAATTCTGTATAATTAAGATATTTTTATGTTTCTCCTTTGCATTCTAAAAATATATTTCTGATATAAATAATATCTATTCTATGCACGATAAATAATGTATTACGGTAATTTTTTCCTTTGATTGAATATATGTTACAAAAACTATTCTCAACAAATGCGATGTATATATAGGTTTAAAATAAATAAATTAATAAAAGTAGAAACTAGAAATACTACTAATACTACAAATACTACTAATACAAATTTAAAAAATATCAATTTCTTCACATAATTTAGCTGTCGAAAATAATTAATTAAAAATTAAAGAAAAATATACTGAATATTAAATTTAGGCTACGAAAAGTCTAAAAAAGTAACTTTATGGTGAAATTACGATATATAATAAAACTTAAAATATCAGGAACTGTGTGAAGAAAGAGAAAATTTGAAAATTGATACTTAGGCTTGAGCGGAATATACTTACCTCTCTGGCTGAGAGTCTGCAGGCCAATTTAGACGCAGGTTTGAATTGAAAACATTTCTTCTCGGGATGAGAGATTACAAACTAAACTTTCCTCAGCGGCAGGGCCGGTTGCGCTGTACTTTTGTACGTCTCGATGCCGACTGACCCTTTCTCCTGAATGCTACAGGGGGCGCTCTTACAGTGAGTAGGAGGAAGCACGGTTGCATATTTTTTTTTTTATTTAAGTTTTCAGAAATAAATATTTATTAATTTCAAAAACAACGAAATTCGTAAAGCTGAAATAAGTCCCAAAAAATATTTATGTAAGCTGGAGGTTAAAGAAAGGCAGGTTTTAAACATCATGTATTAGAATATTGAGCATTTTTGGCGTCATTAAAAAATTATCTAATTAACGTTTTTTTTTTGTACTTTTTGAGTTTGAAGTAGTAAAAATTAGTGCAGATGAATGGCATTATAATTTTAAAATTTTTCAATACAGATACAAAGGCTTAAAAAGTGTTGTCTGAAAACTTCAGAAGAATGAAAATAAAAAGAGTTTTATCAAAACAACTTTTATTTAAAAATGAATATAGTTTTTCTCACATATTTAAGATGAAAACTATGTAATCTAAAGAAAATAATCACATGGAATAATTACATTCATTTTTGTAATCTTTTTTTGTTGCTGTTATGATACACTTATAATTTTGTAAAAACTCTAAAATTTAAAAAAAAAGTGGCATTTTGCATTATACAAAATAAATTTATACATATAATATAATAAGCTAGTATACATATAATAAGCTGTAGCATCATGAGAAAACTGTATGTTTTAGTTTTCAATAAAAATGTTGATAATAAGTGGCAGAATAAGATATGATTAAAATATATATTTTATATATATATTTAATATATATATATATATATATGGGTGTGTGTAATATTATGTAATAAACCCGTTTTGCTGTTCTTGCTTTCCCGGCTTACAATTAACAGATTTAGTTATTGCATTAACTCTTATTGTGCTTGAGTTACACATGTTCTCATACACTGAAGTGACAAAAGTCCTGGGATAGCAATATGCAAATTTTCAGATGGCAGTAGCATCGCGTAGAACAGGTATAAATGCGCAGTACTTTCGCAGAGCTTTCATTTCTGTTCAAGTTATTCATGTGAAGAGGTTTTGACGTGATGATGACCGCACGACGGGAATTAACAGACGTTGAACGCGGAATGTTAGTTGGAGCTAGACGCATGGGTCATGCCATTTCGGAAATCGTTAGGGAATTCAACATTCCCAGATCCACTGTGTCAAGAGTGTGCCGAGAGTATGAAATTTCAGGTATAACATCCCACCATGGACAGCGCAGTGGTCGACCGCCTGCACTTAACGACCGAGACCGGCGACGTCTGCAAAGAGTCGTAAATTCTAACAGACAAGCAACACTGCGTCAAATAACCGCAGAAATCAATGTGGGACGTACAAGGGACTTGTCTGTTAGAACTGTGCGGAGAAATTTGGCTTTCTTGGGCTATTCCAGCAGAAGACCGACTCGAGTGCCTTTACTGACAGAACGACATCGCTTGCAGCGACTCTCGTGGGCACGTGAGCATATCGGTTGGTCCCTAGATGAATGGAAAACCGTGGCCTGGTCCGATGAGTCACGATTTCAGTTGGTAAGAGCTGATGGTAGGGTTCGAGTGGGGCACAGACCCCACGAAGCCATGGAACCAAACTGTCAGCAAGGCACTGTTCAAGCTGGTGGTGGCTCCGTAATGGTGTGGGCTGTTTTTTCATGGCGTGGACTTGGTCCTCTGGTGCGACTGGACCGAACATTGACTGGAAATGCTTATGTTCAGATACTTGGAGATCACTTGCAGCCATTCATGGACTTCATGTACCCAAACAACGATGGGATTTTTATGGATGACAATGCGCCATGTCACCGGGCCACAACTGTTCTCGATTGGTTTGAAGAACATTCTGGACAATTCCAACGAATGATCTGGCCACCTAGATCGCCCGACATGAATCCCATCGAGCATTTATGGGACATCATCGAGAGGTCTGTTCGTGCCCAAAATCCTGCACCATCAATGCTTTCACAATTATGGACGTCTATCGAGACAGCATGGTTCAATATTCCTGCAGAAGACTTCCAACGACTTGTTGAGTCCATGCCACGTCGAGTTGCTGCACTTCGCCGGGCGAAAGGAGGGCCGACACGATATTAAGAGGTATCCCATGACTTTTGTCTCTTCAGTGTAATAACCACTTTTAACTTTTCTACAATACACTTAATCGCTGCTTTAACACTTCCGCTTATAAATTCTCTCTGAATCTTCTCAGGTCTTGCTAGATATTAACCAAAACACTTTTAATTATTGGTTTTTTGATTTCATATCGCCGTTAATGCCAGAAGCTTTACAATATTCGCAGCTCTTGGACCTATGCTTTCTCTTTCTCGTCACCTCCCAGAGATGAATCTCAACTTTTTAAATTCGTCGAGTCTTTATTCATGTTAAAAAAAGGAAGTAAAAAGACTTATGACTTTTATTTATCGGCAAAATTCACTTGAATTTGAACTACAGTTTGTAGCAGCTTCTAAAGAGATTGGTTCCAAGCTCTCACCTGTGCCCTTCTAATCAGCATACGGCCTTCGCTTGCATCAAGACAGAAACGACTTTATTTTGAGAACATAACAGGTCTCCACTCCACTTTCTAAGGATTTCTATCTTGACACCACTGAAGTAGCAGATTTTTAATAATTTGAAGTTATAGGCATGAACGTTACAAGTCTGGCTCGAAGCTGCCCCTGAAGTAATCAATTTGTTCCTGTTAGCTGTGTCACTCCGTTGCCAACAGGAGCTCGAATTTCTGTTGTAGATGCAGTATGATGCGTTACAGCTATGTGACGAATGTGTCTATCGTCCTTCTCAGTAGTGGCCTGCGTGCGGCTAGACCCCTGTCTTCTTGAGACAGTAGCTTCTAGTGGCCATTGTTGCCAACAATCACGGATGCTTTACTGCCAAACCTTTATGGAATATGGCGAAAAGAAAATACACCTTCGAATAGTCTTATGACACGATCTCATTCAAACTCAGTAAGCTGCTAATACTACTTTCTTTATCTCCTTAAAAGCATTCTTGACTCAAATCTAGTGAACAACGCCCATTCCCGAAGATAAATAATGTTCATTGCATATTTAAAGCAAAACAGGATTTTCATGTTCATAGTGACACTGTTATTCATCTAACACGAAATTTGAAAACATGTCATTTTTCAGATGTGCAAATACGCCTTCCAAATTCCGTTTATCTGTCACAATTCCTTCTTAGCCTACTTCCATGGTAACTCTTGATAATGTTAAATCTGCTGTAATTCACCAGTTTTATATGTGAATGATGGGACAACGTAGATTCTCGGTACAGGAAACAATATATATGTAATATATAATTTGCATTTATCTAATATTTTCTCTGTAAAAAATCACCTCCTTCTACGATAATAGTCACTTTATAAACAAAAATCGGATATGTGTATGCTAAGTCTATTTTTAACGCTTCTTTAAAGAAAATTATAATTTATTGACGAATATTATAGAAAACTTGTTATCGTCAGAAGTACCATTTTACTAAAACAGATATCGTGGGAAAAAGTGTGGTTTCTTCTACTCATAACATTTCTGAGTAGTAACCATCTTTAGATTCGCCGAAAAGAAGTTTGAGAGGGATTCACTTCTTAATAGAAATAAATAAATATCTTAAAAATAGATAATATTTTATAAATACAAGGTGGCCATAAAATAACTTTCCTTGTTATGAGACCTCTGCAGCTAAAATTAATGAACAGGATGAAACCCAAACTTCATATACAGATTGTGGAAGACATGGAGAGATGATTTCCACAAAAACAGTAGCCGATAGTGGAGATTTTTGAGGTATTGTCGTGTATTTACTTTGAATTGTGCACAATCTAAGTAGATTTTTCAAATTTCCCCTAGTGCTTATGTGATAGCAGGTCCTATACTTGTACCGTTACTGGTGAGAAATATCGGCAAATGATGGAAACTTTTGTCATTCTTGACTTGCTGCAGACAGTGCTTGGACACGGAGATGGAGCACGATCACATATTCTTCGTTCAGTACAGCCTTTTACGGCTGTATTTTGGTAATGAGAAAATTAACAGACAATGTATGGAGACAGAATGACCAACACGTCCCCCATACATCATCCCATGTGATTTTGTACTTGCCACTAGTGTTGAATACGTAGTTTATACATGCATGTGGGTGATGAATAAAGAGAAACAAGCTTTAGAACAGATCGTATTGATTTCCACTTTTCATTCGCTCTGACATTTTAAGATGTTTCTTTTGAAACATTTGGGGAAATTCAAAATAAAACAGTTAAAATGAATAACCCATTAAAGTCTGGATGATGAAATGAGACCATCCAAGAGCCATAACGATAAAGGAAGATCGATATTTGTCCATTATAGCGGGGCTTAACAGGGTTTCTCAGATCTCTTGTGACTTACATGCAGCCACAGGTAAACGAGTTTAAAGGGTTATCGTTACCAGAAAGTTATACAAGAGAAAGATCTATTTGCAGCAAGATTTACTGTTTGCGTCCCACTCGTCTTTCCGCAGGAGAATTGGTTTAGCATTCTACAGAGAACATTCGATTTCGAATTGTAGATAAATGGCTAATTGTTCTATTCACTGATGAGTCTCTGTTCAGCTTAGCTATTTATTCTCCATCATTCTCCTCCACTAAAGCAGCGAAAGTTCACTAGTCTGGGTATGTACTATGTTGGATAGGCACACATTCCCCATTTCCCATTTGAAGACTTTGTGACTGTGTTTTGAGATGGGGATGGTATCTTGGTGCCCTTTGTTCGCCTTTTCAGGATGCCATTCACCCTGATTTCAATTTAATATGCGACAACGTTCGTCCACTTAGGACTTACCTGGTCGACGAAATTTTGAAAAGCCAGGATATGCACCCTGATTATGTAATCTCAGAGATATGCTGGCTGTCGACACATTCTTTCGGAGAGTCGCCGTGTCATTCTAGAATTGGATAGTTTATAGAATCGCATTCGGAAGCTGAGTTCCTATGATTCAGACCCTGTATTCCTAAAAGTGAAAATACGCTTTGATGGCGAATAACAATAGTTGTTGACGAAATATCGCGGCAAAGGTAGGCAAAAGGAAATCTGGAATATTCATCGACTATTGTCTGAAGGTAGTGATAACGGGAGTTTGTTGGTAGAGGGCCTTTAAAA
Source organism: Caerostris darwini (assembly GCA_021605075.1). NCBI lineage: Eukaryota > Metazoa > Arthropoda > Arachnida > Araneae > Araneidae > Caerostris > Caerostris darwini. Next base: position 79,700 of record BPLQ01005473.1, read on the forward strand.
TTCAAGTTGAGCCTTTCAAAAGAGGAGGTTGCTTTTCTCAGCTTTCCTTTATTCTTGTGAAATATTGGTTTCAGTACCATGCAGAAAGAGAAAGAATTGATGGTTTTCTTTTATCTTCAAAAGAAAAAGGTAAATGTTTAGATAGCCCCCAATGGTACATTCTTGTAATACCTGAATGACAAAGGTCAGCATGCATGTCACTCACGTTCATGACCAAAGTAGTTGAAACTGTTATCCTTGAAAGTGTATCTACAATAATATTTCTTTACCAGGATGGTAAACTATACCAAATTTGAATCAGCTAACTAACCTCCATGCCATTGTTTTTCTTTTTTGATATCACTTGTATGACTTTGATCAAACATAAAGAAAATTGATATTTTTCTGTGACGACGTCAAAATGCCTTCCAATTAAAAAGTATCTTCAATAGTCCAAGATTCTACTATAGCATAAGCTTCTTTTTCGATGGAAGAGAGATTTTGTTCCGATTTGTTCAATGTACTAGAAAAGAAAGCTATTAGGCGTTCAGCCTGACTTAAGGAAGTTCCTATAGCAAAATCAGAAGCATTAATTTCAACCCTGAAAAGGATGCCCATCTCTACTGCCACTAGCGAGGCACAGCCGCAGCGACTTTCAGAGATTCAAAAGCATTCCCAGAGTTTTTTGAAAGGGGAAACTTAATATCTAGAACTGGGTGTATTCTTAACGAGAATTTGGGTATCCAACGACAATAGTGGGCAAACATTTCCTCAGCCCGCTTCAGAGATTTCATAGTTTGTAGAATAGGTAAATTCATTAAAGGTGTTAGTTTTCCAGGATCAGATTTGATCGTCTTGTTTTCGATAATGTACCCTAAAAGTCTAATAGATATTGACGAAAATACGCAATTAGTTACATTCAAACATAAATTATATTTTTTTGCAGCATTCAAGAAATTATTTAAATGTTGGTCGTGTTCCATTTGATTTCTTTCACAAACAGTTATCTTTTAAACCTTCGACTTGTATAATGCTATCTATTATCCTTTAGAAACTATCAAAAATATTTGTTATTCCAAATGGTACTCTTAAAAATTGAAAGCGTTTTCCATCAGCTTCAAATATAATGTAAGATCTTTCTGAGCTTTTGATGGGAATCTGATGATATGCACTCTTTCAATCTATGATGCCGAAAACTTTAAATTGTAATATTTTCTTTATGAGTTTTTAAATTTTAGGAACTGGGTAAGCATCTAACTGTAAATTTACTAACCGTTTGTGAGTAGACTGTTACCATCCAATTTTTATACGGTTCATTACGTACCACAAAAACTTGAGCGCGCCATGATGAATTTGATGGTTCAATTATATCTTAATTGAGGAGTTTTTGAACTTCTGCAGGCATAAAATGCCGATCCTTTTCTGAATGACGTCTAAATTTTTGGACTATGGATTTGCAATCCGGAGTTAGATTTTTAAAAAGAGATACTGGAAGTATTTGGACACCTGTTAAAGCACAGATCTTGAGGGGCTCCCGATTACCCTTAAATTTTATTTCCACTGATGAATGATCTTTTAAAATATAATGACCTACTCGAAAGTACTAGCACAGTTTTTTCATAATCAGAACCTCCTATTTGCATACTCATGTGTTGGCAATTTTAAAGATAAGGCACAGTAACCACTGATATCTGTACTCAACATTGAGATAGCCATGCCTATACGTCCGAAGTAAGACTTAATTCTTATATTTATGTTTGAATGAGTCGCTCATTCAAAACACTTAGCTAGCTGCTAATTTCTATCAGTGCATTCAATTCAACCCCATTGACATAGACCTTTACCCCAAACCTCTAACCCATATCCTTGGAAGTACATTTTTTTCGTGTGTGTTTATCTTTGCCACAAAAAAAACAAGAAGCCGCAACAACTGAATGAGTTGTGGATGCTTCTTCTTCTGAACCATCCTTCACTGCAGCTACCGAGGAAATATTAGAGGGTGCTTGGAATGAAGCAGAATGTAGTTCCAACGCGTTTGCCTGATCCACACAGTTTTTCAAAGCAATACTGATGTTTTCTAGATTTCTTTTTCTAATTCAAGATATTCTTAGCCCTTGATTCAGACCCAAGATTTTCAGGTTCAGCATCACAATTTTGAGGTTTAAATAGTTGATCCATTTCTAATCAAAATTCTAAAGCATGTGAACTATTAGTCAACCCAGAAAAGAAAGAAACGATACTTTCTGTTCAGATAGGCAGGCCTAGACATGCCCATGTTGGGCGTCAGTGAGAAAGATTGGGTAAAAATGAAAGATTGTTTTTCATCAATATTAACTTCGCAAGCGATTATTTTTAACTTATTCAACGTCGCAAGTGATTGACTCACTTCTTACATCAATTGAAGAAATATATTTTCTTGTTAAATAAATTGATGTATATTAGTTTGCAAATGCATAATGAAGAGAAGCTCTTTACAAGGCTTTATACAACAAGAAATGTGAGTGTCAATAGAATACAATATCAAAATAAGCTTAGAGTTATGCCACAGATATAAAACTACGTAGAATGGTGTTGCCCCAAGTTGTGACTGTAATTTTAACAATTAACTCTAATAATAACACAACAATTAAAATATATGACAGAGACCATACTTTCTATTAACCCATATATATATATATACCCATATATATATATTCTAAGCTCTGTTTTGGTATTTCAGGCAATGAGGATTTTTATGCACGAGATACTAGTTATGCATCATCATAACTGTTGTGTGGTTATTTTCTTCGTACTATATTTAATCTATATTCATACTTAATTTCATTAAAATATCTTCTGTAGCTCCGAAGATAATCAACTTAAAGTGAAAATTCCCTTAATTTTGAGCACCAGTATATATGTAAATAGGATTTAGTTTCAATTAATTCTTTATTTTTTTAATGATCTTACAGGTTTTAAACTAAAAAAAAAGATGGCAACAAAGTGAAACAATGATTGATAATAATTAATTTAAGATTATTTTGAATAATTCCATACTTTTGGAATAAAAAGAAAATTTTCTTGTGAAACTTCTGATTTGCAAAATTTTGTGATTCAAAACTTAGCTTTTCTGCAATACTTTCAATCCCTTAAAATAAACATCTTTCCAGTAATTTACTTACCGTGCTGCCATCTGTTGTCTATAGTTACAAACAATAACTTATTTATTAAAATTTATGGTATTAAATGTACTTTTCATTACATAAAAAATTAAAAATATTTATTCTCCAAGTGATTCATATAATTAGCAGTTCAAAAATTTGATGCGTAATTAATACCCAAAATAAATTCTATAATTAAATATAAAAAGATTATCTTAGAGGAAGATTATTCATTTAATTTTATATTATGCTGTCTAAAATTATTAAATTACATTTTTAGAAATTGTTTTAAAGAAATGAATAAAAGAGTTCCTACAAGACAGATAGCGTTTAAAGAATTAAAAAAAATATTCATTAAATGAATGTATTCAATTTTTAAAAGAAATTTTTTTAATAAAGATTTTTCCGGTAAATCTAGCTAGAATGTCATCTGCCCGAATATAAAGGAGAAATTTTATTTAAAAAATGTTTTCTTTAGATTCAGTGAGATTGATGTATGATATATAAAATATTTTTAATCGTAAATAAGTCAAATAAATTTGCTAATCCTTTTTTTATTTTTTACAAAAACGGCTTTTGAATTAATTGTAAAAAAAAGGTAAAATATGTAAATATATACAATGAATAGTTGTACTTTGAAGTTAAAACAAATTAAAATATTCATAATATTAAAACAATATTTTAAAATAATATTTTTTGTTAAAATATTTAATATTTTAGAAAATTTAATGTTTAAAAATATTAAAGACAAAAATAAAAAAATTAAATTGACTATTTTGAATAAAAAAATATTTTTTTTTTCATTTTCACACATTAAGCGCCGTACAAAATATTAGTAATTGGTTTTTTCAAAAATTTTGTACCAGATTCGTTTCTTAATTCTGTATTCATTCGTTTTGTTTCATTATATATAATTTTTGTAATACTGTAAAAAATACTGTTTCTGTAAAAAATTTCGTAAAAGACTGTTTAATTAATTAATTAAATTTGATAAAAATCATTATATTTCCTTATTAATGCTTTTTTATCATAAATTTTTCTAATGAATTTTTGTTATTAAACCTGCTATAAATTATTATACAGTAGAACCTCTGTAAGTCGAACTTCAAGGGAGACGCCAAATAATTCGAGTTATAGAGTTTTCGGCTTACGTTGATTTTGTATGGAAATATTCGACTTGATTCTTTCTAACTTATTTTGAGTTAGAGAGGTAAAATAAATAAAAATTCAAGTTACAAAGGTAATAAACATGTTTATTTGCAACTTAAAAGTTATATTATGTACTACAATAAAAAATCAAAATAATTCCGAAACAACCTTAAAATCAAAATATTATGTATTAAAAAAGTCAGTCAATCATTATTATTATTATTATTTTTTTTTTTTTTTGCTTTAGACAATTCGATCGTTCTCTATCTATAGCATTATCTAAGCTATAAGAGCAGAAAATTCTTTTTTTTCCGAGTTGCTATTTCATAGAATTCGTTATTCTATTTACTAAATACTCATACATTGTTTTCTAAGAAACAATGACGTGCATTGTCGGCAAATCCTTAAAGTCGGTAACTTATTTTTCTTCGAGTTATAGAGGTAATTAGTTTCAAATGATCGAGTTGTAAAGGTTGTAAAATCAAACATTGCTAATGTTCGAGATACAGAGGTCCAATTTTTTTTCGAGTTATGGAGGGAAAATATATACCAAAATGGCTTGTGGGGATTGACTAATTATTTCGACTTATAGAGGGTTGAAATTTCGAGTAATAGAGGTTTTGGGGCTTGAAGGGAAGGGAATAAAAAAAATTTTCGAGTTGTGGAGGTTTTCGACTTAAAGAGGTTCTACTGTATATAACATGTTATTTTTCGTTATAAAACCTTTTATTTTTTGTAACTTGTTATAAATCGTTATATTTTTGTTATTAAATTTGTTATTTTGTTATTATTGTATTTGGAAGCAATATTATATTAAGATTACAAGATATTTTCTGTATTATTGACTGAAATGATTTCAAGATTTGAAAAGTTTAGTACAAGCTCAATGTATTAAGCAATATTTGACTCAATTCGCAATTCTTTTTTGATTGCAAAGACTATAATTTTTTTTTTACTTTGTTTTTAAACAATTAACCTAAAGAGTACATGTCCAGCTTTTAAATAATTAAAGACACTCTAAAAGAAATCCGAATTTTAAAAATTCTAAAGCATAATATAGGTTGAAACAAATATTTAACAGTTAATTATGGAAAATTAGAATGAAAAATTAAAAAAATAATTTTTTTTAATGCAACTTTTTTTAAATCACAATTCTTTAATGAAATTTTTTTCAAACAATTATATGAATATGAATGTATGTTTAAAAGGTTTAATAAATTTATATTTACTGAGACATCTTATTTTTTTTATGAAAATAGATGATAGTCTTTATAACAAACGATTTTTATCGCTTCAATTCCAGTCAGAAATTTTTTTTTACGATTTCTCTACTTTGAATCCAGTTAATGCCCAACTCATAATCATTTGGTGACATACCCAGATGCTTGCAGAAGGATTAAGATTCGTTTCCGCTGGTGGTGTCTGGTGCAGTCAGTGTTAACTGTCACTACGACTATCGTGTTTCTTTCTATCGGTGGTTCAGTTTTTCTGGTTGGCCGCAGCTTTCTAGTGGTTCGAGAAGTATTGATCAATCCATACAAACATTTATGGAATCTTCATTTATTTACAAGCAATATTTACAAAGATATACAAGGTTGATGGTAACAGTTCAAAGGCAGAAGCTCAACTGGAAGAAGAATGTTCCTTTTTGAATCCTTTTTTGAATAAGACTGAATCGATTCCAAACGATTTCCATAAAACTACCACGTGACGCTGCTTGGCGCGAACAATAAAAATTCCAACATTAACAGAAAAGAAGAAACATGATCGTGATTATTATAAACCAACAGCTTGTTTACATACCAATGTTCAACAACAACAAAAACATCAATGGCCATTAACACGAATACAATCTGAAAACTGTTATTTCATGGAAGGATGAAACTATATACATGAAAGGATGAAAATCTGTTATTTACATGGAAGGATGAAATTTTGCTATATACATGAAAAAGGATGAAAATCTGTTATTTACATGGAAGGATGAAATTTTGCTATATACATGAAAAGGATGAAAATCTGTTATTTACAAAGGATGAAATTTTGCTATATACATGAAAGGATGAAAATCTGTTATTTACATGGAAGGATGAAATTTTGCTATATACATGAAAGGATGAAAATCTGTTATTTACATGGAAGGATGAAATTTTGCTATATACATGAAAGGATGAAAACTGTTATTTACATGGAAGGATGAAATTTTGCTATATACATGAAAGGATGAAAATCTGTTATTTACATGGAAGGATGAAATTTTGCTATATACATGAAAAGGATGAAAATCTGTTATTTACATGGAAGGATGGCATGAAATGATGAAAATCAAACCAGAAGACAAAAGGAAGCAATTGAACTCATTCTATAATGCATTTAGAGTGCTTTGAACTGCATCAAATGTTTATTGCCTTCCTGGGTGAATCTACATACAGAAAAGGGGTATAAATAGAGTCATGTGCATTAAAGTTTGAAACTCTCTGAGAAACGGCTGAAATCCATTTGTCATCAAGTGGCATCAAACCCTGAGAACCGCGAGATCTTAAGTGTCACAATAATAGGACAAAGAGTGACATTGTCCTTTTTTTTTTCTATAAATTGTAGGGAGGTAAATATTTTAAATTGGTTTTAAAAAAATTATGCTACTTATTGAGCTTTTTATTTACTTTTTAACGATGATGTATTCTAAGATGTTCTCACAATAGTGAAATTTTTATTTCTATGATCTGCAGGTTATAATTTTATAATTTTTGCACGTCTATTTTTTTTGTTTTTCTTTTCCTTTAGTATACACACACACACACACACACACACACGCACACACACACACACACACACACACACACACACACACACACACACACACACACACACACACACACACACATATATATATATATATATATATATATACTAAAGAAAAGTAAATTGCATAAGTACTGTTATTGTACGTATATTGTATCTTACATAACGAAATCATCATAGCATTCTCAAATCAAAATTCCGGGGTGCCTCTGATCCAAACCTCTCAAATATATATATTAGATTTGAATGCTTATAAGCTGCAACATTAAAGCTGAAATTCTTTAATAAACATAAAAATCAAAAGGTTAAATGGCAAATCTGTAATAGCAAATAGCATAAAAAAATACAATTAAGGAAAGGAAATTTGAATATATATATATTATTCATGGTTCACTATGCAGTACACAAAGTTTCTGATACTAAAATTTAAAAAGGGAAAGACTTTATCAAGAGAAGACATTTCATGCTAGAAATTAATTGCCATCTATTTCATTCATTTTATAGATGGACGAATTTAAACATCGATTGTTATAGAAATTATTTTACACATAATTTGAAAAGATTGAAATATTTTATGTTTACATCAAAATTATTCAATTAAATTTGAGTTTTAGTAATATTTTTGAAAACTTTATATTTGTTTTAAAAGGATTTATATAAGTCATTATATATTTGCATCAGAAATCTATAATTAGAAAACACATTTTTAATAATCCTGAACTATTTAAAAGAAATAGCATAATTAGAATTATGACAAAAATTTATTTTTATTACAGCTTTATATCCTATGTGAAGAACGGGCTGTTTACTAGCATACCATGTGTGTATATCTGGCAGATTGTGGCTATGATATTATTTTATTTTTAACTTCCAGCTTATACACATATACTTCCAGCTTATACTATTTGTTATTTTGATTTATTTATTATTTTGTATTTTTTGACGTGCAATTTTTTGTTCATTCCTTTATGATCTGAATATTTTTATAATCGTATATTTTGTTTAACAATTTTTAAGATTTTATAGAATTTTGAATGAATGTTTGAAAATAAAAATTTTATTTTCCATAAAATAAATGGATATACTCACATCAGGCCAATTTAATAAATTAAATATCATGTTTTCAAAAATGGGCTTTAAGATGTTATTTTTAATATTCTAGTGTTTTGTTTAAATAGGTCGTTTTGATGTAAATGACTCCATAGTTAGCCTTATATATGATTCAAATTACAGTAATTAAAATTTCTCCTATAGTTGTTGTAGCTTAGAATTATTTAAAATTTGTTTTAATTTTAAAGATATATAATATTTTATATGACAGCAATTTACTTGATTTTATCCAAACTTCAATAAGCTTTTGCGAGGAATTAGTGAGATACTATAATAAAGAGAAAAATTTATTAATAACGATAGTAAAATCATTAACATGTATGACAAAAATGAATAAAGAAAATTTTTATGGACATTTTGATACAATAATTAAATAAATAAATAAAATGCTTTAAAAAGTAATTGCTTTTGCTTTTATGAATGACAAATTTGCTTTTGCAATATTTAAGAAAAAGATTTTTGAGAAATAAAGGTAATGCCTTAAAACCTTTTCTTAAACCACACGAAACTGGTTGCAATATAATGAAAAAATAATAACAATCAATGACTAAGAAAAAATATTATTATCAATACAACAGATAAATAACGTAAACAGAAAAGTGGGAGGTTAAATGTACAAATAATATAGCTGAAAAATATGTTCTCCATATTATACATATATTTCAGAATCTACTCAATCTGACTTCAACAAGCTTTTGCGTGCAATTAGTGCATTACTATAATAAAGAGAAAATTTATTAAAACAATAGTAAAATCCTTAACATGTATGACAAAAATGTACTAAGAATATTTTTAATGAACATCTTAATACAATAATTAAATAAATAAATTAAATACTTACAAAAGTAATCGCTTTTTTTTTTTATGAATGACAAATTTGCTTTTACAATATTTAAGAAAAAGGTATATGTTTTTGTGAAATATAGATAATGCCTTAAAAACCTTTTCTAAAAACACACGGAACCTGTTGCAATATAATGAAAAAATAATAGCAATGAATGACTAAGAACAAATATTATCAATACAACAGATAAATAACGTTAAAAAAACAGTGGGAGATTAAAAGTACAAATATGAGAACATATATTCCAGAATCCACTTAATCTGGCAGTCGGCCATTTTAGGTACTTAAAAAAGTAATTACTTTTTCTTTTATAAATGGCAAATTTGCTTTTGCAATATTTATAAAAGCAAATATCATTTTATATAAATTTTTAATATTTGCTTTTGCAATATTTAGGAAAGTGATATATGTTTTTGAGAAATACAGATAATAATTATGCCCTTAAAACCTTTTCTAAAACCACATAGAACCGGATGCAATATAATGAAAAAATAATAGCCATGAGTGACTAAGATAAAGTAGTATCAATACAACAGATAAATAACGTAAAAAAAAGTGGGAGGTTAAATGTACAAATATGAGAACATCTATTCCAGAATCCACTCAATCTGATAGTGGCCACATTTTAGATTTAAATAACCGTCTATGTGGTGTGGATGACGGGGTCAGTGAATTTCTCGCCTCCAAGCATAAAGTGAGCTGTGATTGACACCTTCCTCTAAGATTTGGTCACAAACTATCATCTTCCGTTTCACCTAGCCAAATAAAAGCTGGTCAATGCGAAGGTGAAGTGTCAAAATCACTTGACGTGTGGGGGAAAGAAATCAGATACTGGTGACGAGGGGTGGTTGATATCTATCCAAAAGATAGATGACAGCTCCACAGATAAGTTCATATAGACTGCTTGATCTGCTGGAGAGATTTTCTTTCAATGGTATCTTCAAGGTCAGCTGTTTACTCCTCAGTAGGTATTTGTGGATTTGGTTTTAAATAAAATGGCTTCATACAACCGTAAGAATATTTTAAAATATTTCTTTCGCATCGCGGGAAACTATTTACTACAAGTAGAATCTAAAGATTTTATTTAAAAAAAAATGGTTTTATGTAATGGTGAAAATAAATTTAAAATACTCCTTTTGCATCACGGCAAACTATTTGCTCACAAATAGGTATATGTAGATTTTGTATAAAAAAAATGGCTCTATACAACAGTAAAAAAATTCAAAATACTTCTTTTGCATCACTGTAAATTGTTTACTCACAAATAGGTATATGTAGATTTGATTAAAAGAAAATGGCTTCATACAACTGTAAAAAAATTCAATATACTTCTTTTGCATCACTGTAAATTGTTTACTCACAAATAGGTATATGTAGATTTGATTAAAAGAAAATGGCTTCATACAACTGTAAAAAAAAATTCAATATACTTCTTTTGCATCACTGTAAATTGTTTACTCACAAATAGGTATATGTAGATTTGATTAAAAGAAAATGGCTTCATACAACTGTAAAAATTCAAAATACTTCTTTTGCATCACTGTAAATTGTTTACTCACAAATAGGTATATGTAGATTTGATTAAAAGAAAATGGCTTCATACAACTGTAAAAAAATTCAATATACTTCTTTTGCATCACTGTAAATTGTTTACTCACAAATAGGTATATGTAGATTTGATTAAAAGAAAATGGCTTCATACAACTGTAAAAAAATTCAATATACTTCTTTTGCATCAGGGTAAGCTATTTACTCCCAAATAGGTATCTTTAGATGTGATAAAAAGAAAATAGCTCCGTATAACCTAATAACAAATAAAGAAAGAAATAAAAATATTTCTTTTGCATCACGATAAGCTATTTACTCACAAATAGATATCTGTAGATTTGGTTAAAAGAAAATGGCAACAGCATACAATAGAAAAAAAATTCAGAATACTTCTTTTGCATCACGGAAAGTTATTTACTCACAAATAAGTATATCAAAATTTGGTAAAAAGAAAATGGTTCCATGCAACCTAAAAAAAAAAATTCAAAATACATCTTTTGCACTAAAGTACGCTATTTACTCACAAATTGGTATCTGTAGATGTGATAAAAAGAAAATAGCTCCGTATAACCTAATAACAAATAAAGAAATAAATAAAAATATTTCTTTTGCATCACGATAAGCTATTTACTCACAAATAGATATCTGCAGATTTGGTTAAAAGAAAATGGCAACAGCATACAATAGAAAAAAATTCAGAATACTTCTTTTGCATCACGGAAAGTTATTTACTCACAAATAAGTATATCAAAATTTGGTAAAAAGAAAATAGTTCCATGCAACCTAAAAAAAAATTCAAAATACTTCTTTTGCACTAAAGTATGCTATTTACTCACAAATTGGTATCTGTAGATGTGATAAAAAGAAAATAGCTCCGTATAACCTAATAACAAATAAAGAAAGAAATAAAAATATTTCTTTTGCATCACGATAAGCTATTTACTCACAAATAGATATCTGTAGATTTGGTTAAAAGAAAATGGCAACAGCATACAATAGAAAAAAATTCAGAATACTTCTTTTGCATCACGGAAAGTTATTTACTCACAAATAAGTATATCAAAATTTGGTAAAAAGAAAATGGTTCCATGCAACCTAAAAAAAAAATTCAAAATACATCTTTTGCACTAAAGTATGCTATTTACTCACAAATTGGTATCTGTAGATTTGGTAAAAAGAAAATGGTCCTACACAATCGTAAATTTTTTCAAGTTACTTCTTTTACATCTTGATTTTAGATAAGTAATGGGGATGGAGGAGTTAGTATGACAAATGGTATACAAGAAACATAAAAGGCTTTTATGAAAACTTTGGTATTTTAAAATGACAACAGTAATTGCACGTCTGTAACCTAAATCATATCAGTTTTTTGAGAGATTTATTTCTTGTTTGTAATAGTAAAATGCAAATATTAATTTTGGTGTTCAATCAGGTTGAAAATATTTTAAAATACATATAATAAACTGAATGATGGTTTGAGGTAGCAGACATATCACAGATTAAAATAATGTGAATCAAACAGATCACAGGCTGAAATAATGTAAATCAAATATTATAAAATAGTCGTTTTCTGTCTGTAAAATCTTAAATTTATTGCACTACGAAGTCTAATGGGACAGATGAAATGAAAATTTTTTTCAATTTATGTTAAATTGATATTTTTAATTGATCAGAAAATTATATAATGAAAATTTCACGTCTGAATAATGGTTTAACAACATTTGAAATTAAAATAGTGAAAAAATTTAAATACTTGCTAATAAAATTTGGTGAACATTCAGAAAGTTGCAATTCTTTTCCATTGAAGAATTCATTAGCAGTATTTAATGATGTAACACTAAAGAAATAAGATCAAAACATTAATGATGGTAAAGCTTTCTGAAAAGTAAATTATTTTTAAATATATTGATGATACCACGGAAGTTCAAATGTAACTTTAGAAAAAAACTTCACTCTTAAACTCGGATAAAAAGAATAGTTTTTTATTGACATTGTTGATTATATGGTTAAATTGCCAATAACAAATATTCATCAACAAATTATATTAGCCTCTACTTTTATAGGTGTTTTTAATTTTTTTAAAGTTCAGTGTTAAAAATATTTTTAAAAAGATTTAAGATATTTGTGCAAAATCTTAGATGTTTTCCTGGAAATTGATTAGTGTTTACTTTTATTTTTTTGAATTTTTAATATTTCAGCAATATAAGGTTGCAAGAAACAATTCAGGTAGAAAACTATATTTTTTCCAATTTATTCATGTAGAAAGATGCTATTTGAATACCAAAATTTACGATTTATCAGATTTCTGTAAAATTTATAAAAAGAATACAGCGCAATCATTAGAAAGAAATAAAGTAATGTTGAACACAGTAATCATTTGGAAGAAACACATCATTCCTCAGATTCTAGCTAAAAATAATTAGAATGTTAATGTGATAAAAAAAACCTTTTGTTTTAAATTATAGAATATATATATATGTTTAACTCCAAACCAAACCATTTAGCATATTGTTCTGAAAAACCTTTCCAATTCGGGGTATTCAACTAGATGACATCTTCCCTTTAAAAGTAGTTCGATTATTTGATTTCTTTTGAAATTTAGATTAACATATAATTGTTATTAAATGATAATCTTCTTCTTATTATTATTATTTCGTTCACGGTATTACATTAAATAATGATAAAAATATTAATAATCTTATTTTCTCTCAAACTCCAAACCAAACCATTTAGCATATTGTTCTGAAAAATCCTTTCAATCCATGGGACCCAACTAGATGACATCTTTCCTTTAAAAGTAGTTCAATCATTTGATTTCTTTTGAAATTTAAATTAAAAGTTAATTGTTATTAAAAGATAATCTTATTATTATTATTTTGTTCGCAGTGTGACATTAAATAACGATAAAAATATTAATAATCTTATTCTCTCACAAACTCCAAACCAAACCATTTATCATATTGTTTTGAAAAATCCTTTCAATCCATGGCGCCCAACTAGATGACATCTTCCCTTTAAAAGTAGTTGAATTATTTGATTTCTTTTGAAATTTAAATTAAAACTTATTTAATTGTTATTAAAAGATAACCTAATTATTATTTGTTGTTTTGTTCACAGTGTGACATTAAAATAAAATATTAAAATGTGTAATAAAAATATTAATAATCTTATTCTCTCAGAAACTCCAAACTAAACCATTTAGCGTATTGTTCTGAAAAATACTTTCAATCCGTGGCATGTAACTAGATGACATCTTCCCTTTAAAAGTAGTTAGATTATTTGATTTCTTTTGAAATTTAAATTAAAACATAATTGTTATTGATAACCTAATTATTATTATTTTGTTCGCTGTGGGAAAACGACAAAAATATTAATAATTTTATTCTCTTACAAATTCCAAACCAAATCATTTAGCATATCGTTCTGAAAAATCCTTTCAATCAATAACAAGGAACTAGATGACATCTTCTCTTTAAAAATAGTTCGTTTATTTGATTTCTTTTGAAATTTCAATTAAGATTTAATTGATATTAAAAGACAATATAATAATAATAATTATTATTATTTTGTTCACGGCGTGACATTGAATAAAGATAAAAATATTAACAATCTTATTTTTTCACAAACTCCAAACCAAACCATTTAGCATATTGTTCTGAAAAATCCTTTCAATCCATGGCACCCAACTAGATAACATCTTTCTTTTAAAAACAGTTCGATTATTTGATTTCTTCTGAAATTTAAATTAAGACCTTATTGTTGTTAAAAGATAATCTAATTATTATTAGTAGTAGTATTTTGCTCACAGTGCGACATTAAATAACAATAAAAATATTAATAATCTTATTCTTTCACAAACTCCAAGCATAACCATTTAGCATATTATTCTGAAAACTCCTTTCAGTCCATGACTTTAACTAGATGACATCTTCCCTTTTAAAGCAATTAGGTTATTTGATTTCTTTTGAAATGTAAATTAAAAATTAAAATGTTATTATTAGATAATCCAATTATTATTATTTTGTTCTCTGTGTGACATTAAATAATGATTAAAATATTGACAATCTTATTCTCTCCCAAACTCCAAACCAAACCATTTAGCATATTGTTCTGAAAAATCCTTTCAATCCATGGCATACAACTAGATGACATCTTCCCTTTAAAAGTAGTTGAATTATTTGAGTTCTTTTGAAATTTAAATAAATACTTAATTGTTATTAAAAGATAATATAATAATAATTATTATTATTTTGTTCACATTCAAATAAAATATTAAAATGTACAATAAAAATTTTAATAATCTTATTCTCTCCCAAACTCCAAACCAAACCATTTAGCATATTGTTCTGAAAAATCCTTTCAATCCATGGCATGCAACTAGATGACATCTTTCCTTTAAAAGTAGTTAGATTATTTGATCTCTTTTAAAATTTAAACTAAGACATAATTGTTTATAAAAGATAATCTGATCTTTAATTTTAATTAAAATTTATTTGTTATTAAAAGATAATCTTATTGTTATTATTATTATTTTGTTCACAGTGTGACATTAAATAACGATAAAAATATTAATAATCTTATTCTCTCATAAACTCCAAACCAAACCATTTAGCATATTGTTCTGAAAAATCCTTTCAATCCATGGCATGCAACTAGATGACATCTTCCCTTTTAAAGCAATTAGGTTATTTGATTTCTTTTGAAATGTAAATTAAAACTTAATAGATATTAAAAGATAATCTAATTATTATTATTATTTTGTTCATAGTGTGAGATTAAATAACGATAAAAATGTTAATAATCTTATTCTCTCATAAACTCGAAACCAAACCATTTAGCATATTGTTCCGAAAAATCCTTTCAATCCATGGCACGCAACTAGATGACATCTTCCGCTGAAAAGTAATCCGATTAGAAAACTAAATCAGTTGCTTACCGTCTTATTGTTGACAGAAAGAGACGACGGAAGTGACGTGGTAAAGACGTCACAAAAACTAATCTCCATCTCTCCAAGTTTTCTCAGACGAGCACGCAGAAACACAAAAGTGATAGCAACCCTCATCAGTCATTGGAGCTGACACTGACAAGCGTTGTCCGAATAGTCACATTTATCATTCCGACCGGGCTACTGACAAACGCAATTGGGGGGCGAACCGGGGGACTGATTCAAAATACGCGCGCTATTATATGCAGCCTTACAAATGTGACGAACGACTGGCCTAATTGAAAACATGTCTCGGATTTGACTTTTGACTCCACCTGGTCTGGCCGGGCTATCACCTGTTTGATGTGGGGGGAGATTTCCGGTATCTTTTGTTGGAATGTCCAGAGAGTCCCTTAAGTGATTGATTGTGGGCAATGGGCTTTGACCACAGAAAGATGTTGGATGTCGCCTCTCCTCGATTCAACCGAGATTACCGTTAAAACTTAATTTTTGCTTGCTAAACTAACCAGATGGACAATGGATTAGTATATGTTGTGGTTAAAGAGAAAGCCAGTGATGGATGGAAGAGGTTTGGGCTTTCGATTTCGATGAACAGCTGATCATTTAGGAAGGCTGTTTATCGCTGTCATTTTCCACTCCTTTCACTTACTCTGGGATATACGCAAAATCATTTTTAAATAGTTGTATGTAACATTTGGTACCTAAAAGTTTTTTTAAAATATATTCTATTATTGATAAAAAAAGAAAAGCTTTGTTGCAATAAGTTGATAGATATGGTAAATATAATTCAGTAAAAAATAAAATATAGTACCACAATTGATTTTTATGTATTTTTGCTTATATTCAAAGTTGAGTCTTTAAATAACCTTTTCGAAGAAAAAAAATTGTATTAAGTATTTAAAAATATGAAATAATTATATGGAAGGTGTTTATAGACATGGAGTTGGAGAATGACATGTTGTATGGAGAATTATATGAAGTTGAAGAAGTAATCTGAAGAATACGATTGACGATAGTTGATATGAAGAATACGATTAAGTCTAATCATATACTGAAATGTAGAATAATAAATGAATGAATATTTGTTGAATAATGAATGTATGTTGATGCATACAAATGATAAAATTTGTAGATTATGGAATTTTTCCAAATGTATTCAAGAAGCGTCAAGAGACTTCTAAATTGCAATGACAAATAAATGATTATTTTGTCAACTAAAAGTGAAACTTAATCATTTATTTTTTCATTGAAATCTCTATGTTTCTCAAGAAGATATCTCCTAATATATATTTTATAGGCTGTTGTATTTAATTCGTAAATTGGCGATCAGTGTGGCTATAAAAAAATACATACCTTGGTCACACCAAATTTGTTTCTTTCATGATTATGATTAGAATAATGAAGGGTTCTGGTCTCCCGCCAGATCAGCAATCTTCTTGCGTCACTTTGGAAATAAATCTGAACTCATCAGTAACGATTATAAACAGTCCTCCATTGACTTGCACTCCAACTGACATTTGTGCGTGTTCAATTATACCTTTCATTTCGATGGCATGGTATGAAGGATACATGTAATGCTGGACATTTTACACACAACCCTCCTTTCCTTTAAGAAGCCTTCTGTGCACAATTATCTGAATACCAATCTTCCAGTGGCTGCAACAAGAGAAGACCTGAAGTGGGTTGATGTAGCTTTTTTTATGGCTCCTCGCAGCTAGCTGTAAATAGTTATCATCTGTGGTACTTGTAAGATTAGGACTTCCTTGGCTGTACCTTCTAGAAATTGATTCTATTGCTAGATATACATTCCACAGTCTTTGAATTACACAAGAGCTCAAATTCAACCATCTTTCTTGAATCTGACCAGCTTCTATTCGCCCATTGGCCTATTGTCATAATTTTTCAGATAAATGATGTCGAGCATCATTGTTATCTGGAAAATTCACTATGCAGTTAATACTTTTAGTAAAAATGTCAGATGCTTTTAAATCCCTTTTTCAGACACGATTCCAACGATGTTAAATGACAGCAGATCCATTAATATGCGTACCATATTCGGTTGTAGGATTCATTTTACGTATACTGTGTCATTATGAAAAATTACATTTTCTTTTTAACGTGTAGTAGCGGCTTTTCTTTCCCGACTTTTCCTTAATTTTTGATATCACTGCATTAAAAACAAATATCTGTTTGTGTGGAAAATTTTAGCCGTTTGTTCTTCTGTCCACTTTCAACTAAATTATTAAAACTCCCCAATGTCCGACTCTTGGTCCAGTGATAACGTGCTCAGCTACTGTACAAACTGATGGATTTAGGTTCTAGTCTGTTTTCAGGGGGGGAAGGGCATTGATTAGGGTGATTTAAGCCTCTCCCTGCGAGAGTCATGTTGCCTAGAGGTGATTTCCAGACTGACTCTGATACGTCACGCAAATGTAGAACAGTTACCCGTAAAAATTTCCAATCTATAAGGGGATGTTCTCACTTAATTATTTATCTATGGGCTGGTCATGATATACTAAGTGGAAACAATTATCCCTGAAGTACAGATAAAAAAGCATCAATTGCATTATTTATCATAATAATCATTTTTTCATCATCATTTTTTCATAATGAGAAATTAATTTATCATAAATATAATTTCTCATTATGAAAAAAATTGAGGCTATAAAGTGATAATTTAGTACGAATAAATATCACTATATAAATGTAGTATAATAATATTAAATATAAAAAAAAAATGGTTTTCTTAAATTTACAAATTTTTTAAGAAAACTATAAAATAATTTTGTACAAATAAAATTTAAAAAATATGAAGAATATATAAGTCGGTTTTTAAATTTATGTAGACTACAGAATTCTGTAATAAAACTAACTAGGAATAGTTTCTATTTAATATTTTTCAAGTTAATTAATAAATAAAAAAACAAAGTTTTAAATATTTTAATTGCATACGTAACAATTTCACTTACAAAAATCTAAAAAAAAAAAAAAAAATAAATAAATAAATTTGTATCGCATGTACAAAAAAAATTATTTATCGTGTATTCAACATTTATTCCATTATCCTCATAACTTCGTCATATTAATATTATTTTCATAACTTCGTTCCTTATTCTGTGTTTATAATTCCATTTTAAAAAAAAGTTTTGTGTATAATTTTTTTATACATTTTAATAATTTTTAAGAGTTGTAGCTGTTTTTTTTATTTCTTATTTTAAAAAATCCTTAATAAATATTTATTATTATTTTTTTTAAAGTTATGAGTTCCCTTTTTAAAAGTCATGATTTTTAATTAATAAATTCATCTTCGCTCTAAAATATAAAATAATAAGAAATTAAGAATAAAAATATAGCAATGTATAAAATTTAAATGATTTCTTTAAAAGAAATTCTATCATAATTAGTAGCCAATAGCTATTCTAGTAAAAGTAGTAATAATAGAATTAGGATATAATAAAACAAATGCAGATTTAGTTATAGAATAGATAGTTTATATTTCTTAGAAGTTCTACATTATTTTCTTTATTAATAATTTTTAAAGCTTGAAGATACAAAGCTCAGAATTACATTCAAATTGCCTTCAAGAAGGTTGAATTAATATATATGCTATAAGCTTTTCTAACAATATGTATTGAAATAGGTTTATATTTGCAGAAACACTAGCCATTTATAACTTAAATGTTAGTATTTAAATGTTCTATCTCATTTTTAAAATTTTTTCTAATTAAATTTAATAATTAATGAAACAATGTTTTTATAGTTTCCAAATCAAACATTATTATTTACACATGGCGCCATCTTGTGAGAGAATCTAGCACTTTTACCAATCATTTATTCTCTCTCAAGCCTTTTTATGGGGAAAATTTTCGACATGACAATCTTGAAAAATATATATATATATATAATTACCAGGATTAATTAATACTTTAACTGAATGTAAAGTAAAATTGTATCAGCTAATTTAAAAATATCCATCATACTATTAATAGAAATAATTTTTTTTCACGAACTAAAAAAAAAAAATCTGAGAAATGACTTTCCAAATACTGATTTATTATTATTATTATGTTTGCAAAGAATAAATAAAAAAATTAAAAAAATAAAATAAAAAATATGAAATAAAATTATAATAATTATTAAAGCGGCATCAAATGAAAATTTTTAATAGTAATTAACGTTAAAAGAAAAAAAGAATTAAACAATTTTTTTTTCTGAACAGTGGAAATTAATTTAAATGCAAAATTTTAAAATCAGATTTTTTTACTTTTTAAAGAGCTTTAATTTTTTTTCATTCAAAAAAATTTAGTTTAAAGTTTTTAACTTCAATACGTTATAATACCAATTATTACCAACCAACTAATAATTATTTATTTGATATTAATTTTTGTCTGAACATGCAAATTTATTTTTTATATTACTTGCTAAGTCAAATTTATGGTATATATTCGCTAGATTAAATAAATAAATATTATTATTGTTATTATTTTATTTATTTATTTATTTTTTTGCATAGCTGTGGACTTTGTTCAATTTATGCATGTAATAAGCAGTTGACTGATGGACAATGAAGGAAAGGCGTTGTCTCCCAGGAGCACTTTCAGGTGAACTGCTTCTCATTTGTGTGTCCTATGGGAGAAAATTCAAAAAATTCCCAAAAGGTAGCATGACTGTCAGTGAAAGACGCTTGACCACACTGTCCCATTTGCCGTCTTTTGAAAGCAGTAATGTAACACATGCAAGCAGATTCAACTTGAGACCTCTTGCTCGGTCTGATGGCCAATTATACTAGCTCTCTGGCAGATGGAACCACAGGCTTCAGGCTCGAATCCTGTCGGTGGCATGGATGTTTGTTGTGGTTCGGAATCCACATTAAACTGTGGGTCCCGGTCTAATTAGCCCAAAGTGTGCAAACAATGACCATAGAGCGACAGACCAAACAAATCAGACCTCTGTCAGCTGTCACTCTATGACTGGGCCAATTAACTAATCAAGTTCCTTAACTAGAATTTTTACACAATGCCTAGAAAAATATAAAATAGGAACTAATTTTGTTTTGTTATTAGATTTGTAATAAATATCATTTGTTGATCAAAACCAAATGAATTTTGCACTCTTGTTTCATTACAGTGGGTCCTTGAATTCATGTGCCAAACCTAAAAGAAGCATTTTTTGTTTAGCAATGTGGGATCAGAAATGATTAGTTTTTGCAACAGAGTACATTAACTTCGAGCTTCACTGCAAATGTACTTTTCACAGATGAGGCTACTTTTACTTGTAAAGGTGTTTTTAATTTCCACGATTCCCATATTTAGACCATGTCAAGCGTGTTGCATGTACCACATGCAACACGCTTACATACTTTTCAGGAGCAATTCTCTATGGGCGGGTATTATAAACGATTTCCTTACTGGCACATATTTGCTACTACATCGACTCAACAGTACCAAGTATCGCATCTTTCTGGAATTACCAAAATAACTTGATAATGTTCCATTTGCTACTCGAAATGCCACCCTTCAGCATGAGGGGACTTCTGTCCATTTCTGCATTAAAGTGCGTAATTGCCTCAAAGAAGCATTTTGCCCACCATGGATTAGACAAGGTGGATCAAGAGACTGGACAGCACATCCGAACGATTTATTAAGTATAGATTTTTTTCTTATGGGCACACATCAAGACACTCATTTACTGACTCTGAGTAATATTACTTACTTACTCCAACTGACTCTCAGTAGGACCTTATTGCAAAACTTTCTGTCGCTGTACGAGAAACGCCTGACATTTTGGAAAAAGAGTGCTAATCACTTGCTAAACGTTACCAAGCCTGTATCGATGGTAGCACATTTTAATATTTACTGTAATTGTTTTGTAAATAAAAGCTTTTATTTCTTCAATATTTTTTCTTCTTTGCTTGCACTTTTCATTTCCGATCCCCACATTGCTATACAAAATATGTTTCTTTATGTGTATTTTACATTCCCTTAAAGTTTGGCTCATGAATTTAAGAATACCCTATATTATAATTATTTATCAGTTAGTTTCATTGTTACCTGAAATTTAAAAAAAAATTAACCCATTATTTAATATGTTGCTTTTCTGGACAGAGAAATTGAATTTCATTTTAGAGTCAGAAGGGAAAATGGCATGACTGGCAGTCGTTTTCACAACTGCCGTTCCCCAGATAGATAAGTCATTAGCATGATGGGAAAGAAAATTAAATTAAATTTTTCATATATACTTACTTTATTTTTTAATTTCTATTACAAAAGATTACGAGAAGTCTTTATTTAATAAAATGTGTTAATTTCTACAATAAAATATTTCAACACTATTTTTTGTCCAAAGTAGAAGACTTGCAAGAAAATATTATTAAATTAATAAACAGTCAGTTATAAAAGTTTATATAATATAGATAAAAAAGAAAAATAACTGACAACTCTAAAATGCGATAATTTTATTACTTGTATGCATTATTAGCATTATATATATTTTTTTATATAGAGCTTGATGACAGAGTGACTAGCGCTCGGTACCACAGGTTTCGGGTTTGCGCAGGTGCCATTGATGCTTGTAGTGGTCCGGAATCCAGTTTAAACCGTGGATCCTACGGTTTAAAATACAGGACAGGTTGGGCTTAGGGCTGGCAAACCTACCCCTTAAAAAGAAGAAACATCGCTTCATGTTTCGGAGTCTGGCAGTAGGTAGAAGGTTTTTGGCCCATCATGGGACTGTTGCAACATTGAAGAAGATTTTTTGAAATATGAAATTTTTTTTTTTTTTTATGTATTATTATGAACGAAATATTATCAAAAATTTTTTAAGTATAACAACAAATTTTATGAAAATTTCTCATATATATACACCTATTCCCAGATTTACATGGGAGGTTACATGGAAAGCACTTTTGGGCACATTAGTTTTACTTTTTTATTTCGATTTTACTATGGATATCAATCATATTCGATATAAATGAAATAATTTATATCGAATAAAATATATAATTATAACATATAACATAATATATATAATTATAACATATAACATAATATATATAATTATAACATATAACATAATATATATAATTATAACATATAACATAATATATATAATTATAACACATAACATAATATACATATTAACATTTATACATATTATAACATAATATATATAATTATAACACATAACATAATATACATATTAACATTTATACATATTACAACATAATATACATATTAACATTTATAATTAATTATATCGAAAAGCAGATAACATATATAATTTCACCATATCTCAATTCTTTGGAAAGAGTTTTAAAGCAATACAAATTTGTATTCTGCAATTACTTTACCAGAAGGGGAAATTGTACACACTAAGTAATTCTGATGATCTTTGAGTGAATATTTCGAATTTACGAGAAAAGTTTTCGAATGAGTCCCTTTTTGGCCGAATAATAAGGGGCGAATAATCTTCCTAACCAGATTCTTTCCAACAAAGCGAAAAAAGAGGAAAGCATTCTTCTCTTTGAACATTCCAAGAAAAATATTCATTGACTGATGTTCATTTAAGCGGAGCTTTGACACTGATAGCTAGTGATTATGGGATCAATCCTGAGTCCAACCGCGGCCCTTTGCTTCCATCAATGTCATCATGTAAGCCTTTAATCTCGCCTCACATTCAGAACTTCCACTGGATCTAACAACGCCTTTTTTCCAATACCATTTTTTAATATCCCCTTCCAAGCAAATAGCCTGCCAATGAATTTAGACTCACCATTTGCCTTGTATATTCTACGAATGATACAATGCAAAATTTTTCTATTTTAATTGCGTGTTGCGTTGTATTGTGTGCTACTGACGAAAATGATGTGTTTATGTTATTACTACTATGTTTATGTTTATACTACTTAAGAAAATTATATTTTATTTTTTAATATTCGTTACATAAAATTGTTTGTTTTTTATGTTGTTATTTTAACATTGTAGATTATTTTAAATCAATTTTTAATGTATTGCAGTTTTATTGTATTAGATACAAAGAGAATCGTAAATTTTTTTTTATTTATTTTATTTCATTGAGATCCAAAGCAAGTCCATTAAAGGCGAAGTAAAAAAAAATATATATATGCAATTATATATTTTTTTCTATTTTGTCACATGGTGTCATGCTTTATTTTAATTTTTAAATGGTTGGATCACATATGGTTTAGACAATTTGTAATGAATCATAAAAAAGAAATATTAAAGTTTTTTTTTTTTTTACTACTAAGCTACTGACGGAAATTATGTGTTTATGTTATTACTACTATGTTTATGTTTATGCTACTTAAGAAAATTATGTTTTAATTCATGCCAACGGCCGTACCATGCTGAATATACCGGTTCTCGTTAGATCACCGAAGTCAAGCATCATTGGGCGCGGTCAGTACTTGGGTGGGTGACCACCTGGGAACACTGCGTGCCGTTGGCAAATTTGGGACCTGAATGGCTGAGTGTCTTGCGCTCTGGCGCTCGGTGCCACAGGTTTCGGGTTCGAATCCCGGCGATGCCATGGATGTTTGTAGTGGTTCGGAATCCACTTTAAGCCGTAGGTCCCGGTCTTCTATGACTGTAAGAGCGTCACGGAGCAAAAGTCAGGCTTCTACCTACGGGTGCTCCATCACAACAGAAGCTGCTTCCTTCCCCTTCAATCATGAGTCCATATGGGCTCGTGGGCTTGGCCAGCCAAGTGGGATAAGAAACAACAACAACAAACAACAACATGTTTTAATTCAATTTATTTTTTAATATTTTTTGCATTAAATTGTTTGCTTTTTATAGTATTCATCCAACATTTGTAGCTTATTTTAAATCAATTTTTAATGCATTACTCTTTTATTGTATTGCATAAAAAAGAAATTATTTTATTTATTTATTTATTTTTTTTCTTTAAGTTTATTTCATTGAGCTCCAAAAAAAGGCCATTAAAGGCAAAGTATAACAATATATATTACTGCGCCCAAAAGGTAAGACCAATTATTTTTCTTTTAAAAAACTCTTTATTTATTCTTCCAAATTTATTTCATCGCCTTCAAAGTAATCCCCTCCGGACACAATGCTTTTATACCAACTTTTTTTCCTATCCTCAATGCATGTTATAAAGTCATCGACAGGGATGGCCTTCGAAGCGCGCGTCGATTCATGTTGAATCTCTTCAATCGACACAAAACGGTGTCCCCGGAGTGGTCTTTTGAGTTTAGGGAATAGCCAGAAGTCACACGCTGTGAATACGGTGATTGTGTAAAGATATGAGTTTCATTTTTGGCGAAAAAGTCACGAAGAGTCAATACAGTGTGAGCTGGCGCATTCAGTGTTTTCGGTACCAATCGAGATTTGACGTGTTTGAGGCCCAAAATGGAATTGATCGATCCTTTTGAAATTCCAACGTCCTCAGCAAGATCTCTAATTGTAAATTGACGGTTTGCAAGCACCAAATCTTTAATTTTTTGAACGTGAGCTTCGTCGGTTGAGGTTGATGATCGACCACAGGGCTCTTCGGGTATCTGCTGCGCATTTGCGTATCGTATCAGTGAACCACTAAGCAGTCAGACTGTCGTTGCGAGACGCTTTACACACATTGTTGCAATTATCATTGAGTATTCTCGTCTTCTGAAAACAGTGATTATAACGATTCACCAGAGGATTCGAACTTCAGCCCTCTTGTACGCAAGCTGCTCACGTTGCCGCTAATATCTCATCTGAGCAACAACAACAACAACAAAAACTATAAATACATACAATCTGATTTATTAAAACTAATTATCATCTTGAAACACAACTTTTGCTCAAATAGAATTTAATGTGAACAATGTGTTTATATTTGTTAGTAGTATGGGAAGAATGGGATAAATTGAAAAATCTGGATAAATTTTTGGTGCATTTATGATGTTGAGCTCCTCAGAAGCTACTGAAAACAGACAAAACCTGGTCGCGACCCATGATAGAACCTGGCACTTATGCTATATGATGATGACAGCAATGATAGCAGCATTAAAAAAATAAAACAAACTATAGAATTCCAGACAATTTCCTTTTCTCGAAAAATCTCATTTTCACTTTGAAATAAAATTGTCTTTGCTTTCACCAGGCGATCTTTTAGAACAATTTTACATTATTTAATTAATTAATTATATAATTATTAGCACTTGAAAGAAATTTAAATAAATATTATGTAAAAAAACGTTCCTGAAATGAATGGAAAATATTATGTATAAAAAAGGAAGCGAGAGAAATTTAAATAAGAAAAGTTCGTGAATGAAATTTTAAAAAAACAAGCCAATGAAAAGCGATGGAAGTGGTTAAGGAAATGAAAACGTGATCAAGGAAACGAATACTGATCAAGTACATGAAAAAAGGATCAAGGAAACGAAAACTTATAGAGGACACGAAAAAGTGAGCAAGAAAACGAAAACGGATCAAGGGAATGAAAAAGTGATCAAGGAAACGAAAAGTAATCAAGGACACGATAAAAGTAATCAAGGAAACGAAAAACCCCGCTCCTCAAAACAATATCCATAAATCATATCCATATGGGTAAAAATATACAAATTATCTACACATTCACATTTTGAAACATAATGTGAAAAGTTGAATAAATTAGTTGTAGGTGATTTTTAGTCACCTAGTTACCAAATAACAGATAGTCAATGAATCCGTGAAAGAAAGACAGAAGTATTACTTCCCCTCCTTCAATGTTAGAAATCAAAGTTGTTCATAGAGTCAAAGAAAAAACCCGAGTAAAACATAGAAAAGGAATCGATTTTAATTTAACAAGAGAGTCGGTGATTATGTGCTTTCAAACACAGATACATGCACCCACCACCCATGTAACATATCTATAATGAAAATTCTCCCCCTTTTTTTTTTTTCCGATTCCATTCTGACGTCACGGAGAAGAAGTTTTCATTTGTGAAACAGTTTGCCGTTCTGAGACAAGTATGATGAAAAGTAGATAGGTTGCCTTACAATCCCGTACCAGACCCTCCTTTTCGGAGCCAATACAGAAAATGTCGAAACAAAATGATTGATTACAGCGTCGGGCGCCTGCGTCTTTCCGGCACTCCATGTGTGCATGTGTGTGCGTGCGCACGGCCCCCTTTTTTCAACGCCCCCTTGCACATTCATATCCGCATGTTGCGGGACTATTTTCTGATGTCCCCCGAACTGCTATTTCAGTGTGTGAAAGCTCAGTATCCTTTTTTGCTTTCTTTCTTTGCTTCCCCGCTTTCTTGTTATTCTTCTGCGGAGGATATTTTCTTGCAGTCCTGTTGCTGTTGCAGAGCAGATGGGGAAGAAGTATCAATGCTTCGTGTCGAACTTACTTCTCAATTTGAAAAGTAAGAAAAACAAATCAAGTGAAACCAATGCCCTTCAGGGAATTTTTACAACAACATCAGGAGTTTTTGATTATGTAAAAAATAAAAGACAATATACATTTTATTTGTTAAAAAATAATAATAATAATAAATAAGTAATAAATGAAAATCAGCAAATAATAAATAAGTAATGCATGGAAATCAGCAAATATTAATAATAATAATAAATAAGTAATACATGGAAATCAGCAAATAATAATAATAATAAATAAGTAATACATGGAAATCAGCAAATAGTTATAATAATAAATAAGTAATAAATGAAAATCAGCAAATAGTAATAATAATGAATAAGTAATACATGGAAATCAGCAATTCATAATAATAATAAATAAGCAATACATGAAAATCAACAAATTATAATAAATAAGTAATAAATGGAAATCAGCAAATAATAACAATAAATAAGTAATAAATGGAAATCAGCAAATAATAATAATAATAAATAAGTAATACACGGAAATCAGCAATTTATAATAATAATAAATAAGCAATACATGAAAATTAACAAATAATAATAAATAAGTAATTCATGAAAATCAGCAAATAATAAGAAGAAATAAGTAATACATGGAAATCAGCAAATAATAATAATAAATAAGTAATACATGGAAATCAGCAAATAATAATAATAATAATAAATAAGCAATACATGAAAATCAGCAAATAATGATAATAATAAATAAGTAATAAATGAAAACCAACAAATAATGACAATCAAGAAGTAATAAATGGAAACCAGTAAATAATAGTAATAATAAATAAGTAATACATGGAAATCAACAAATAATAGTAATATTAAAGTAATACACGGAGATTAGCAAATAATAATAGTAATAATAATATATAAGTAATAAATGGAAACCAGATAAGTTTTGACTTTTTTTTTTTAAGAAGAGGGTACAAGATTACATATGGCTTTATATTACTTTATCAAATTCAAAACATTTAACCTCTTGAGGACGTTATGTGGACATTTGTTCTTTTATAATAATAATATTAGTAAAAAGGACAAAAATTTGATTATAAATTATTCACTACAGAATCTTTCAACATATAATTTTACATTACTTTATGAAATTCAAACCATTTAACCTCTTGATTACATTATGTGGACATTTAGTCTTTTATAATAATAATTACTATCATTAATAAAAAGAACAAACGTTTTGTAATAAATTACTCACTACAGAATATGTCAACAAGAAAAATACAAATCTTATGATTTGACAGCACTGATAACAATATTTATGGTGTACAGTTAGGAATATGAAAATAATGTAAAGTAATATTTCGACTGCCATGTTGTTGGATTATTTGAACAAAGCGTTAATATTTGGTGAAAATAATACCAGATATATTAAGTATATTTAGTTCTAATAATTAATGCCCTGAATAATAATGAATAATTTATGCGCGGAATGTATGAAATTATTTTATTTATTTTTACTGCTTTCCCCATTTTTTTTCTTTGTGGATTTCCTAAAAATTGTCCCTGAAGACATTAAAATAAACTCCATCAACTATTTTTTTAACTGTAAAATATCTCTAAAATGATAATTTGATTAATCTAAATAATGATAGTAAAAATTACTTAAATTATTTGTTTTTATTTTATTAAAAACTTCAACAATACTAGAAAACCTGAACAGTTGATTGCATGATAACTATCAAATTTACAAAGAAAAGTCTGAAATAAAGAAGCAAGCTTGAATGGACAGATAATTGTTCTGAAGAGTAGATATATAGAAAATTTTTCCTTCAGACTTTCCTTAGGCAAAATAGTCTCTACAGTAGTGATTCTTTACCAGAAGTTTATCGAAAGATTTGAGGAAGTTTCTGAAAAAAAAAAAATTTTAAAAGATGAATATATACTCAGTATTTTTATTTTTATTTAAGCTTAAATAAATGTATCATTTTTCCCCTTATAAATGCATATAATAAATCAGAGTAACATTAGTTACATCGGTTATAATAAATATAAATAATGCACAATTTTATGTCACATAACCCTTGATGCGTATCAGTGAAAATTGCTTAAATTTTCATTAGTACTCGGAAATTACAACAGTTATTAATAGAAGCAGGATGTTTCTATATCCCAGTTCTACTGGGAGGGAACTATAATGCAACGTAGCTTTCATTCAAACTATTTGGTAGCTCATTAGTAACTGTTATCCACTCACCAGTGATAGTGATAATTAATGGAAATAGCTGATAGTTTCCTGTCACATAACCTTTGATTCGTGTCTGCGAAAATTGTTTATTCTCATCAGTACTCGGAAATTACAACAGTTATTAGTAGTAGCAGGATGTTTCTAGATATTTGGAGGGAACTATAATGAGACGTAGCTTTTATTCAAACTGTTTGGTAACTCCCCTGTAATAGTTATCCAGTCACCAGTGATAGTGATAATTAATAGAATTAACAGACAGTTTCATATGACATAATAGTTGCTGCTTGTCTGCAAAAACTCTCATCAGTAATTTGACGTTATTAACAGTAGCAAGGTGTTTCTATATCAATACAAACAATAACGTTAAGTAGCTTTCATTCAAACTTTCTGATAACTCATTTGTAGGAGCCATTCAGCCAGCAAATGTCGAAGTCTGTCCTTATCACTGTGATTGTTCAGTGATTGCCTTTTCGAAAAATGCCTTCTATCCAGTGCATGTGAAGGCTTTTTTTTTTTTTTTTTTTTTTTCATTTTAATATAACGGATTTAATTGTAATTTTATTTTATGCGCTTGAAAATTATATTTTGAGAAAGGGTTTGTGACTTTTACTTCCCTATAAAAAGCATCCCTCATAAAACAAAAGGAATTAAGAATTTTTATTCTACAATTAGCAGATAAGTCTACACTCACATATTAAAATAGCATTATACAGTGGAAAGGAATTCCTTTTTTGTAGAATTTTAGGGATTAAACATGAATGTGAAAATTTACCTAAGAATGTGCTCCTTCAAGATTAAGTCTCCGCCTCCCATTTTAAACTTAATTAGAATTTCCATTCATTCTTAAAAATGCAAACATCTTTTTTATTTTATATTTTTTTCATTCATTTATGGGAAATGAAAACTGATTAAGTAGCATGTTTTCTATAAAAGAAAACATGTTACTTAATCAGTTTTCATTTTTTTAGTTGTTCATAGCATTGATAGCAATACACGCCACAGCGGTAATTGAACTCTAGTCCTCATACCTCCAACTACCTCGCACTAACATTACATCTCGAATGAGCTACGAATTAATAAACTGACGAGAATGAGATACGAATTAAATTTATGAACAAACAAAGTTCGTAAAAAAAGTATGCCTATTTAATCTATTATTCTTTTATCCAGAAATGGTAAATACTTAATAAAAAGTTATTCAAAAGTAATTCAGATTATTACATACTGAAATTGGTAACAAAAAGAGATAACGTGTTTGCTTTTTTATCACGTTGACTAACGTTACCAATTCGAGATCTTCCAAATTAGGAATGATTGACAGTTTGAAAATGTTAGGTTAATTGGGTTCAGTCAAAGTAATTAGGTTCTGACATTCGTTTAGCACAGACTCTTCAATTTTTCAATCAAGCAATTTAAAAAATAATAATAATAAAGAAGCATGAAACGTGATCAAAGACTTTTCTTTTAGATTGCACAGATTGTACGTTCAGAAATTTGCGTAGATTTTCATAAATATTTGTTCATTTGGAATGATAATGTTTTTCATGTGATATTCTTAAGAAAGTACACAACTAATGTTCATTAATAAGTGATCGAAAAACAGGGTGATAAAAAATATCGTAAATAAAAAATGCAACTAGATAACAGATGCTAACTAGTTTTATTAAATCTCATAATTTCGTTATTACATTAAACGTATACGCAGTGAGAGATGGGATTCGAGTTTTAATATTGCAGTGTAGTGGGTTGTACAGCTCTAAATTGTAACTGGGTGTGGTTGGGTTGAGATTTGAGACACAGGTTTAAGAACACACAGCTTGTTGTTGTTGTTGTTTCTTATCCCACTTGGCTGGCCAAGCCCACGAGCCCATATGGACTCATGATTGAAGGGGAAGGAAGCAGCTTCTGTTGTGATGGAGCACCCGTAGGTAGAAGCCTGACTTTTGCTCCGTGACGCTCTTACAGTCATAGAAGACCGGGACCTACGGCTTAAAGTGGATTCCGAACCACTACAAACAAACATCCATGGCACCGCCGGGATTCGAACCCGAAACCTGTGGCACCGAGCGCCAGAGCGCTAGACACTCGGCCATTCAGGTCCCAAATTTGCCAACGGCACGCAGTGTTCCCAGGTGGTCACCCACCCAAGTACTGACCGCGCCCAATGATGCTTAACTTCGGTGATCTAACGAGAACCGGTATATTCAGCATGGTACGGCCGTTGGCCACACACACAGCTTTATTTACACAAGCACAAATACCACACACATACAATTAACTACAGACAATGTTTAATACATTGAAAGACAAATAAGTATAAATTCCGGGACGGATTCCCCTTCTAAGCCTAAAATAAAGATACTCAGGTACGTGTTGGATGAGCGAAATATGCTACATCTCTGGGTGAGAGTCTGTAAGCCAACTATTACGCAGGGTTTTTTTATATATTGAATATATTTCCTCTCAGGATGAGAAATTACGAACTAAACATTTTTCAATAGAAGCGCGTGATTGAGCTGTACTAAACTATTTTCAGCGGCAGGGCCGGTTCCGCTGTACTTCCCCACGGGTGAGAGTCTCGGGGCCTACTGACCATTTCTCCTGAACACCCCAGGCGGGTCTCTTACAGTGTGTAGGATAAAGCCCGGTTACAATATTAAAACAATTTAATAATTTAATAATCCTCCAATAAAAATATTAATTTGGAACGATAATGTTTCTCATATGATATTCTTTAGAAATAATATGACGAATGTTCATTAATAAGTGATTGAAAATATCGTAAACGGAAAATGCAACTAGACAGTTTTTGCATAACGTAGTAGAGATGCTAACTAGTTTTATTAAATCTCATAATTTAGCTGTTACATTAAACGTATACGCAGTGATAGATGTGATTCAAATTTTAATATTAGAATAATTTAATAATCTTCCAATAAAAATGTCCATATATAAAATTAGCAAGTTGTTTATACTTATGAAGTAGTTAATGAAATTTATGAAGTAGTTATTGAAGTGAAGTGAAGTGGTGAATAATATTTGCCCAATTTTACTTTTATGAAAACTGGGAGGCGTTCATATTCACATTATGTATGGTTATCATTGATTTTAAACATTCGTAATTCTAGGAGATATAAAAAGCATTTCAATTTCTCAAGAACATGCATGGTCTGTATTAAGTATGTAATCATGTGCCTATATAATAATGCCCTTTCGTTTGTCTGTAAGCATTGATGTACGTTTGTATGTTTGATTTTATATACGTTTTGTATCTATGCATGATTACATGAATACAAATGCATATCTATATGTATGGGTATGCATTCATATACTCAAATATATGTATGCAAACAATCATTTAAGTACTTGTACATTTACGAACTTACCCACGTACGAATTTTAGGTTGTACGTCTGCGTGTATCTACGTATGCATGTCCGTATGAATGTATGCACACATCTACGTGCGAATGTATGTACGTGTGTAAATGCCGTTAATTAAAATTGCTATGCCATGAAGATGGCAAGTAACAAACACGAAATTTAAATATAAGATACGATATACTGGGATAGTCAATTGATTAATACTTTAACGTTCGTGAAAAAAGTAGAAGTAAAACCATCCACAGACTGTACAATGCGAAACATTCTATAGTTTATTTCTCATACGGAAACTACTTTTGCAAATTGATTACTTTTTTAGATGTCTGTTTAATGCCAACGTCAAAGAATAAACGCCTACTAACATGTGTCGAAATTTGATGGCGACAAGGGACTGCAATTTATTGTCCGCGATTGTACTGCATGTTTATACTGCACGCATAATTGGCCTGAATATGAAATTAATGGGTTCAAGTAAGCCATTATAGTGCTATGTTGTATCTAAGCTGTCCTCTCTTATCCACACTGCCTTATGGGATAGTACAACCATGTCTTCCTTGTGTCAGGGTGTGGGGTCATTTGCTACATTATAGATGCCTTCACTACAAATTGTCGGTAGGATGAGCATTGCTGAGTCTTCTTTTGACGCTGCAGCAGTGACAGACGCATCTTACAATGGTACGTCCAACAACAAAGACGGAGAGTTGTACGTTAGTAGTGGCGTCACGTTATCTTTTCATGTGCAACAAACATTATAATGACCGTATCCTTGTGTGGATATATCGTGGGAAATGACCATTGGCAGCTTGCATTCAAAGTCGTCATATGAGTCCAGCACCTGAAGTAATGACATAGAGTGCACTGGATATGCATCACAGTCAATTCCTGCTTACATAGCCGGTAATTTAGCTGACATTACATTCATCTTGTATTAGGTCTGTAGCTATGACCTATCTTCAAGGCATCCGTCACGTTTCCTTTAAACAGTGCAATGCACGATCGCAGGTCTATGTGAACGTGCTGTCCTGATCTTTCTTGATATAGAGGGTGTACCCAGTGGGGCTGTCGAGCTAAAAAACATCACACTAGGTAAAATTACCTCGGACGTGCCACGCTGGAGAAGAAACTAGCAAACCTAGAAAAGTCGAAGATCAAAGATAAAAGCGATGACTGAGAGTGGACGAAGACCGAACAAGTATGCTGAGTAGCATAATGGTTGTAGGAGTTCGAGCGGAGAGGGTTCATATATTGGTAAAAGGTCACCAGGTTCGCAGGAGATTGGAGAGGGGTTAGATGAAGGAATAAATGTTTTTAAATCATTTGTAAATATGTCATTGTTCGGGTGTATAACGATTGTGTGAATAGTTTTTGCATTGTAGATAATTCTTCGAATAATTGCTTTAATTGAATTTGTCAAGTTGTTTTGTATAGAAGTTCCTTACTGAGGGTGTTCTACCAATTCTCCGGATAACACTTCAAATTTTTGAAAGAAAAAACATAGATCTGACTCATTCCCACTCGCCAGACAATGCCATTAGTATGGAATTGAAGGCACGTGGAATTTTTTACCCATATCTGCAATTCAAACTTTATTCGATTCGATACCTAGCCAGCTTAGAGATACGAATCAGAGGATTGCACTGTTCGTGATGCATATACTCCCATCATAATGCATGAGTTTGTACGAAAATAGGATCCTTCAATAAATTTTCCTATTTGGTAAAGCGATTTTATGGATATAATAAATATGTACACACGCAAATGCCAGTTAATATATACTTTCGCACATATGTACATGCGTTCATGCATACATATGTACGGACATAAACATTCGTGCAATACAATGTACGACCGCATGTTATCCGGGCTGTCCTGACCTTTCTTGATATAGAGAGTGTACGGCATACTTATGTATACTGTAATTTACATAAAAGTCTACTCACCTAACCTACATGCGTAATTGTACACTTATTTGTACGTATGTATCTACATACGTGCACACATATATTCGTACATTCATACATATACATATACATATGGGCATATGTATGTATGAATACATTAATAATGTATGCGATGTAGATACACGCACCCTTATGTATATAATGAATCGCATATTTATTTACGTTATATAGACGTATATATACTTTCATACGCATACATGCTGTACATGTACCACATACGGTTGGGGGGAGAAGACATATGTACGCATATATGCTGTACATACATGTACGGTGCTGTACATACGCATGTGTGTACAGCACCCTTGTGCATGCTTATAGAGACTTTCGTAAATATGCATACAAGTACATCTTTTCATATAATGTATGCATACGTACGTTCATGCATGTGATATATACTTATAATTTACAATTAATTATTACACTTATGAACATTGATATAAATTTACATGGCTACATACTTCATTATTTTACAACCATTCATACATGCATATGCATATATAGTCTATGCCCAGTTACATATGCATTTGCATTTATAAGTGCATAATTAGTAACTATTCCTATCTAAATGTGTATACCAATATCAATACTATATATATACATTAACACATGCTTGAAATCATAAATATTTAAACATGCTTCTTTGTCAGCTGTACATGGCTTCTTATGCATGGACACATATCCAGACATGCATATATTTCTTCATAAACATACATCTGTATGCACACTCGCATATGAATAAAACGCTAAAAATCAAAAAGATGAATTTAAAATGCAAGAAGATGAATTTGATTTGCAAAAGAGTGACTTTGGAGTGCAAAAGCTGTATTTATTTTTGTAAATATTGAGACTTACTTTCTATTTTTGCGGTAAAGAAAAACCTGTAAACAAACAATTGTGTTTCAAAAAATTAGATGTGTTGTGATTTAGTAAATACATTCCATATAACAAAGAAAGCATACATAGAATAATAAATGAAATTATATAAAAAATTAAATTTTATTTCTATAGGAAAACAGAAAAGAAAAATGTAACCAATTTTTTTTCTTTCTAATGCAGCTGGCAAACACTTAGACAGCTTGATCTTGGACGCCTTAAGGCAAGCGCTGCACAGACGTTACTCACTTTGCATTACCCAGGGGGCGCGTGTAATTTGTAGATAAGCCACGGAGTAACAATGCCCCCGCAACGCTCTACGATCCTATTAGACCGGGACCTACGGTTTAAAGTGGATTCTGAACCACTGCAAACATCCATGGCACCACCGAGATTCGAACCCGAAACCTGCGATACAGAGCTCCAGAGCGCTAGCCACTCGGCCATTCAGGCCCTATGTAACCAAATTATTCTATTTAAAAAAAGTCAATGCATTTATAATCGCAGAATTCTTCTCTGGTAACTTAAATGTACTGATAGATACGCTTGATAATGAAGCACATTCTATTGCACATTATCCAGAATTGAGAAAATGTCGATTCGGAAGTTTATGAATCATTTTTTCCTGACCAACATTTAGAGTTTGAGAGAATGGATATAATCCCTGAAATCTGGGGACGCTCTCGCCCCTTTTTTGTAACCTGTCTCCCCCTCCCCGGGATAACGGTTAGCGGTCGCTAAAATGCTTCTTCTCTCCATCCCTTGTATTCGGCTATCACCTATCGTCAAACAGGGGGTTTATGGATTCGAGGGATTTGTTTTCAGCAAAGCTTCCTTATCCTATTACTTTGCAATTCACGTTTGCCACAATCAAATGTTTCTCGCTTTAGTTGGCGATTCAAATCTTTCTAAATCAACATTTCAAAAACTATAATAGGAATATAATAAACAATAACAATGAATAAACAATAAATAATAATGATATGTAAATAATAACAATAATAATATATAATAATAATAAACAATAACAAGGAATAAACAATAAATAATAATGATATATAAATAATAACAATAATAATATATAATAATAATAAACAATAAAAATTTCTTAGATTCTTTTAATGTTTAGAAATATTATAATATGTTTTACGGTTTATTATTTAAGATCGTTGTTATGGTTAAACAGACAACAGGCAGATTTTTAATTTTCAGTATTGAATTTTTAAATTTATGGATGTCGTGACTCTGATTTATTTTATATTATTATTTATGTAATTACTCTTGCATTCATTTTTAAAAATGAAAAAAAAAAAAAAAAAAAAAAAAAAAAAAAAAAAAAAAAAGAAAGAAAGAAAGAAAGAAAAATGGTTTGAGAATAATTAGAATAATAAGCATTTAAAAACATCTCCAATTTTGGCAAACATTCAAAAATTTTCATTTATTCCAAAGAAACGTGTGACATTACATGTATTTTTGTAATTAGTTTATTATCAGAGAATTAAGTGATAACATGACTTTTGTATTATGAGCTGTTTTAGTTAAAAGTACTTTTTAAGAGGGAAGAGAGAGAGATATGAGATAATAATGGTTTAAATCTTACGATATTAGATAATAATGGTTTATAACTTCTTTTCTTACATGACATTCAATCATATACGATAACATCGTAATTTATTTAGTTTTTACTACAATTTTTTAATTGATTTACAGTCAAACGACATCCTTAAATAATTCGTCTAAATAAATTGGATAGTTGCAATTTCAAATATAATGGCTCATGTTATGATATCAAGTTATAAAACCTATAATATGTATTAAATATTCTGATTTATTTTAGATTTGAGTTATTTATATTGTTATTTATGTAGATTACTTATGTCACAGTAGATTAATAAGCTGGATTCATGGCCCATTATAGTTCGTTACTATAGTTGTGTAGAAGACTGACAAGTGGCCA
This sequence comes from Caerostris darwini, assembly GCA_021605075.1. Lineage (NCBI taxonomy): Eukaryota > Metazoa > Arthropoda > Arachnida > Araneae > Araneidae > Caerostris > Caerostris darwini. Next base: position 116,977 of record BPLQ01005473.1, read on the forward strand.
AGTCGGTCAGATTCAAATAGAGTAGCGTAATAGGGGAGAAATGTATTTTCGGTGGGGTTTTAATTAAAATAAAAATAATTTTATTTTTTAATCATTATTTTTATTTTAAATTTTCCTGTATATCTGTCAGGCACCCATAACAAGTAATCGATTCGTTCGTTTACACTTTTAAAACGGGTGCTTATACTTTCCACACAATCGGTGGCTGAACTATAGTAGCATGCGAATTCAATTTTAATTCCTGCTTTTGCGCGTTCTGTTGGCACTGCTTTGATAAACGAATTAAATCAGTGAAGATTAGGACAGAATGTCTCGCGTGGATATAAACCCCTTAAGGCTCGTGCCCACCACGAGCGAGAAGATGTAAACGAAAAAATTTGACCAATCACTAGCCTCTCCGCGGTCGCCTGAAACCGGTTTGAAATGCACCGCTCTGAGTTGGCCAACTTTCAACTCGAAGCGGTTTTTCACTAGGCGTAATGCTATTTCTGACGTTTCGCTGTGAAGGGGTCGAAAAAATTTTGTCGCTTGCCTCTTGAATCTTCACGTCTCTCGCCTCGGTGGGAACGAGCCTTTAATCAGTTTTGATAGCTTTCATTTTATAGTATTATTTAAAAGTCCTCTCAGAATACAGAAGGCAGTACCCAACATAAGCATTTTCTTCTTCATTGGAGCAACAGCCCCATGGTGGGCCAAGGCCATCTGCCTACTGGCAGATATCGGAACATGAAATATTTTCTTTTTTTACAAGGTAGGGTTGCCAGCCTTACTTCTAACAGATATTACAGCGGGACCTATGATTTAAAGTGAATTCCGAACCACTACAAACGCCGTACCTATGCTATATTACCACGGCACCGCCGGGACTCGAACCCAAATCCTGTGGCACCGAGCACTAGTCACTCTACCATCATTATGGTCCTCAACGTAACCATTAGGGTTAATAAATTTTATTCTTAATGAACCAGGAGATTTATGGTGGGAGGTTTGGTTTGTCGCTCTACGGTCATCTTGTGCACACTTTAGGCTAAACAGACCGGGACCTACGGTTTAAAATGGATTCCGAACCACTGCAAACATCCATGACATAGCCGTGACTCGAACCCGAAATCTGTGGTACCGAGCGCCAGAGCGCTAGCCACTCGTCCATTCAGGCCCGATATGATGGGAGGGGATTCAGAACACACTATACATGGTGTCTAAATACATTAATAATTATTTTATCATTCATTTCACAATCATTTTCAAGAAAATGTTCGGGCAATTTATTTACAAAATTCATTCCCATTTTGGAAATAAATGTTTTTTAACCGAGTATCATTTTCGTTATAATTTAAAAATTAAACAAATATTGTTCTAAATCAATATATACACTGAAGTGACAAAAGTCATGGGATACCTCTTAATATCGTGTCGGCCCTCCTTTCGCCCGGCGAAGTGCAGCAACTCGACGTGGCATGGACTCAACAAGTCGTTGGAAGTCTTCTGCAGGAATATTGAGCCATGCTGTCTCGATAGACGTCCATAATTGTGAAAGCGTTAATGGTGCAGGATTTTCGGCACGAACAGACCTCTCGATGATGTCCCATAAATGCTCGATGGGATTCATGTCGGGCGATCTAGGTGGCCAGATCATTCGTTGGAATTGTCCAGAATGTTCTTCAAACCAATCGCGAACAGTTGTGGCCCGGTGACATGGCGCATTGTCATCCATAAAAATCCCATCGTTGTTTGGGTACATGAAGTCCATGAATGGCTGCAAGTGATCTCCAAGTAGCTGAACATAAGCATTTTCAGTCAATGTTCGGTCCAGTCGTACCAGAGGACCAAGTCCATGCCATGAAAAAACAGCCCACACCATTACGGAGCCACCACCAGCTTGAACAGTGCCTTGCTGACAGTTTGGGTCCATGGCTTCATGGGGTCTGCGCCACACTCGAACCCTACCACCAGCTCTTACCAACTGAAATCGTGACTCATCGGACCAGGCCACGGTTTTCCATTCATTTAGGGACCAACCGATATGCTCACGTGCCCACGAGAGTCGCTGCAAGCGATGTCGTTCTGTCAGTAAAGGCACTCGAGTCGGTCTTCTGCTGGAATAGCCCAAGAAAGCCAAATTTCTCCGCACAGTTCTAACAGACAAGTCCCTTGTACGTCCCACATTGATTTCTGCGGTTATTTGACGCAGTGTTGCTTGTCTGTTAGAATTTACGACTCTTTGCAGACGTCGCCGGTCTCGGTCGTTAAGTGCAGGCGGTCGACCACTGCGCTGTCCATGGTGGGATTTTATGCCTGAAATTTCATACTCTCGGCACACTCTTGACACAGTGGATCTGGGAATGTTGAATTCCCTAACGATTTCCGAAATGGCATGACCCATGCGTCTAGCTCCAACTAACATTCCGCGTTCAAAGTCTGTTAATTCCCGTCGTGCGGTCATCATCACGTCAAAACCTCTTCACATGAATAACTTGAACAGAAATGAAAGCTCTGCGAAAGCACTGCGCATTTATACCTGTTCTACGCGATGCTACTACCATCTGAAAATTTGCATATTGCTATCCCATGACTTTTGTCACTTCAGTGTATAAACATATTTAAAAATGGTAATTATCCTTAAAACATTGAGATTCTTATGCACTTATTATGTTTTTTTGAATCTGAAGAATGTAAAAATATGTGGTATAAATAATGCGGTTACCATATTATTTAAAAACTTATCTGCATTTCCTATTTCCATTTTCTAAAATATTTTATTTCAATGATAAAAAAAATAATCTTTTTGGTGATTAAAAAAAGTATTTTGCATGATGAGATTGTTATACTTTAATATTCTTGTTCAATTCCTTCTATTAGCTAACACTGTCCCTATATATATCTTGCTCAAATTTACAATCGTTAATAAAATACTTTTTATTCATCCACTCAAGTTCAAATACATTTTTTTTTAACTTGTAGTGGATGACACTGGATGTTAATGCAGTTTTTTCAAATATTAATTCAGTAATTAAATTTAATTAATTAATTATAGTTTTTTTTAGATTTAAGTTGCGTATATCTACCAATAGATGGCGCCAGATAAAGTAAAAAAAAATGAATGAAAATAATTTATAAAGGAAAATATATATCAAAATAGTGAAAAAAAAGTAAGAATTGATTAAAATTTTTTTTTTTTTATATTACTGGTTTATTTGTTGTGGTCGATAAAATGAACAGCCACCACTTCCTTCCCCTAAAAAATTAGACTCTCTGATATTTTTCACAATAAGTATTACATAAAAAGTGGGATGCCTAGAAATGGCCAAATGAAACTAACGTAAGAGGATTAGAAAAATTAGTAAATATAATAGTTAACATTTAAGAGCGGCCGAATGGCTAGCGCTCTGGCGCTCGGTACCACAGGTTTCGGTTTCGGTTTCGAGTCCCGGCGGTGCCATGGATGTTTGTAGTGGTTCAGAATCCACTTTAAACCGTAGGTCCCGGTCTAATAGGATCGTAGAGCGTTGCGGGGGCATTGTTACTCCGCTTCCGTGGCTTATCTTCAAGTTACACGCGCCCCCTGGGTAATGCAAAGTGAGTAACGTCTGTGCAGCTCTTGCCTTAAGGCATCCAAGACGAAGATGTCTAAGTGTTTGCCAGCTGCATTAGAAAGAAAAAAACATTTAAGAGCGGAACAAAATTCTGATTGAAGATATTAATATGCAACTCACTTGCAAGAAAATTAACCTGAGTTAGAAACTTCCGTTGTACACGAAAAGATAAGGCTAAAATACACTCTCATTAAAAGAAGAATTAATGACGAAACTTAAGATTCATTTAGCAACAACTTTTATGATAGTATGTTGCTACGACTAATGATCAGTGTCCGGCAGTGCGGGACGGACACCCCAAGAGTAGTTTAATCATGCGTGGAGGAAAAGATGGCAGCTTCCGTTGTGATGAAGCACCTGCAGGTAAAAGTCTGACTTGGGACTTGGCTTCGAGTAGGTGAAGAAGGAGGGCAGAACCTTCCGGGAGGGTTTTTAGGGGAACTACCCAGAATTTTTGTATCATCTGGGAGAAAAGCTGGAAAACTCCCACCAGGTAATCTGACTGATGAGGCAAGATGCTAAACATCATAAATGTCCTCGAGTACCCCCGTTTTTTAAATATATATATATATTTTTATTTCTAATGCAGCTGGCAAACACAGACAGCTTGGTCTTTGGATGCCTTAAGGCAAGTGCTGCACAGACGTACTCACTTTGCATTACCCAGGGGGCGTGTGTAACTTGAAGATAAGCCACGGAAGCGGAGTAACAATGCCCCCGCAACGCTCTACGATCCTATTAGACCGTGACCTACTTTTTAAAGTGGATTCCGAACCACTACAAACAACCATGGCACCGCCGGGACTCGAACCCGAAACCTGTGGTACCGAGCGCCAGAGCGCTAGCCACTCGGCCATTCAGTCCCCTTTTTTAAATATATATAAATAATGAATATATGTATGAAAATATATAGTGAAAAGATATTTGAAATAGTGTCTACAACACTTTCACCAGCGGATTGAACCTCAGCCCTAATGCTCACCACCTACGCGCGTTACCACTGAGCCACGAGTCGTACGCTTTTGTGATATTTTCCCCGTAAATAAATCAGCACAAAATTATTCAGTTTATTTTGAATCCATCCCAAATTTTGGGAGCTGTATTACTTTTTTTACAAATGAGCTGTGTAATAAAATACGATGTATCAATGATAATGAATATTTTGTCAAAAGAATATCCAATACAAGCATCAATAAAGGAGGGTGTGTGGGCGTATTTTCAAGAGGGATTTCTACGTTTAAAGTAAGAAGGGGATATTATCCTGGGGAAAGGAGTAGCGTATTATTGATATTATTAGGTTGAAATGCGGGAATGCGGAATTTTAACTTTCTTAAATTCAAGTCGTTATAAATGCCCGAATTCGACTTTGAACCCTTTAAATTATTCAATTCCTTCTATTAGCTCACACTCTCCCTATATATATTTTGTTCAAATATTCAATCGTTAATAAAATACTTTTTATTCATCCACTCAAGTTCAAATACATTTTTTTGAACTTGTAGTGGATGACACTGGATGTTAATACAGTTTTTTAAAATATTAATTCAGTAATTAAATTTAATGAATTAATTTTAGTTTTTTTTTAGATTTAAGTTGCATATATCTACCAATAGATGGCGCCAGATAAACTTAAAAAAATGAATGAAAATTATTTATAAAGGACTTTCTGCATTATAATGAAAAAAAAGTAGGAATTGACTTAAAATTTTTTTTTTTATATTACTTGTTATAAACTTAATATCTTTCTCTATATTCTACATTAGGTCTAATGGCCGAGTGACTAGAGCTCTGGCCCTCGGTGCCACAGGTTTCGGAGTCGAATCCCGGTAGTGCTATGAACATCTGTAGAGGTTCGGAAGCCGCTTTAAACTGTAGGTCCAGGTCTAATAAGACCATACGGTAGATAACAATACCCCGTAAAAGGAAAAACATCTCCTGTTTCGAATTCTGCCAGTAGGCAGACAATAGGTTGGCCCACCATAGTGTGCCGATGATAAAATTCCATACTTAAACTTTCTAGAGAAGTTATGGAATATGATAAGTTGCATTTTCGCCATATCATACTTTTTGAGTTTAGGCCCCATGGCTGCAGAAGCAATTCGAAACATTTCTTCAGAGTATCCAGTATATGTGAGTCAAACTCAAGTTCTACATTGGTTTAGAAAGTTCCGAGCAGGGAATTTTAGTCTTAAAGATGAACAGAGATAGGATCGACCCATGGTGGCTGATAATAATGATTTGAAAGCACTAGTCAGAACCCCGCATAATAAGTACTGCTTTATATGGTAGAATATTATGCACAAACAATCCCTAAATATGATAGAAAAGGTTTTTCAAGATGGTGTTTGGGTTTCACATGAACATTCAGTTCAAAACAGTTAGCAACGAATAAATTTTGCACATCACTAGTCATAAGAAACGAAAGTAATCCTTTTTTAAAGCGTTTAGTGACTGCAAAAAAAAAGAGTGGATACTTTATGCAAATGTTTCTCTACAAAAAGACATTGGTTAAGCCAAAAAAAAAACCTATTCTCACCGCAAAGCCAGGATTGCATTTAAAAAAGGTTTTGCTTTGTATTTGGTTGACTGTCGACTTGAAACATCTACTGTCGACAATTAGAGAATTTAAAAAGGACTTTACTCAGTAAACCGTCTGCATTATTCAATAGACGGAGTGTGATTCTTCAATAAGATAACGCCCCTACTCATATCGCACAAATGATTCAACAGAAACTGAAGGAATTTGGATGAGCATTTCTATCGCATCCACCATATAGTCCAGACTTAGCTTCATCAGATTATTATATGTTTAGGTCTCTGGAGCATTTTCGTTAAGGCAAAAATTTCAGCAATAAAGAGGACATGGAAAAATTCTCAAAATGATTTTGATGCAAAAATCAAAAATTTTCTTCCAAGATGGAAGTTGCCTCAAAGATGGTTAAATGTCATAGAAAATGATGGAGATTATATTAACAACAACAATAACTTGTTATTGTTAATATATTCCCCATCGTTTATTATTTTTAAAAAATTATTGTACAATAATATATATTTTTTCATTTTAAAATTGTTTATCTAAATCCCGAAATGCTTTCTGTTCAATATAATATATAATATTTAAAAAACACGTTCTTCAAGAATTTAATACGTTCACTGGGGTAAGATTTGGATTGTATTAAAAACAATGCAGCATTTGTGACTTGCTGATTGATAATTCGAGTTTTTTAAACATGGATAAGCGTTTTTTAAATATTTCTTGTTTCAGTGATTAAAGAAATCACCTTCTCAATAATTAAAAAAATATCGTAAGATATATCGTAAGATCGATATCATATGTTGCACATAACAAACACCATATATTGGACATAACATTAACCTACTAAAAACTGTTTTATGTTTTGGAGAAAATAATGAATATAAATGGTAGTAAGGATGTTTAGGCGACTAGCGCTCTGGCCCTCGATGTCACAGGTTTCGTATTCGAGTCCCGGCGGTGCCATGGATGTTTGTAGTGGTTCGGAATCCATTTTAAACAGTAGGTCCCGGTCTAATATGACTGTAGAGTGTTATGCATAGGGCTGACAACACTACTCCGTAAAAAGAAAACATCTCCTGTTTCGGAATCTGCCAACATTCAATATCTCTCTGTGCATAATTGAACCAGATGTTTTGATAAAGATGCCTAAAATCTAATTTCACTTACAGCAGTTGATCCATTAACTTAAGTTACTACAATTGAGATCTATTAACTAAAGTTATTACAGCTGAGATTCATTAACTGAAGTTATTACAGCTGAGATTCATTAACTGAAGTTATTACAGCTGAGATTCATTAACTGAAGTTATTACAGATGAGATTCATTAATTGAAGTTATTACAGCTGATATTCATTAACTGAAGTTATTACAGCTGAGATTCATTAACTGAAGTTATTACAGCTGAGATTCATTAACTAAAAGTATTGAAATTTCTTCCTGTCAGATGCATGAACAAGCCATTTGCTAAACTAGACTTCCTTGCTAAAACTGCCATTGGTTCAATTTCGATTGTAAAATAATTGCATGATTTGCAGCTCAGAGGTCCATTTGAGATGAAAGGACTTTGAGTGGATTTTTGTTTAATAAAAAGTTATTTGTTATTCTGAGTAAAGAATTTTGTTATCTGAAATATTTATTTTTATCATTTAAAGTCTGTAATTTGATAAATCAATTCACATCTGCACATTGCAGTAGACTTTCTCAACTGCTTATCAACAAAAGAATTGTTAAATGAAAATTGCAGAAGAATATGTATCGGTGACCTCTTTCTTTTTATTACATTTCTATCTGTTTTTAAAACTGATTTTTGGTTTATTATTATAAGCTAAATAAATAGGAAAGATAATTTAAGATTTAAATTTCGTATTCCTTTCTGTAACATTTTAGATAGTTTCAAGTAAGATCTGTTCATACACATCTCACTAATTTTGAAAGACAAGTCATTTGAAAGAGAATATTTTCCCTTAATTTTAAAAATTTTAATCTGATTAATGTTAAAAAGTTTAATCTTCAAATTATAATGACTAAATGTAGATGCAGATTAGTCGACCTGGAAAACTGAATGCAATGAATCTACTGCAATTACTGAATGCAGTATTTTTTGGATAGTTATTGAATATACTGAACGCATATCATCTGAATGGGGACTGATGGCCGAGTGACTAGCGCTCTGGCCCTCGGTGCCACATGGTTCAAGTCCCGGCGGTGTCATTGATGTTTGTAGTGGTTCTGAATCCACGTTAAATCGTAGGTCCCTGTCTAATATTACTGTAGAGCGTTGGGCGTAGGGATGACAACCCTACCCCGTAAAAAGCAAATACCTGTCTCCAAATCTGCCAGTAGCCAGAAAGCCTTGGCTCACCATGGGGCTGTTACGCCAATGAAGAAGAAGAAAATACCATCTGAATAGTTTAGAGTTTAATAAACCTTCTTTTAATATAAATCTAAATGAATACTAAAATTGAAATATATCCTAGATTAAGACTCAAATGTGAATCTGCAAACAATCAGCATCATATTATCTCGCCTCCAATTTGGTATCACAGACTTTCAGGTTCGAATCTTGGCGGTGGCATGGGTGTTTGCTAGTGGTTCGGAATCCACTTTAAACTGTACGTCCGGTCTGTTTACGAGGCACAAAATGACCATAGAGCGACAAACCAAACCAAATCTAGCCTCCAAGATGGTAAATACCAATTTTTATTATAATTGAAATAATAAATGACAATTTTGATTTTTTAAAACGTTTTTTTTTTTTTTTTTTTTTTTTTTTTTTCTTATTAACGAAAACTATTCTCAAAATGAGGAAAATAGGCATGGTGAGTAAAATCTGAAATTATTATTTTTATTATTATGTTAAACATCGGTAGGCCTCGTGTTCCACTTACATATGCTACCAACAGCTCCCCGACAATCAATAGGAAGGGAGGACTTTTAGGGGTGATTACCTCGCATTTGCGTGCCGTATAGGAAAAAATCCGGAAAACTCACGACAGGTAACCTGAATGAAACTATTATTATTATCATTAAATTTAAAGGTCTTTCATCAAGCATGAGGAGAAAAAAATATAAGAAATCAATTTTTTATATATTATATTTTTAACTTTTATCTTTATAGAAGCATAAAAGTAAAAACTTAAGAAATTTAAATTTATTAATATTTAATTATAAAAATTGTAATACATAAAATAACCATCTATGATACTGATAAATAAGATATAATCCACCCCTCTAAAACTATAAATACATAGAATGAATTAAATTACAATGTAATCAACATATTATTATAGTTTTATTCAAATTGAGTTATATTTCAAAATAAATAAATAAATAATAATAATAATAATAAGGACATTTTGCGTTTTAAGAACATATTGTGTTTTAAGAATGGGCCTGACGTATCAAAGAGATTAAAATTATGAAAATCTAAATCAAGGAGTTCGGTTTGAGGCCTGGCAAATGATGAAATATAAAAAGTTGTCTAATCTAAAAGTCTAATCTCTATTAGTTGTTCTAAAAGCTACTGGGTTAGAACCGGCCATAATCATGATGAATCCTTAAACAGGAAAACTTCTTTCGTTGGATTCAAGGACAAGAGGGCAAATTCTCATATTCTGTCTCTGATGTATTGGCACCAGAAGTTAAGAGTTGACCCACGGAAGTAGAATCGCATTACAAAGTGATCAAAAGGCTTCAGAAATCCATGGACTAAATGAATAAAAAAAAGGTAGACTATCTCACATTTTTTGAAATTTTATTTTTATTGTCCTAATATTTGACTCCTGGCTTCGTGGTAACATACTCAACTAGAAACCTGGAGGATTCTAGTTCGAATCCTCTGGAGACACGTGTTACGGTCATACTAGGAAATTAGAAGACTCAGTGGCCGTTGTGACATAAGTCTGCATCAATAGACAGGCAATCTAATATGAATTTTCCAGCTTTTCATTCATACGATACGCAAATGTGAGGCATTTATTCTTGAAAGTCTCCCCAGAAAGCAATGGACTTCTTGTGGATTGTTCGTGGTATACATGCATAAAACATAAGGTCCATCCATGTTAAAACAAACAGAATACCCATATTTGTGTTTATAAAAATACAAAAATGCCATTTTTGTATACCAGTTTCCAACTTTTTTTTTCTTTCTAATGTTATGTTATTCTAATGCAGCTGGCAATACAGATACAGCTAATTTTTACGCCATAAGCAAGGGCTGCACCGACGTTACTCCTTTGGCACTACCCAGGGGGCACGTATAGCTTAAAGATGTGTTACGGACGTGCGAGTAACACTACCCCCACAACGCTCTACGATCCTATTAGACCGGCACCTACAATTTAAAGTGGATTCCGAACCACTACAAACATCCATGCCACCGCTGGGACTCGAATCCTTGTGGTACCGAGCACCAGAACGCTAGCCATTCGGCCATCAGGCCCCTATTTCTAATCATATTGCAATAAGGGCAAGTATTATTAATGATATAGCATTAATGATAAGTAATTCCTTCATGATAAGCATTTCTAATGATATAGCATTAATGATAAGTATTTCTTTAATGATAAGTATTTCTATTTCTGTTTTTATGTAATCCTGCAAAAAAGCGTACCTGGAATTGGCGAGTGATTTTTGTTTTGCTCCCCTCCCTTGGCAACCCTGCGCCTAAACGAATAAGCGGAACTCCGCTTAAGCGGTCCGGTTATTTGCTCTTATATTGCGACTAGAGCAGGTGCTTCGGACAGCGGCGGTTGCCATGGGGACGGAAACCACTCAGACGTCAATGCTTTGGAGCATTTTTGAAAAAGTTTCGTGAGGATCAAGCAGGGTTGTTGAAAGCCCGGGCTCTGTTTCAATTTTCAGCGCATTTATTCCACCTAGTGATGGTCTTATTTCTTTGCAGCGCTCTTATGCTGGGCACGTACCAATCAAATACTTTTTTCTTTCTCGTCTCGTTTCTTTTTGCTCGACGAACATGTTCTTGTGTGGGTCACGACACAGTCGTCACTTCTTTGCACGACTCCGTGCACGAGTTTCTTACTGAATATAAAAATAGAAAGAGCGATATAGTAACGGAATGCATGTTCAAATGATTTCGCAGGGTCGTTAATAACCTGAGTAATATTTAAAAAAAAAATTAGGGATTCTTAACCCTTTATCACACGCATACTTTTTCTTGACGTTAGTACACGTGCGCATCAATTTGACATTGACTTATGAAATATCTATGCATTAAAAAAAACTTTGTAAAGCAAAATACTAAGTCATTAATATTTTGCAATCATTTCACAGATGAATAATCTTGCATTACTTACAACTCTGATTTATTCAAATTATTATTTATTTATTTCCCAAATAATGTCAACTTTAGATCCTTTGGAACATTCACAAGAATGTTCTGATTTATATAGCTTTTGCTGCCAACTCTAGTTCATCGTAGGTCGCAGGGTCGTTAATAATTTGAGTAATATTTTTAAAAAAATTAGGGATTCTTAACCCTTTATCATACGCATACTTTTTCTTGACGTTAGTACACGTGCGCATCAATTTGACATTGACTTATGAAATATCTATGCATTAAAAAAAAACTTTGTAAAGCAAAATACTAAGTCATTAATATTTTGCAATCATTTCACAGATGAATAATCTTGCATTACTTACAACTCTGATTTATTCAAATTATTATTTATTTATTTCCCAAATAATGTCAACTTTAGATCCTTTGGAACATTCACAAGAATGTTCTGATTTATATAGCTTTTGCTGCCAACTCTAGTTCATCGTAGGTCGCAGGGTCGTTAATAATTTGAGTAATATTTTTAAAAAAATTAGGGATTCTTAACCCTTTATCATACGCATACTTTTTCTTGACGTTAGTACACATGCGCATCAATTTGACATTGACTTATGAAATATCTACGCGTTAAAAACTTTTTAAAGCAAAATACTAAGTCATTAATATTTAGCAATCATTTTACAGTTGAATAATCCTACATTACTTACAACTCTGATTTATTCAAATTATTATTTATATATTTCCTAAATAATATCAACTTTGGATCCTTTGGAACATTCACAAGAAGTATTCTGGTTTATATAACTTTTGCTGCCTACCTTCACCGTAGGTCGCATGGTCGTTAATAACGTAGGTGATATTTAAAAAAAAATTAGGGATTCTTAACCCTTTATCATACGCATACTTTTTCTTGACGTTAGTACACATGCGCATCAATTTGACATTGACTTATGAAATATCTACGCGTTAAAAAAACTTTTTAAAGCAAAATACTAAGTCATTAATATTTAGCAATCATTTTACAGTTGAATAATCCTACATTACTTACAACTCTGATTTATTCAAATTATTATTTATATATTTCCTAAATAATATCAACTTTGGATCCTTTGGAACATTCACAAGAAGTATTCTGGTTTATATAACTTTTGCTGCCTACCTTCACCGTAGGTCGCATGGTCGTTAATAACGTAGGTGATATTTAAAAAAAAATTAGGGATTCTTAACCCTTTATCATACGCATTCCCTTTTTTGACGTTAGTACACGTGCGCATCAACTTGACATTGACTTATGAAATATCTACGCGTTAAAAAAAACTTTTTATAGCAAAATACTAAGTCATTAATATTTAATAATCATTTCGCAGTTGAATAATCGTACATTACTTACGATTTTGATTTATTCACTCTTTCCCAAATAATATCAAACTTTGAAGGTTTGGTTTGTCGCTCTACAGTCATTTTTGTGCACCCTTTGGTTAACTAGATCGAGACCTACAGTTTAACGTGGATTTCGAATTACTAGAAAGCATCCATGCCAGAGCGCTAGCCAATTGGCCATCAGGCCGCAATATTATAAAGAAGAATGGTATGAATGATATTATTTGAGTAGTGAAGATATCGTTGTGATAGTTAATTGAATAAAGCGTCTATCCATAGGTCAGAAAATTAAAATTTTAATAGGAGATATATAAATAACATAAGAATGTCATCCAATTAGACAAATGTCAAAAGTATGAACCTGTGTAATAAAAAGAAAACTTGTATGGTAGAAATAAGACAACGCGTATGGAATACAAATAAGGAAGATTTGGTTTAGTTAGTCGCTCTACGGTCATTTTGTGCACACTTTAGTCTAATTAGACCGGGACCTACAGTTTAAGATGGATTCCGAACCACTACCAAGCATCCAAGCCATCGCCAGGATTCGAAACTGAAGCCTGTCACACTTTGGAGGAATCTTATCCTTTGGAACATTCGTGAGAAGTATTCTGGTTTATATAGCTTTTGCTGCTAACACTCGTTCATCGTACGTGAATGAATTAAATGATTCAGTCTGACTTGAATTAATGTTTCACGTCCAGTGGCAACGTGTGTACCTAAAGTGCATTAGGGCCGAGGTTCGACTCCGCTGGCGCTATGGCTGCAGTCACTGCTTTCAAAAGCTAGGACATTTCATAGTGATAGTGATAAAAATGTCTCGCATCGATAGTCAAGCTGCTTTGTGGGAATTTTCAGGGTGGGGCAGCCATTCCACCAGCGGATTCGAACCTCAGCCCTCCTTCACGCTAGGTGCACACGTTGTCACTGGACACGAGTCAGGCTAAATCATTTAACTCATTCACCTACGATGAACAAGTATTAGCAGCAAAATCTATATAAACCAGAATACCTCTAAAAGTCCTCCCAGAAAGCAATCTGCTCACCTTTCTCCCGTCGGTGGGCTGTTCGTGGTATGCAAGAAGCCCATCGATGTTCCACTCCCCCCTTTCTAACTGGCAATGAGCTAACTATCCCTGATGAAATGTGGATAAAAGTTAATTGATTCTGAAATGTATGTACTCAATGAGAAGTATTCTGATAACGATGCGATAAAAGGTAAATAACACAGCACTATTATTACTAATGTTACATTCCCTATTGTTCGATCACCCAAAATGGTAAAGGAAATGTCATTTGCCACTTTTTCAAAATTACCTAGAATTTAAAGGAGAAGAAAAATTGAATCGAAATCCTCTTTGCGCGTGTGCTTACGAGTTAAAAGAGTTATCTTTTACCAGGTTTATTGATTTTGAAATCTAAAAAAGGAACGACAAGAAAGTAAATCAGCCAATGCATTACTAATATATTCAAAGGGACAGAGGCGAATAACTGTAATCTTTTCCCCGCATTTTCACAGTAAACTTCATTTTCATAGTAATAGTTTTTCCAGTACGGTAACCCTTTCATTTCCTTTTATACATACAGCGTAATAGTCTTTCCATTGTGTCTTAAATAACATATTCGGTTAATAGTTTCATAATTTTAAGTCTCAGCAGCTCTTGTGTGAAACATTTACAAGTCGCTAAGTCAGATGGATTCAAACACAACGATATAACAGGAGAGAGAAAAAAAATTTCGGAGATATTTTAATTACAATCAAAATAATTTTAATTTTTAATAATTAAAATTTTAAATTAGATAATATCAAAAGAAAAATTAGATGAAATATTCCACAATAATTATTGAGCGCTTTTCATTCAAAATTACTGGCGTTACGTATATCTGAGAAGCACCCCTAACAAACAATTGATTGATCCCTTTACACCTTTAACGGATGAATTAATTGCTTGTTATGGGTTAGGGTCGCTTGTTTGATGTTTACCTTCCTACCGAATAGCTGGTAGAACTATAAAAGCTTGAAAACAACTTAACAGCATGGAATTAATATATTACGAAAACAACCTCTCATTTGCAAATAACAGCAACATTATGAAATCTTAGTAACGAAATGACGTTATTAAATTTTCATTTATACGCCTCAGTTTAAAAGGTAATTTCAAACATTTCAATTTTTTCATTTAGATAAGCTTTTTCCAAAATTCCTTCTAATGAATTCCTTTTCTGTGGCAGTCTCCAAGATATCTGACTTTTGCAAGATCATGAAAGTGTCTCGCAACTATTTACTACATACTTATTCAACGACATAATCGCATTCATATTTCAAAGAGATTTAAAAGATTGCTTTACATGGGGTGATAGAAATAATTTATTTTATATTAATCAAAAAATATATATATGTAAATAAGACATATACAATTTTTTCATTAAAGTACCTTTTTTTAATTTTATGTAATCTAAACTTTTAATCGCCATAACTAACTTAATAAATTAAATCAATATTGCATTTTCTTCTTGAAGAGCCTCGAGCAATTTTTAAATTGCTCGAGACTCAAAAACTTCGACTTTGACTAAAAGTCGATCAAAGTGACTTTTCTTCTCTCTAATTCCTATATCGGTTCCGATTAATCTCTTGATCCGACGTATAAATTAAAGATTGGTTTGTTGTAAGTCTATAAGTATGTAATATATCAAACTATAATTTGAGATACTATTTTGATAATCCTCAATTAGAAAGATTGACTTTGAGATCGTGTGCAAATTTATAGAGGAATTACACAATGAGTTTTGAAGTTATTTTTTTATGTAATTAGCCTTACTTCGTGCCATTTTTCCCCAAAGCAAGTTAGATGTCCTTTTGAGGAGTTGGAACTACTGAAAAATAGCAACAAAAGCTTTAAATGCACAACTATAAATTCATCCAAATAAGATATACCGAGTTTAAAATCAATCAATTTGAAAATATTTTTTATCTTCCACAGCTCAAACATAAGGATGAAACTTCAGTTCGAAATGTTTTCGAGTGTGATTTTTGAGTATGATTTTGAGTATAATTTTGAATATGATTTTTGAGTATGATTTTGAATATGATTTTTGAGTATGATTTTTGAATTTTTTCTTTGGCCTTATATCCATCTTATTACATTAATATAATTAATCATAACTCACTATATAATTATTATTATAATATAAATTTCAGAGACTATATGCAAAGTGAAGAGACACTCATAAATGATAGTAGGATAATCATAGATTCTCACGAAAAATATGGAAAAGAAAAAGACATGAAAAAAAAACATGAAGAATAAATATGAAATAACTAATAAAAAAAAGATAAATTAATATTTCATACATAATTTTATTTTTTTGACGACGACAAACTTTGCTTAATGTTTCTAAAGATTAATAAACATGAAAGAGAATAAATAAAAATACATATAAATATGAAACGACTAATAAAGAAAGAGATATAAAATATTTCTACTAATTAATAGTGAATGTCCTTCAGTTCTCATCAGAACATCATTTATTATGCTTGTTACCAGAATATTTTTGTCAATAAATATGAATCACAGAAATTTTGTTCAGTATGACAATTTAATATGAAACACATTAACTCCCTCTGAAGCTAATGTTGTATTCACCTCCATTAAGTACCCTTACATGCATTGAATCATTAAGTACTGATTTCTATAAAATATCATTTCAACGTAGATTGTAAAGATATTACTTATTAAGTGCAATTAATTAGTGTAATTTTTACATTATTGTGATAGATTGTTCTTACATTATACTTAATTATGATGCACTTAATTATACAGCAAATGTAAGCAAAAATGAATAAAACTGATAATATCTTTTCTTAATTTAATTAGATAAATGCACAAGCGCAATCTATTTAGAAAATTGGTGCTGTTATAAGCTGGAAAATAAAATTATGTATGAAATATTACTTCTCAAGACAGTAGACAAGGTACTTTTGTTACGAAAATTTAAATAAACATAATCAACACATAATGGATTGAAAAAAATGGAGTATAATATAAAACAGAAAGCGAACGATGGACTCATATTAGAAGAAAATCAATTAAAAATAACCATATATTAGAATTTACATCTGCATTACACTTTCTGAAATGTAGAGTTTTAAATGAATTTGAATTTGGATTAGATTAGGAATCTAGCAATATGACAGGCTTTAAAAATTTGAAGTGTTGATTCAATACATTGAATGAATCAGAATGAACCTCAAATTATTCATAACCTGTATTTATCTCTCCTAAAAGCTTTAAAAAATTAAATGGATACATTAGAATTCAAAACTAATCGATGTCACTCTACTGTCATTTTTTGCACACTTCACTCTAATTAGACCTGGACCTATATTTTAACGTATATTCTGAACCACTAACAAACATCCAAGTCACCTTCAGGATTCAAACGTAAAGCCTGTGGTATCAAAGGCCATAGCGCTAGAGAGCTAACCAATTGGCTATCAGGCCTCTTTATTAAGGTAAACTACCATACAATTGGCCACATAAACCTAATTTTAATGTTATTCTTAGATACTTTACGAAGATTTTTAATTCATAAGGAAATCGATGCTTGAATATTAAAAAACTGAAATTAAACTATCTCAATAGATGCTAGTTAACATAGTTTTTAGAAACATTTCACAGTCAGTTTGTAGTACACGGTGTAATTAACTTTAATTCAATATTCCACATGTTTTTTCTTTCCAAATTTAAAATTGTAATCATAGATTAAGCGATAGTGTTTGCAGAAATGTAATTGATTCAATGCATTGACAAACGATGAAACTCTTCAGTAAATGGCTTAATAGCAAATTAATATCCAAAAAGTATTAATAACGTGTTGTAGTAATGCGGGCCTGGCCACTGAATCATAGTGAGTGGCCATGATTTTGCATCAATTTTCTACCAGTGTTTTGTTCGGCCATTTTGATCACCTGCGTGTAATCTTATGCTGGAAAAGACGGATTACCAATCTTATTACTCCTCCTCTCCAAAAGCCTATACCTGCACTTTCTCAGAAATTATAATTAGATGTCTACATGGGCCATTGATTGCATCTTGTATTTTTGCCCAAGGACATCAAAATACATTGATCTTCGTTTAGATAGCAAAGGTGACAGATTTTGTCTCAAAGTTAGGAACTATTTACATATTTTGCAATACTTCATCAATCCTGTTTTCAGTGTTAATTATTAACATTTGCGAATGTTACCTGCATTAATTTATTATTATTAATGAATTTGTGACTTCACTTTGGTAATTATGCCATAATATATTGAATGTAACAAAAAAGTAAACTTCAATAACAGTCCAGCTTCCATATAAGCAGGGGATCTAATTTCTTTCATAAGTCATTGAATCCTATCCATTCTACAATCACATCTCAATTTTAAACAGCTAATAATAAAAGAATACTCTAAACCTAATATTCTGGCCAGTACTTTTATTAGTGAGCCCAAACATGAAATCCTAAAATTGCTTAAAATACATAAATTTTTAAGTTATTTATTTTATAATTCTAATCACATGAAGCGGTTGAATTAACGAATTTTTAACGTATTTAAATAAAATTTCATTAATAATAAATATTACCATTCCCATAATCCATTTTCTGAAATATTTATCACTTCAGTGATTGAAACTTTTTAACTTACATAATAATTAAAAAAGTTTTGGCCCAACAGAAGTTAAAGACAATTAAGTCGTTATATTTTTGCTTATATATCATGGTATCATAGAATGTTTTTTTTATTTATTGATTTTTAATAACTATTGTTAGGATAAATATATAGTATGAGCACACAAGACAACTTTCTCTGTTTAAATGTGCCCCGAAGAAGTCTATCGCTGCTTTTGAGCCCTAAAAAATTCTTCTACTCTGATCACCATATAAATAATACGTGAGAACTAAATTTTAACAGACTTTTTCTGTTTAGGAAAAACGATATTTATATTTCTTTATTATGGCGTTAAAAATATTGAACTGAAATATTTCTTACTCCAGTGACTGAAACTTCTTAAACCAAGTAATAACTGGACCAAAAGAAGTCATAATTGGATTGTGATATTTTTGTCTTTATATCATAGTGGATATCATAGAATGTTTTTTTTTTATTTTCTGATTTTTCTGTTTAATAACTATTGTTAGATTAAATATTTAGTATAAGTACCAGTTACAACATTCTTTTTTAAAATGTCACGAAGAAGCCCGCCCTTGCTTTAAACCCCTAAAGCATGGGGTTGATTGGGAGGGATAACTTGAACATCCCTGCTTTAGAAGTAAAAAGTTTTTCTCTGATCACCGTATAAATAATATATGATAAACTGCAAGATAATTTTTAACAGGTAAATAATACATAATAATTTTAAAAGATTTTTTATGTTTATGAAAAATAATATTTATATTTCTTTATTAAAAACATTTGACTGAAATATTTCTTACTTCAGTGACTGAACCTTCTTAAACCAAGTAATCATTAAAAAACATTTGAGCGGAGAAAAGTCAAAGCTAATTAAATGGTGATATTTTTGTCTTTATATCGTAGTGAATATCATAGAATGTTTTTTTTATTTTATTTTTTATTTTTTTTATTTAATAACTATTATTAGATTAAATATATAGTATGAGTACTCGTTACAATATATATATATTTTTTTAATATCTCCCGAAGAAGCCCACCCTTGCTTTATTGATTTAGAGGGGTAGATTGAACACCTCTGCATTAGACGTAAAAATTCTTCTCTGATCATCGTATAAATAATACCTGATAAACTACAGGATAATTTTTAACAGATAAATTATACATGATAATTTTTAATAGATAAATAATACATGTAATTTTGACAGATTTTTCTATTTATTAAAAGCAATATTTATATTTTTACATGTCAGTAAAAACATTTATTTCCTAATTTGTGTCTTACAGTTATTTTACTTATACTGAGAAATATAAGTTAGATGCATTTTTTGCAAATAATATTATAAAAACCACAAGATAAGTCTTTAATATGTTATGAATCAACCAACGTTATGGATAGCAATAAACACAGAAATACAAATCACCGTATAGAAATATATTTCCCGTTAATTTTCTTTTCCATATTGATTGGATTTTTCATGTGCGATGTGACAGACTAAATAATGATGCTTCGTTATTTTGTGCTTAATATATTGATCCCTTTTTTGTTAAAAACATGTTGTTCTATCGCATATTCAAACGTAAGTTTTGCCCTTTCGTATTCAATAATAATTTTTTCAATGGTTTTGCGCTGTCAGCGGATTGTCCAATTATTTAGATTTTTAGGCTGCATAACACTCAGAAATTTGCAGTGTTTTAATTTGTAAGAAAGTAGGTAAAGCTGATTTCTATATTATTCCTTTCTCAAATATGCTTTTTTGTATATTTACATTCCAAAATTCCAATTATTTGTCAGACTGAGGGTTTGGTTTGTCGCCCTACGGTCATTTTGTGCTCACTTTAGGCTAATTAGGCTTTAGGAAATTATTAGGTTTCTCTATTTTTCTGTAACATATGGTCCTATAGTGGGATGATTTGGAATTCAAAAGATTGAAAACTATATGCTCTAAATTTTAATTATGTTTTACATTACGTCTGCTACTTAAACTATCTTTCAATTCATTATATATATTTCAAAATCTTCATTAAAACAAATTAAGTGCAAAAAGTAATGTTACTTTTAGCTATTAGAACTAGAAATGGTCCTCCAAAGTTTAACAAGTAACTTTAACAACTGATCTTGTCCAATTCAAAATTGTACTATCACTATTTTCATTCTGTACTAAGATTTTTTCATAAAAAATATTTTATTTCCTTTACTAAATATATTTGTCCCTTAAGCTCTTACTATACTATAAAAATATCTATAATAATTTTTTGCCATAAATTATAGATATTTTATTTGGAGTTTTATACTTAAATCTGTATTACTGTATTCAACTATAATTCACAGGAATATTTTGTAAATTATTAAAAATGTATCTGTGAATTATTTAATTAAATTTATTTCGTTTTAAATTACGAAAGTGGAATATTCAGCTAAATAACTAATACAAACTATATATATATATATATGATATAGATATATATATATAGAGAGAGAGCGATCATGTATATACATATATATATAATTTTTTTAATTAAAAAATTTTGTAATTAATATCCTCTATTATAATGAACTTTATTTATTAACTGTTATATTTTGATCCACTTGAAGGCTTATTGTAAAAAAAATTGTTTGTTTATATATTATTTAAATTTATTGTTTGTTTTTATTTAGTTAATATTTAATCTTATGTTTTATATTTAGTTGATGTGAGACACAAACATGCAAATAAATCTTGGCCTGATCTAGTTTCTACATAGTTTATGATAGTATTACCGAAAACAAATTTCTTATTTATTTTTAGCTCCTTATCTTTTAATTTGGAAAAAGTGAAGAATAAAAAAATAAATTTTTTCCCCTCATGTTATGCACAAATACATACTAGTTAAATGTAAAATTAATATATTTATTTAAAAAATATTTTAATAAAATATTTAATATATAATTTTAAAAATGTTAGTAAAATATTCTTCTTATAAAATATATAAAATAATTCTTTTTAAAAAATAAAATATGGTTTTTGAAAAACATTTTTTACTAGCATTTCCAAATATCATATATTTTTTAAGTAAAAAGATTTTCTAATAAGTATGTAAATGAAAGTATTAGCTTATATACTATATTATTATTCATGGAGTTTGAGACATTTTCGAACATAGTAAAATTTCCATTCATTAATTTGAACTGAATAAAACAATACGAATGAAAAAAAAAATAGGAACTATTGTAAAAAATTAATATTTATTAAGTTAAATATTTAAAATGTAATAAAATTTTCATGTTAAATTTTTCAGCCTGTATCATTCTCTATAATTTAATAAATTTAATCTTTTTATTTGAAAGAAATATTTTATAAATACCAAATATATATATATTTACATATGTATATATATATTATTTATATTTTTCTTAGAACACTTTTTTATAGATTGTGAGAGAAATATCCCTATTTTTAGATAACATTGATATCAAATGAAATTACGAAGCTAAGAATGCAAAAACGTAATAGATTATTTACTAAGTGAAATACATGACTTTAAAAAATGTAAAAAAGATTAACCATCAACTGTTTTGAATAAGTTTTGATTTTTTAAAAATTATTTTTAAACTTGAAACTAAAATTCACATGCTTATTAAACAATATTTTGATTATTTTTAAAAAATAAAATTCTCACTAGTAAATAAAATAAATAAAAATAAAATAAATCAATAATTAAATAAATCACTAGTAAATAAGATTATAAAATGAATAAGAAAAGTATCTTTTTAATTAAATTAGGATATATAGTCTTTATAAAACCTATAAAAATGTTCTGAGATTTGCTTTAATTTGTGTTAAATTATTAGTAAAATGATTGACAATATACCCATTTTTTTTATTAATAAACATTTAAATAAATCAAACTTCTTTAATATCTTAAAGATGTTTAAAAAAATGACAATAAGCATAATCATTTGTATAACTGAATTAAAACACAATTTTTAAAATTAACAATAATATCGTCGTTGGTTTTCTAAAATTTCTATTATCTTAAGATGCAATTTATCTAACAAATAACACTGAATTATACATTATAAACAAAACTAGACACAAGTTTTCAAATTATTGAAATATGTATTCAAGTATTTTTAACAAAGTATCATACACAAATTTATTTAAAAAATATTATTATTTAAGTCTTGCTACAGAATTATAAAAGATAAAGGCTTCCAAACTCAATTTTACGAAAATTAAAAATATTTACTTATATTAATTTGAAAAATACACATAAGAATTTTACAACCTGTTTTATTGGAGTGAAATATAAATATAGTAAATGTATTTTTTAAAACTCATAACTAAAAAAACAATTTAAAATATTTTAAAAGGGGTAGTATCATTTAAGAAAAAACACGACGATTTTATACCAAAATTTCTTGTTTATAACATCGCAGCTCAACCGGCAGTTTTAAAACGATTATACGTTATCTGCAAACGCCACCAGAGTGCGCTGTGAGTAGAAAAGTTAAAGCTATTTGCATGGGAGAAAAGCATTCACCGGGACTGTACCGACAATATCCAATTGGCTAGCGGAGTTTCACTTTGAACCAATCAAAGCGGAAGTTTTCTGCGTCTTGGGTGGGACTTCACATACGATTAGCAAAAAGTTTCATATTCATTTGAAGGCCGAAAACAAATGATTCCCCGGCTACATACAGAGAACATTTAGTTTTATTTCGAATTCAATATTTTCTCTTATAGCTTGTCACTCTGTATTAGGCGGGGAATTGTTTTTATTATTTTGAAATATGATAAACCAAAGGGTTTTATATATGCTATGGAGGAGGGATGGGGGTGGAATATGGAGAGATGATTTTTGAAATATGTTTTTATACACCCCGAATTTGAAATAAACTGGCAATAAATCAAATCATTTGACTTTAAACAGATCGCGCAAAGTTGATCGTCGTGAAATATTTTTCGCTTGTGATGGAAATTGAATTTAAATTTTGAATTTATGTTCTCTTTTATTTAATAAAAAATTACAAGAAAAATAATGTTTGAAGGGGTATAAATTTATTTCTAAACTTTTCTCAACCCTACCAAAATGAAATTTGTTTGGATTTGAAAGGATTAATATTTATCTACTTAGTAACTTTTAAATTAAGATTGAAGCAGCCAAACTATGCAATGCATTTTCTATTTGAAAGACAGATGAAGTAAAACACAGTGAAAATTTAATTTTTAAAAAAAAATATTTATTGAGCAGTCTTTACTATTCCTATAAAAATATAAATATTTTACTTAAAAACTAGACATACTTTTAGTTTTTTAATATTTTTTTAAAAACTTCTTTCTAGTCCTAAAAAAAAAAATTGCTAGAGATTTGTTTGTGTTTTAAAAAATCTTATTCAAAACCTTTTAACAGTTTACAACATGGGTTTGAAGTAAATATTAATTCAAATAACTTATTTAAAATCATTTTCAAATTTTTTATTAACAGTTTTAGTGCATATGGTATATTTTAGTGCATGGATTTGAAGTAAATATTAATTTAAACAGCTTATTTAAAATCATTTTCAAACTTTTTATTAAGAGTTTTAGTGCATATGGTATATTTTAGTGTATATTTCAGTACATGGGTTTGAAGTAAATATTAACTTAAACAACTTAAAAAGTTTCAATATGATATTAAATAACAGTTAAATAACAGTGCATATAGACATTTTTAAAAAGTTACAACACAAGTAAATAAGGATATTAAAAATTTATCGAGAGTTATTTGAAAAATACTTTGATTTTTTTTTTTAACTTTTGCTTTAATAACGAAAGAAAACAATATTTCAGATCATATTTTGATGAATTTAACCAGAATTAATTCATTATCTATCAATTTTATTATTGCTATATCTAGGGGTTTTCAAAATGAACTTTTAAATGTTGTTTTCAATATGTCGTTATTAATATTTTTTTTCAGTTTTTGATTTTATAATGTTTTTTTTTCAAAACAAAGCTTATATATAATGAAAGTAGAATTTAAAAAATTTGTTTGTAGATAAATTAAATTCCTAAAAATAGCTAGAAAAGTCATTGGAAACTAAGTGAAAAAATGTAGTTATCTGGATACAAAATCCGAAACTTTTTTCCTTTCAAAACGCTACATAATGATGTAATAATTTATAAACTTCAAATTATACTTTTATAAGGCTTCTATTTTTAAGTCTGTAACTTTAAAAAATATTCATTGAAAATATTGATTAATGAAAAAATATATACTAAAATATTATTATATATAGATATATTGATAAAAAATATTGATTGGTGAAAAAAAAAAAAAAAAAACTAACAAACGTATTTTTAAACTTTAAAAATACAAAATACAAATTTTTTTTTCTTTTAAAACCCTACATAATGAAGTAATAGCTTATAAACTGGGATTTTCTTTTTAAAATTTTCCAATACTTTCAAGTATTAAGACTTGTATTTATATGTCTGTAACTTAAAAAAAATATTGATTGAAAATATTGATTAATGAAAAAATATATATGCTAAACTATTAATATATATATTGATAAAAAATATTGATTACCGAAAAAAAACTTTTACCAACGTATTTTTAAACTTTAAAAATATAAAATACAAAACTTTTTTTATGCTGTGAAAACCCTACATAATGAAGTAATAATTCATAAACTGTGATTTTCTTTCTTAAATTTTCCAATACTTCAAAGTATTAAGGCTTCTATTTATATGTCTATAACTTAAAAAAATATTGATTGAAAATATTGATTAGTGAAAAAATCTATATATACAGATATATTGATTAAAATAATGATCAGTGAAAAAAATGTAGTTATCTGAACACAAAATTAAAAACTATTTTTCTTTTCAAATCCTACATAATGATGTTAAAATTTATAAACTGTGATTTTTTTTTTAAATTTTCCAATATTTCAAAGCATTCTTTTTTTTAAGGCTTCCATTTATAAGATTAAAAAATATTGATTCCTCTCAATTTGTTCAACTATCTTCAATATGTTTTAGAAAAAGTGTAAAAAAAATTCTACTTATAATGCATTTTAATCGCTGAATATAGTGAAAACCAAATTATTTTTTAAAAGCTCTTAAATATTAGATGTCATTTAATTTGCAGTTAAGATATGCATTTGTTTTTAATCATAACATATAATTCCTTTATTTTTAATGTCTTAGCATGTGTATTTTAAAGACTTTGTCAAGAGCATAAAAGTAAAATAAAAAATGTGAATAAATAATTTAAACAATATTTAGTCTTTCTATCTATATATTTTTCCCTTCCTAAATCGAAAATAAAGCCTTAGCAATTATTCTTATGTAAGTCCTCTGAAAATATACTAGTACTTTTTAAATAAACTAATTTTGGAGAAAAAAATTTTTTTTGAAGTTTTTTTTCCTGTCTTATTATATGTAACTTAGCGAAGATATTTACAGAAATTTATAAAGAATATCAGACTAGGAAAACTAAATGAATTAAAAATAAAAGTTTTCAAAAATTTTGTGCTAAAAGAAGAAAGTAATGCAATTTTTCACTTACTACTTCGGATTAAGAGTTCAAAAAGTTTTACTAGTATTTCTTAATGCTTAACAAATTTGTTAGGTATATTCATACTAAAAAGTAACCATATTTCTAAAAATTATACAGATTGATATTAAAGATTTTTAAAATTAACATTTAGCTAAAATTTACTACAAAATTTTTGTGTTTATGAATCAATGTTTTTTTTACATATGAAAATATAATAGCAATGCTTATTCATTATTCAATATATGCTTATGTATTGTTGTAACTGACTATTTTCATACTTGTAACTGTATAGTATATTCAATAAGAATCGATCTTATTAAACAAACAAAAAAGCTAAGAGATTCAATAAAAATCGATCTTATGAAACAATAAAAAAAGTTAGTAGATTTAATAAAAATCAAGCATATAAATCAAACAAAAAAAAACTAGTAGATTTAATGAAAATCAAATTAAAAAGCAAATAACAATGCTAGTAGATTTAATGAAAATGAAGCTTATAAAACAACAAAACTAGTAGATTTAACGAAAATGAAGCTTATGAAACAAAGAACAATACTAGTAGATTTAATGAAAATCAAGCTTATAAACCAAACATTGCTAGCAGATTCAGTAAAAATCAAGCTTATAAAAACAAACAATAAAAGCTAGTAGATTTAATGGAAATCAAGCTTATGAAACAAGCAACAAAACTAATAGATTTAATGAAAATGAAACTTATAAAACAAAGAACAATACTAGTAGATTTAATGAAAATCAAGCTTATAAACCAAACATTGCTAGCAGATTCAGTAAAAATCAAGCTTATAAAAACAAATGAGAAAGCTGGTTATTACTCACGCTCTCTTCAATAATTAACAATTGTATTTAAAAGCTGCAAATGCTCTGCTTTGCATAACGTATTGTTCTTGCTCATTGGATGCGAGTCACTAACCTTTATTTCGGCTTGATAAAAGTGAGTGATGGGAAAGCAGACGGCGTTAATTTAAGTTTCGCAGAAATCGTTAGAAGTCAAGGGAATATTGCAGTTGAAATTCAGGGCGCCTGCATACATTTTCTGCCTTGTTTCTGGGCACCTTTTTTT
The DNA here is from genome assembly GCA_021605075.1 of Caerostris darwini. Classification (NCBI taxonomy): domain Eukaryota; kingdom Metazoa; phylum Arthropoda; class Arachnida; order Araneae; family Araneidae; genus Caerostris; species Caerostris darwini. The sequence goes on from BPLQ01005473.1 coordinate 144,068, forward strand.
TTTTCGTTTTTCTTTATTAACTTAATTAGTATCACGAAATGCCGACCACAGATGGAATTTTGATGAGGCAAAGAAGAGTCAATGGTGATTAATTAGGGTGCAGAAGGGCGGGGCTTTTGAGAATGCAGGAAAATCGTCGTCATGGCACCCCTCCTACCACGCTAATATTTTTTCGCACTTTAGCTAATTAAATTCTGCAGCTTTAATCGAACACTATCCAAGCATTTCAAGATTGTTTAAAAACAGTATTTGCAAAAATCAGTTTCTAGCCGGAGATGATACAACATGCATTAACAATGTGAACTATAGAAATACTTTTACTAATGAAATATGGATTCTGATATTTCTATTCTTTTAAATACAGACCACCAGGTTGTAATTATTTATAATTTTTTGATCATAAGGGGATTTCCAGAGTGTAAAAGTAATTAGTTTTCTCTGAGGGACTACATATAATTATTCATTGAATTGCTTTTTTTTCCAATACATTAATGAATGGTTTCATTATTAATTTTTATTTAATAAGGAAACAAATCAAGCTCATTTAAAAATGGCAAGAAATAGAAGTCCGCAAATTAAATGATTCTAAATCACTGGTGTAAGTATTTTTAACTTAATGAAAGCTTAAAAACTTCATTTCATTTTTTTTTTAAACACACTTTACTTACCTCTGAAAAGAACAGCAAATAATTTTATTTCAATCACTGGCAATATTGAAAGAATGCAACCATCTTTTAATTTTCAGTCAGTGAATTTATAGGCATGCATATTTGCTGACTAGGGCCTGATGGCCGAGCGACTTGCGCTCTGGCTTTCGGTACCCCAGGTTTTGGGTTCGAGAACTGGCGGTATCATGGATGCTTATAATGGTTCGGAATCCACTTTAAATAGCAGGTCCCGGTCTAACATGATTGTAAAACATTGGGTGTAGGGTTGACAACCCTATCGAATACAAAGAAAACATCTCCTGTTTCGGAATCTGCCAGTAGTCAGACGGCCTTGGTCCACCATGGGGCTGTTGTGTCAATGAAGAAGAAATTTGCTGACTTCGTTTCTTCGACTTTACAAGAAACTACTTTTACTTTTTGTATCACAGAAATACAAACATGTCTAAGTTGTATCATGAAAATCAGCAGCTTCAAAATGGAAACTATTTAAACTATTCTTCCTCTTTGGGTGCGTTGGCACACATATTATCGATATTTTTCGTTGTTAAACGTGTAATGGAACAAAAAAATTTCTTAACCATCCAAAATCAATCTTGATCGATGTGGCGTCAATCTTTGTCTACAATTCCATCTTCAATCAGCTACCTTATTGGCATTCATCCTTTCCGACTTCTTTTCAGCACCTACATTGCAAATCAGAAAAGATTAAATCCGTTTAAGCTATCCACTGAAAAAAAAAAGAAAGTCAACTTAGAAGAAATCCTTTCTATTTTCGTTCCCCTCAGAATGGTAAACTATTCAAAGCACTCCAACTCTTTGAGTGCGACTTCTTCGTTGCTAAAACATGCTGCTGGGACATGAGGACCAAAAAATTTCCTAGTCCCAAGTAATCAATCTTGATTGATGCGGGGCCCCTCCCGAGCAAAGCACCACAAACCACAACAGGTGCCCTCCGGCGATTGTTTGCTTTGAATGATCTGATTGATGATGCCAGACACAATTTAAGACCAAAGCATAAAAGGGCTTCTTGTCTACTGCGGAGGGCTTCATGAACTAACTTCTTACACACCGACAGATCGATTCGAAAAAGGGGAGCTCCTGAACATTAAGAAGGATATAGAACCCCCAACATGGAATACTACCATTTAGAGAGATTTCGGTACATAAAAGATTATTTCTGAAAGGAAGACACCGAAAAAGTTACCCCTTTCTTGGTATATAATCCTTACTGAATGTTGCCGAATGATTGTCAAAAACAGTACTAAATAGTTCTTGAGCACTGGACACTCACCGGGTATCTCTTTCACTTGGGAGTGCCACATCAAATTAATCTTATGTGCATGTAACGTAATTTTTTCGATGTTTTACTATGTTATATGTTACAATATAAGTAAAATAATTCTAAGACACAAATAAGGAAATAAATGCTTTTACTGACACGTAAAAATATAAATATTGCTTTTCATAAACAGAAAAGTCTGTTAAAATTATCATGTAGTATTTATCTGATAAAATTATTCTGTAGTTTATCATGTATTATTATTTATACGGTGATTAAAGAAGATTTTTTTACGTCTAAAGTTCAATCTACACCTATCATTCAACCCATGTTTTAGTGGTTTAAAGCAAGAGCGGGCTTCTTCGGAACATATTTAAAGAAAAAAAATGTTTTAACGGGTAATAATACTATATATTTAATCTAACTATAGTTATTAAACAAAAAAATCAGAAAATGAAAAAACATTCCATGATATCCACTATGATATTAAGACAAAAATATCACTATCAAATTTTTTAAAAATACAAAATGCTGACTTAATTTTAAAATTTTTTTTTGTTGAATGAATTTTTTTAAAATCCAGCAAAATAAACAAAATTCATCAGTTTCCCCTCCTTCGTCATTCAGTTTCGAACTTTGAAGTCATACCCAATAACATTATAAGAATGATAATATTGATTTCTTAAAATGAATTTTCAAAGAAAAAATATTTTTATTTAATTCCGTAAAAGAAAGATATTTCATTTATTCAATCAGCAAGTAAAGATAGAAAATATTCAATAAAAAAAATCTTTCAACTCGGCATGGATGATACGCTAATTTTATTTAAAAAATGAATTTGTTTGCGAAATAAATCTTTAGTAGCAATCATAATATAAACGTATAAGTAACAATAAATAAAAAAATTATTAAAAGCACTATAGTATAAATGAATAATTAAAAGCACCTTTCACATTGTATGACCAAGAATGGCGTTGGGTTGTTATGATTGCTTTGGCTACAAAGGGTTCATCTGGCTTTTGTCTGAAACGACCATTTCAAAAATAATGGCTTTGAAATGGCCATTGTAACAACAATAAAACAATTGTTTCAGACAAATTAACTTCAGGAAAAATTCATTTTCTTAATATTTTAATAGATTTTTTTTCTATTTTTTCTGTTGTTAAGTGCGTAATTTCTACAATTTTTAAACAAATGTATTTAACAATATTTATTTATAATGCTTTTATAATTTAATTATTTTAATGTGATGTAGGTGTACATAACATCATTATTACGTAATTTTTTAAATAAGTTAGGCTGATTAAGAAAAAAAAGTTATTATAATTATATAATAGTTATTATATAAAAGTTATATATTCAGTATAATGTAAACAATGTTCCAAATGAATTACAAAATAAATAAATAAATAAAAATAATAATGTTTAAAATTTTTATCATAGTGAAATGAATTTCTATAATCAAAGAATAAAATATTATCATTTCAACTAGAGGAGTGATTATGAATTTTATGTCAATACAAAGTATGCTACAATAAAAGCACACTGAAATAGATTCAGAAAATAATGGATTTCTGAGAATTAATAGTCCCAAATTATTAATCAACAGAGAGCCTAATAAGAAAAGTATGTTTTGCAACAGTTAATAATTTATCAAAATTTTGCTATAAGATTAGGATCTATTTGCAAAAATTTTGTAATACAAAATATTCTTTTAACTTTTTTAAAATTATTTTTGCAATGATATAGATAAGTACGTTTAAGGACAGTACAGTAAGTAACCAATTAAAAATATGATTGACTCTTTTTATTCAGGTTTATATCCTTAGAGATGCTTAAAGACTTAAGAAAAGTTTTATTAGTAATAATTAAATTGAAAAAAAAAACATAAAATTTATACATAGGAACATAGGATAGTATTTAAGTTTATAGGTATAATATTTTATAGGATTGCATTTAGCAAATCTATGCATAGCCTGGCACTACAGCCTATAGTAGGCCAAGGTCTTCTGCCTACTGGCAGATTTCGAGAGAGGAGAATGTTTCTTTTTATAGAGTAGAGTTATCAGCCATACGCCCAACCCTCTATAGTAGTATTAGACCGGGACCTATGGTTTAAAATGGATTCCGAATCACTACAAACATCCATGGCACCACCGATACTCGAACCCGAAACTTGTAGCACCGAGCGCCAAGCTTAGAATAGAGTTTATTCAATTGTTACATTGGTGTTACAAAAAGGGCATTTTCTGTCGTAAAATCACTCATAATTTTTGTGTATGGAAAGGTATATTAATATACTCATATTATACTTGATGTTTTTTTGTTTTTCATTTTCTACTTCTTTGATAGTATTCAAATAAATAGAGCATGAAAAAGAAGTTTAGTTATTACACAAACTGCATTTCAAATATATGATAATTAATAAATGAATAGACTGATTATCTGTGAAAAAGTGAGAAAATAAGATTAAAAAAAAAAAAAAATTCTATTCAAAATAATTTGAAATAATTTCATATATAAAGTGACGGAAAAACAGGAATTGATGAAGTCTTAAAATTGTTAGAAATAAAGAGCCATAACGAATTATTTGGCAAAATGTAATCGCTTCATAATGAAACCAAGACTGTACAAGTTGTTTAGCCAATGAAGAAAAAGAAGACGAAAAACTCCTATAATTATTGCATGGAAGGGAAGGAACAGGGTGGGGTCAAAGCAGACCATTTCGGAATATCTTAACTCATATAAGTGGCACTTGTCGTCTGACATGAAATGCGTCAGGTTCGACATCTAGTTTAAAGACACCCTTAAACGCCGGCATCCTTTTTTACTGCATTTATTAAGGGAAATTAAGGGGATTGTAAACCCAACGCCTTTGGGGAGGTATTCATGACTATAGGTCAGCATCTCTTAATCTTTTAAAGCATCTTGAATGCCAAGTAGGAATTATGTACTTGAGATTCTCTTCCAGATACGCTTTGGTATTCAACTTACAGCATGAGTCTTGTAAAAACTATAATTTTCTTCACCGAACGTCATATTCGACGCCTGCAAATCTTGCAGTCGACAATTTAGCATGACGTCTTTGTAAAAAATAAATCTTCCATATTAAATATTTTCTTATTTATTTTTTATTCTTTACTTTATAGTTGTAATGATATGTATTTTGAAAGTAGTAGTATTGCTAACCCTAAATTAGCTGGTTGTTAGTATGTGGATTTTTGGAATGAGGGTATCATTTAAAGATAGACTTTTGAAAATAAGTTTGATATCAAGGACCATTGATAAAATTTTGTCAGCTTGACTGCTAACTGGATATATCTTTTAACAGAAAAATTAATAAATTGAAAATGTATTTTTCAAGCAAAAATTGTTGAATATAGTTAGTTACATGTCTACCACCAAAAGGCGAAACGTGTACATTTTATGATATTAAAACTTGTACAGGAGTTTTATTCTATTTCGATTTCTAATTCTTATTTTTTCTATTTTATTGATCTTCAATTACAGTTTGAAGATCAATAAAATAGAAAAAATAAAAATTAGAAATGAAACAACTTTGAATTCCCGGTTATAATTGATTAAAAAAAAAATATTTTCCAATTTGAAACATAAATGCTAAAATCAATTTCAGATTTCAAGTAGGATATTTAAAGGACTTTGGCTATAAATTTAAATGTTTTTTATTGATATGTTAATGTGAATTAGAATATCAATAAGAAAACATTTAAATTTGTGAATAACATATCATTTAAATCCCAATGTTATATGTTAATCCATGACATTGATATGTTAATTGAATAAGCATAAGTATTGTTTTTTCTCCTTAATATGCATCTATTTTTTACAAAAATATATTATCTAAACGATTTTTTCACTATATAATTTATAATTCCTAAACCAAATTCTAAACCAAAATTTTTGTAGCTAAGTACCATTCGAATAAAAGGTCCGAGCTTTCCCCAGAAGGATTTTTAAGCACAGTAGGATGCAATCCCTTTGTAGACCAACTTTTCAGCGCACCCCTCTAAATCTATTCAAAGCTTCTTTCAAAGCGGTTTTGATGTCCTCTTTAGACTGACTTCTGACCAGATTAACCTTTAAATCCTTTCCAATTCATGCTCACAACTCTTTGCGTATTCTAAAGCTCTATTCAAACCAACCCCCAAGCTGATTTCGGCACCAAACTGAAGTATTCAAGTTCTTCCTGGAGTGCCATTATCGAATGACTTCTTTGTAAGCTTCTTGAGAGACAATATTTTTAAAGTGAAGAAAATATTATTTAGTTTTAAAATAATTCAGTGAACCAAACAAAATTACAAATGCATATAAATGAATAAAAAAATAAGCGAATGTTCGACAAATAAATCCAATTTATACTCACAACTCTGCGAATTCTTAGTTAAGCTCCCTCCATACTAACTCTCCAAACTGATTTCGGCACTAAATGAATTCAAGTTCTTCCTCCAGTGCCCTTATCGAATGACTTTGTAAATTTCTGGAGAGACGATGCTTTTAAGTGAAGTTAACATTTAATTTAAAAATAATTCAGTGAACAACAACAACAACAACAAAAAATTACAAATGCATATAAATAAAATAAAAAATAAGCGAATGCTCGAGTAATAAATCCAATTCATACTCACAACCCTTTGCGCATTCTTAAGCTCCTTTCTTACTTACACATCAATCTGATTTCGGCGCTAAACTGATGTATTCACGTTCTTCCCGGAGTGACATCGAATAAGTAAACGTAAAATATCGGATATTTGTAAACTTTTTGAGAAAAAATATTTTTAAAGTGAAGAAAATATTATTTAATTTTAAAATAATGTGATTAAAAAATTAAAAATACGGTAAATAAAAATATAAGTAAGTGAACAAATAATAATAATAATAAGGCGTATAAAAAGATTCAATATACGGAAAGCGAGATATGATCAATGGCTTGATCTAGATTGTAATGCTAGGTAATAATTCGCCGGTAAATTACAAAATAAGATTTTGTAAATGAGACATATGTTTTAAATTTAAAGAATTACTACTGTTGATTACTCCTAATTCAAATTGATGTTAGTTAACATTAAAAACAAAGATCTTAAAGGTCTATTTGCGTGACTTTTTTTCTAAAAAATGTTCAAACCAACCTTACTTAGAATGAAATAACATCGATATTGAGAGAGCTTATACTATGATTTTAACTCGACTCTACTAGAGTCAATTCTTTGTTGAAAATTTTTGTTGCAGAGTAAATTTTAATTTAAGAAAATCTAAACGCCTGTATACTTGATATTGATCTTGAGGAGGTTAATATAAAGAATGGTAAAAAGGAACTTTCGGGGCCTGATGACCGTGAAACTAGTGGGTTCGAGTCCCGGTGTGTAATGGTTCGGAATCCACCTCAAACCGTAGGTCCCGGTCTAATATGACTGTTGGGCGTTGATCTGACAACCCTACCCAGTGAAAAGTAACCATCTCCTGTCTGAAAATCTGCCAGTAGGCAGAAGGCATTGTCTTACAATAGACAGTATTGCCAGGAAGTCAGTTAAAAAGGAACTTTAAATGATGTTTTACCATGATCAAATGTGCGTTTCTCCTTTATTAAGTTTTAAAAAGAATTGGCAGGAAATTTGATGATCTCATTTCGTTTCGATAAAATAGTCATATGACTTATAGGTGACATTCATTGAATCATTAACATTCCGACAAGCGCTGTTTGATTTAAGTGCGAGAACTACCAGATAATGCTGAATGACAAGTAAATCTCTAATAAGCATGATATCGATCTTCACACACTGAATATGCATGTTTGTTGACAACATTATGGCATTTATATGAGTTTTAACTAACAAAATTTAGAGGATCATTCTGCTTAATGGCCAAGACATCGTGACGCAGACTATTTTGGTACTTTAATCTTTTTTGGGCAATAAGAATATTCTATCTATCAGTAAATTTGCTACCTCACTGACATGTTATTATTAAGTTACTAATTATTTACAAATATTAGATAGATATATAAATGACTTGGAAATCGAATTAGAACTATGGGATTTGTGAAACCAATATGTCTAAAGGTTCTAATAAGTATGTTTGATTATTTTTGATAAATCGATAAGTCTAAACTTACCCATCCTTTTTATTTGATACCGTTATAAAAATGTTGTTATTTCATCTTAAGAATCTAAAAAAAAGGGGGAGGGGAGAAGAAAAAAAAGATTAAGACATTTCATTTATGTGATATAAGTTCTTCTCTAAAAATAAAAATAAAGATAATAATAATACCTACATACATGAAGACAATATATAATACAAAAACATAACAAAAAAAAATTTTCTGCTGTGATAAGAGATGTATAATTAAACGAAAATATTAAACAACAACAACAAAAAAAAGATGTCACGTTATATAAAAAAAATCATATAAAATAAATACTAAAAATTCATTGCTATTCGAATCCTGTCAAGTTTAAGAATATGAGTATTTTTAAGTTAAATGTTTTCAGAAAAACATAAAAAAAAACTCAAAATCATATTTAAAATGTCTTAGTGGTATCTTAGAGGTATTAAATTTATAATTAGATCTTTCTCTGTTCTCCACAGAATCCTTTAACTTTGGAATTTTATGTCTTTCTTCATTAAATGCTTTGCTAACAGTTTGTTCAAAAGCATCCATATTGAATGTCATCCATACTGATGTCAATTTTAGTCAAATATTTAACTGGAATTTAATTTAAATGGCAAAGGTTTAGATTAAATATGGACATCAAAAAGTTTTACGCGGAATTTTTTCCTTCTTACTTCCTATTTCTCAATTATTCTGAAAACTGGAAACATTGTCCTTTTAAATATATTACGGAAGTAGAAAAAAAGAAAAGGAAATATTTAGAGAATATATTTTCTCTCCAAACATTCAAATACCACAACCATAAACTTAAAAAAAATGTCATTTCACCTTACGAATACTGATAAAAAAATGATTTGGTGATAAAAATTCACATTAATTTAAAAATAGAAGCACTTCTTTTCTTTTAATACTATTACTTTTATCGAATTACAAAGCATTCAATGAATAAATAAATAAATAATAAACTTTATAATTCAATAATAATTAAATGAATGCTTATTGAATGTATTAATCAATGCTACTTAATTATCATTATATTTATTATTTTGAACATTTAGATGAAGCTTGCAAAGCAATTTATTACATTTTATGAAAAATTTATTATTTGTTAATTTACATCTTCGATAATGTCTTTATTAAGAAGGTAAATGAATATTTTATGTGAAAATTCTTTTAACTTCATGAACAACGATAAAAATGTTTTCTTGATACAAATAATTTATTTAACGTTTTCCAAAGACAACAATAATGCATCAATTTGGATTGAAACGAATTCCTTATTTAAGGATAACTTAATATATACTTCCCTACCATTATTTATTCAGCCATAAAAACTCATGGAATAAAAGAAAAGAGTACTCTTTTCTTTTATTCTATGAGTTTTATGGCCATCAATGAACTTGTTGGCCATCAACATGTCTTGGTGCGAAAACATCACTGGGTTACCAACCCTTTTCCTACCAAAAACTTTCTTCAACGCCCTAGCCTACCAATTTTAAAAGGACAGAAACATTATCCTTTTAAACATATCATGGAAGTAGAAAGAAAGAAAAGAAAATATTTAGAAGAAATATAGAGAAAATATTTTCTCTCAAATATCCAAACATAAACTTAAAAAAAAATGTCACTTAAGAATATTACCTTAAGAATGTTGATATAAAAATGATTTGCTGATAAAAATTCACATTAATTTAAAAATAGAAAACTTCTTTTCTTTAAGACTATTACTTTTATTGAACTATCATTAATTTTAACTGATTATTATTATTTTTTAACTTTTAGATGAAGCTTACAAAGCAATTTATTATATTTTGTTCTCTCCATTTTAAGTAAAATGTATTATTTGTTAAATTACATCTTCTGCAATGTCTTCATCAAGAAGGTAAATGAATATTTTATGTAAAAATTCATTTAACTTCTTGAACAACAAATAATTTATTTAATGTTTTTGAAAGACAACAATAATGCATCAATTTGGATTGAAACGAATTCCTTACTTAAGGAAACTTAATATATACTTACCTACCATTATTTTTTCAGCCATGAAGCTCATAGAATAAAAGAAAAGAGTACTCCTTTCTTTTATTCTATGAGTTTTTATGGCCATCAATGGACTTGTTGGCCATCAACATGTCTTGGTGTGAAAACATCACTGAATTCCCAACCCTTTTCCTACCAAAAATTTTCGTCCAACGCCCCATCCTATCAATTTTCATTTTTAGATGCTTTGCTTGGTGGCATCTTTTTACTTCGATGGCCAGAAACAAGCAAAATGCCGACATAGGAGAAACATTTGAGTTCTCAATGAATATGAGGCGGAGTCGAATTACAAATCGGCGACGGCAGTAGGTGGACAACGGCCAAGCCGCCGGACAATTCAATCACTCTTGGACCCCCCCTGTCCCCCCCAACCTTCATTTTCCCTTCCTTCACAAATACCAATCTTTCTTCTTCGATGACAGGAGCCCAAAATCTGCCCGTTGCTGTACTTCACATGCTTGCTCTTTCTTATTTCTGGGCAGGATTTTCAGAAGTATGGCCAGAAATGTTGGAAATACCACCTAACTCTAGTCCAGGCACAAGCCATTATTTTTCTCTCTTTATTTTCTTAAGAAATTCTGTTTTCTTGCGATCATTTTTTTTTTGTTCCGGTTAGTTTAGAAACAATGATTAAATGCATGCTGCTGCCACTTTTTGTTTTTATTGCCCAGAAATTTTACTTTTCCGAAATGAATATTTGAATCAAACCATAAAATATTTCAAAGAAGATTTATTTCAAAAATGTTTTTCAATTGCGTAAACACTGAAGAACCAAGATTTCTTTCAAATATATGTTAAATATTAAAAGTTGTGGATAACATTAAAGTAATTCATTTTTTTAATTCTTAATATCCATTAAAAATTGCTATTGGAGTACTTAAACGGTTATTTCGCAACTGTTTCTAAAACTTTATTATTATTTATAATTTTTCACCAAAGATTTCAATCTAAATGACATTTATTTGCATAAAAAAAAAAAATTTCGCAACTGTTTCTAAAACTTTATTATTATTTATAATTTTTCACCAAAGATTTCAATCTAAATGACATTTATTTGCATAAAAAAAAAAAAAAAAAAAAAAAAAAAAAAAAAAAATTCAGCATTTTTTTTAAAAAAAAAATTTAATCTAACTAAAAAACCTTAAACAAACATTGTAAAGCATTTAATATATGAATTACTTTTTAAGATTGTAAAATGTATTTGTACAGAACTAATTAGTCTATATCTTATACTGAACAGTCTATTAAGCATTAAAAAAGAAAACAATTCTAGATCAAATATAAAGACTAGACTATTATGAAAGAAGAAAAAATGCATCTGTGTGTACTAGTGGATAAAAAATGTCTGGAATGAAGCTATAGATGCAGTGAGTTCCAGAACAGACGTGAATCGTTCGTAGATAAGGGGGATATTGGAGCAAAAATTACGGTTGCGTGTTATATGGCGCAGCGGATTATAGGCAAGAAATTACAGTATTTTTATGCTAATTTATATGGGACAGTAATTATGTCAGCAATCAATATAAATGTGATTATAACTAAACCACAAACCACTCTCATCTGTAACTTCATTCCAGGGCCGTTTCATCTATTAGTGCACACCTATGTAGAATACATGCTGCATTTTGACTATTTTTATAATAGTATAGCTTTCTTCCTTCATCCGCAATTGTTGTGTTTATTTCTTTATACGTAGAAGACTGTTTATTTTCTATTCACTTAAAATTTTGTCCTTTTGTTTTGTTGCTGTTGTAAATGTATTTTTCAGAAGCGCTATTACAGAAATAGTTTTTATGAAACTTCCGAAAAAAAGTCCATAGATTATATACTCTGCTGCCTATAATCCACATCACAAAATTCTAAAGTATTTTAAGGTATAATAATAGAACAGAAATTACAGTAGCAAACATTTCGCTTTCTAATTAACTTTTGTTACAAAAAATCCCAATGTTAATGCTATCATCAATGAATTTTCATTTAGCAACAAATTTGTTGCTGAAATGATCCACAGATTATAAAGCTACGGCCTATAATCCACATCACAAAATTCTAAGGCATTTCAATGTGTAATCTGTGGATTATAAACAGAAATTACAGTAGTACACATTTCATTTTTTATTAACTTTTGTTAAAAAAAATCACAACTTTAATGTTATCATCAATTAGTTTTAATTTTAGCAGGAAATATCCGCATATTATAAAGCTGCGGCCTATAATCCACATCACAAAATTCTAAAGTATTTTAAGGTATAATAATAGAACAGAAATTACAGTAGCAAACATTTCGCTTTCTAATTAACTTTTGTTACAAAAAATCCCAATGTTAATGCTATCATCAATGAATTTTCATTTAGCAACAAATTTGTTGCTGAAATGATCCACAGATTATAAAGCTACGGCCTATAATCCGCATCACAAAATACTAAGGCATTTCAATGTATAATCTGTGGATTATAAACAGAAATTACAGTAGCACACATTTCGTTTTTTATTGACTTTTGTTAAAAAAAATCACAACTTTAATGTTATCATCAATTAGTTTTAATTTTAGCAGGAAATATCCGCATATTATAAAGCTGCGGCCTATAATCCACATCACAAAATTCTAAAGTTTTTTAACACGCGTATTATAAACAGAAATTACACTAGCAAACATTTCTTAAATTCATATACACAAGCATGAAATCGTTTTTTTATTAACTTTTGTTTTAAAAAAAATCAAAGTTTTCATGTTATCATCAATCAGTGTTCAGGACGTTTTAAAGACACTTGGCATTTCAAGTCATTTGCTCTTTAAGTTTCGATTTTTGATTCATTTCTTCACGAAATGAGCCTGGCGTGTCGTATCACCTACGATATCATAATTTGCTTCGCCATTTAAGAGTAATTAGTTAAAAATGAGCGGAACATCATGTATTTCATCGACCCGAGTCATTGTTGCCTTTCGTAGAACCTGCCAAGCATCTCATAATGCATGACTAATGAAGATGAGCGGCAACACACGAGATAAAATAAAAAGAAATAACAATAAAAAAAAAGGGGCCCCCAAAGATATCGGGGCGCAAAGGAAATAAAAAAGAAGAGAGATAAAACTTAGAAGTCGGCTTGCACGCTCGAAGGCAGATATTGACGACTGCTCAAAAGATCTTACCGTGACATTTAGTAACTAAAAACAATCGTCACTTTAAAGAAGGCGATCCCCTTTTTTTCTGAAACTGCTTCTCCTGCGGTGTAATTATCATAATTACGAATTAAGCACACTCATAATAACCGCGCAAGTGAGTAATTCTCAATCCCTGCCAGAGAAGACCAATCCAAACAGCCGCTCTGTTTACTGACAGTGACAAATGTCTTGTTTGCGTATGTGCTCCAAGACCTGAAGAACAAAGGATTGCCTTGTCTGAAAGTACCGGCAGCAATTTCTTTCCTTTACTTACTCCAAGAAGAACGGCCTCTACTCGTCTGAAAAGAGCACTTTGCGAGATATCAAGATTTCAGGATAGCCTAGCTCGTAAGACAACGTTTGGATTTTTGAGTTTTTTGTTACTAAGTTCGTTTTTTACGTAACGATAACATTAAGACAAAAGTAATGTTTTTTTAATTACGTTACTGCGTCTTTTGGTTTTAATGAGTAAATTTTGCAGAACTTCATGAATGAGTATTTGATGAATTGAAGATACATGAATTATGACATTCATGCCACATCATAATTCTTAATTTGTTGTAAATGGGTGGATATTGATAACAATGGATATTATGGATTTATTGATAAGCAAATATTCAGAACATATTTTGTGTGAAACTTTGTAATTTGAAATTAAATATTGTAAAATATATCTTTCGGTTACTTTTTTCAGGTGTTCTTGTCTATTCCAATGATTTGAATAAAAACTAAGCTTTAACGTCATTTATTTGTAACATTTTCCAGCCTATATACAAGCAGTTGATATGATGTTGGTCCCTTTGATGAAAAAAAAGTGAAATGATATTTTTTTTGTACTTCTGTAAATTTAATTAATTAATTTTCCTAATTTCTTAATTACATTTTTTAATTAAATTTCACCATTGCTAACTGAATTCAGGCTGGTTGATATATTAGTATCGTAATTTTAATGTAGCAGATAAAAATTTATTAAAAAATTTTGAAAAGCAAGGAATAAAAAGTAAATTAATGAGCGAGACACAAAAAGTTGTAAAATTTAACGTTTTAAACCTGTCATCACTTAGAAACAATGAATTTAATAAAAACTAAGTTTTAACGCCATTTATTTGTAATATTTTCTAGGCTATATACAAGTAGTTGATATGATCCAATGTTGGAAATCTTGATGAAAAAAAAAGTGAAATGATATACATACATATATATATATATACACTGAAGTGACAAAAGTCATGGGATAGCAATATGCAAATTTTCAGATGGCAGTAGCATCGCGTAGAACAGGTATAAATGCGCAGTGCTTTCGCAGAGCTTTCATTTCTGTTCAAGTTATTCATGTGAAGAGGTTTTGACGTGATGATGACCGCACGACGGGAATTAACAGACTTTGAACGCGGAATGTTAGTTGGAGCTAGACGCATGGGTCCTGCCATTTCGGAAATCGTTAGGGAATTCAACATTCCCAGATCCACTGTGTCAAGAGTGTGCCGAGAGTATGAAACTTCAGGCATAACATCCCACCATGAACAGCGCAGTGGTCGACCGCCTGCACTTAACGACCGAGACCGGCGACGTCTGCAAAGAGTCGTAAATTCTAACAGACAAGCAACACTGCGTCAAATAACCGCAGAAATCAATGTGGGACGTACAAGGGACTTGTCTGTTAGAACTGTGCGGAGAAATTTGGCTTTCTTGGGCTATTCCAGCAGAAGACCGACTCGAGTGCCTTTACTGACAGAACGACATCGCTTGCAGCGACTCTCGTGGGCACGTGAGTATATCGGTTGGTCCCTAGATGAATGGAAAACCGTGGCCTGGTCCGATGAGTCACGATTTCAGTTGGTAAGAGCTGATGGTAGGGTTCGAGTGTGGCGCAGACCCCACGAAGCCATGGACCCAAACTGTCAGCAAGGCACTGTTCAAGCTGGTGGTGGCTCCGTAATGGTGTGGGCTGTTTTTTCATGGCAGGGACTTGGTCCTCTGGTGCGACTGGACCGAACATTGACTGGAAATGCTTATGTTCAGCTACTTGGAGATCACTTGCAGCCATTCATGGACTTCATGTACCCAAACAACGATGGGATTTTTATGGATGACAATGCGCCATGTCACCGGGCCACAATTGTTCGCGATTGGTTTGAAGAACATTCTGGACAATTCCAACGAATGATCTGGCTACCTAGATCGCCCGACATGAATCCCATCGAGCATTTATGGGACATCATCGAGAGGTCTGTTCGTGCCCAAAATCCTGCACCATCAACGCTTTCACAATTATGGACGTCTATCGAGATAGCATGGCTCAATATTCCAGCAGAAGTCTTCCAACGACTTGTTGAGTCCATGCCACGTCGAGTTGCTGCACTTCGCCGGGCGAAAGGAGGGCCGACACGATATTAAGAGGTATCCCATGACTTTTGTCACTTCAGTGTATATATATATATATATTACTTCAGTAAATTTAATTAAAAAATACCCGAGAAAAATCCAAAGAAATGTACTTTACTTTCTTCAGATGCTCTTGTCTATGAATGTATTATTCTAATGATTTGAATAAAAACTAAGCTTTTACGCCATTTATGTGTAATATTTTCCTGACTACATACAAGTAGTTCATATGATCCGATGTTGACCACCTTGAAGGAAAAAATAGTTAAATGATATATTTTTTTACTTCAGTAAAAATAATTTATGGTAACTATGAATATAACACATAATATGTTAATAACTAAGAATATGACATATAATTTATGACTATGAATT
Source organism: Caerostris darwini (assembly GCA_021605075.1). Taxonomy (NCBI): domain Eukaryota; kingdom Metazoa; phylum Arthropoda; class Arachnida; order Araneae; family Araneidae; genus Caerostris; species Caerostris darwini. The sequence continues at coordinate 160,105 of BPLQ01005473.1, forward strand.
TAATTAAGAAATACTAGAGAAAAATCCAAAGAAATGTTGTAAAATATATCTTTCGTTTACTTTTTCCGCTTGCTCTAGTCCAGGGGTCTCCAAACTACGGCCCGCGGGCCAAATCCGGCCCGCCGGAAGATTCTATCCGGCCCGCGGATAGAATTTTAATTTTCCGGTCCGAGGCAAATTAAAAGATATATAAATTTATACATTATATATCCATCTCCTTTTCTACTTTGAGGAAATATATATTTTTTTTCTTCCTTTTTTCAAAGGACTGATGATCTTTTTACTTTCTCTATTTTTGTTCTACAAAACCTAAATCGACGGAAACAGCAAGCACAGACAGTTTTCAATCGGAAAGGATTTGCAAGTTGAATTAATTGAGTTACATTCTAACAATCATCTCAAGCAGTTGTTTCTAAATATGCCAAAGTTAGAGTTTTACAAATCAATATCGAAAATAGGTTTCCCAAATTCAACATCTCACGGCCAGAAAATCAGTGCTGTGTTTGCTTCTATTGTTCTTGTTTGTTTTGCTTCTTGATCTATGTGAACAAGTGTTTACAATTATGAATCTTGGAAAGAATTATTTCAGAAGTAGACTGACAGATGAGCATTTGTGATTCCTTATAGTGAGGTTCTCACTTCGAACCTCACTATAAGGAACTTTTAAAAATGAAATCTCGATTTCATTCTGCTCATTAACATATTTAAATTGTAATACTTGTATATTGTTTTTAAAATTTTAGCAAAATTTTTCTTGGCCCGCCAAACTTTTTTTTTTTTTCAATTTTTGGCCCGCGACCGAAAAAGTTTGGAGACCCCTGCTTTAGTCTATTCAGGTTTGAATAAAGACTATGCTTTTATGCCATTTATTTGTAATATTTTCCAGACTATATACAAGTAGTTGATATAATCCGTTGTTGGCCAGCTTGATGAAAAAAGTGAAATGATATATTTTAATGATATTTTTATTTTTATTAATGATATTTTTATTTATAATTTAATTAAAAAAATATCAGAGGAAAATTCAAAGAAATCGATTAAAAACCTTTGAAATGCAAATTAAGAGTAAATTAATGAGCGACAGACAAAATTTTTTGCAATTTAACTTATTAAACCAATAATCACTTAGCATTCATGAAAATGTTTATATATTACTGTATAACATACACACACACATATATATATATATATGATTGGAATAAATTAATGAACTGATTTTTTATACATTTATTGCTAACTTTATGTAATAAGGCTTAAATATTTGCATATGATATGACATATATATGTAAAAATTTCAAAAACGGTCAAGCGTATAACTAAATAAAAAAATTTTTTTAAAGACTTCCTATTAGTTAAACAGATATTTATTATATTGCCTAAACAGTTCATTTACACAGATTCTTCATAAACTTCGCCAACGAAAAAAATAGTAAATAAAAATTTATTTAATAAATTAACATTTTTTAACTTAAGTTATTACATGAACTTATTATTTTAATATTTTAATGTACATTTTATTATTAATTAAAAGTATTTTTAAAATTTAGTATACGTGAATATTGTAATAAGGACTGGTATATTTGCTTTTATTTCATATATCGAATTAATAGCTATATTTTTATATTTTTATAAACATATTTAAATTACGATTTAAAAATCCAGATAGGATTTTTTAAAATTAATATGTGAATAAAATATCTAATAATGAAGGTGAAAAGCTCATCTTTTTAATTTGATTAATTGATTTAATTAATTAATTTTTTGATTTGATTGGTTTTTTGATTAATTTAACTTGATTTTTTTTTTTTTTTTTTTTTGATTTTGGTAATTTCTCATTCGGAGAAATTACCAAAATCAAAATTTTATACAGATATATTAATTTTTATGCCACACATGTATCCATAGAGTTTAAACGCGTTAGTTTTTTTTAACTAATCAATTCAGTACATCTGTCTTTCTAAATCGATAACTTAAGATAAAAAAGTTAATTTCAAATATTACATCAACGTCTAAATATTATCCATATTTTTTATCTAAATTTAAAAAAAAATAATAACCCTAAAAATATAAATAAAATAGTAAATTGTTTAAATTTCAGATTGTACAGAGCTAACAAGTTGAATAGAGCTTAGAAGCATATACAATATATAGTATATGCTAGATTAGAAAGATAATAGAGCTTAGATTAGAGCTTCTAAGCTCTATCAGCTTCTTAAATGGAGTTTAGAAGAATATATAATATATATGTACGTTCTTTTTTGTCAGTTGGCTTTGACAACAACGAATAAAAATTATTGTTTTCAAATACAGATGCTTTGATCTAAGCCATTCGTTGTTAGAATTGCAGATATGTAACAGATTCAGCGTTGTTCAGGGGTCGCCACGAGAAATTAATACATTTCACCCATAATTTTGAAGCAACATTCCCAGGGGGGAAAGACATCTGGAGGGATAACACCTTCCCCTTCTTCTTCGACTACACAGGAAGACATTCTGGCCCTCATATTTATTGGACCGTTGTAGATAGCAAAGCTTTACTTATTTGATTTTGCACACAACTTTTCCAGTTCATAAAACTCAAAGCACTATCCATAAGATCATACTTGCACAATAATATATTATTTTCTTAAAAATGTTTAAAAATGGAGCTAAATGTAAGAATGAATATCCTTTATTTTTTTAATTTTGTTTAAAATCTGTTGATCTCCTGTTTCCTTTGTTTGTGCCCCGAACAACCCACTGACGGCTATAACGGAAGGACACTGCTTTCCGGAAGAATATTTAGGAGAAACTGCCCCACATTTACGTGCCGTATGAGAAAATCTAGGAACTTCCCCCAAATAGCATTTTTTTCTTTTTATTTTCTCCACTCCTCACCACGTACGTAGGGCTATGTAGCCCCCGACCAGTTAAGTGAGGAGGGAACATCGGTGGATTTCGGGCATACCCCGAATAGCCCACCGACGGAGGAGGGGTGGGGGAAGACAGTACCTTTTTTCAGGACTTTTGGTGATAAATGCCCTCATTTGCCTGTAGGTGAAAAAAACGCGGAAATCTCCCACCAGTCAACAAGACTATCGATGCGAGACACTGTCACAATCGCCATCGAGTCTCCTCATTTTTGAAAGCAGTGACAACAACCATTCCGCTAGCCCTCCTGCACACTAGATGCATACGTTGCCACTGGCCATGAGTCGAGCCCACCAAATAGCCTGACTATTGATGCACGACATTTTATACATGTTTTCAAAATCGCCCTTGAGTATCCTTGTTTTTAAAAGAAGTGACTGTAACAGACGCCACCAGAGGATTCGAACCTCAGCATCCTGCAACGCTAACTGAGCAAGTAAACTACTTAGCTCCTTTAATGCTTGTTTCACAAATATCTAGTGGTTACTTAAGTTTCAACAGACGAGAAGGTAATGAAATGGGTCACTTCCAAATACATTTCGGGCGAGTTACGAGTATTTAACTCACACTTACCACTTCCTAACTATCACTCACTGTCAAATTGATTCTGTAACTCCATCTCACTCACTCTTACTCTCCCGTTACTATTTCCGAGTACCATTGCTCTGCTAACTACAACCGCTCTTTCCTCGCGCTCATCACTTAACTATCTATTTTTGTGAGTGAATCGCTGTCAAAATTGTGGATGACTTTTGGCATTTATTTTTGTCATCTCTCATTTTCACTAACAATTTTGTCTTCCGTGTGAAAGGGATGAATTAAGAAGACCAGAAGAACAGTCCGCTGTGTTTCCTGCAGTTTTAAAAAGCGTATAAACAAGGTGAAAAATAATTTAAAAAAAAAAAGGTTCTCCAATGGATTACTCTCATTAGCACTCTGGATTTTCCATCATTCATTCTCATGTTCCTGAGAGTGATTTTTCTTTTCACACCATCTTTATATAAGTGTAATTCCGCTCCTTCTCACTCTTTCAATGTCACTCTCAAGCATTCTTTTCGTGATCGATATTTGTGTGCTACTCTCGTCTTTCATTGGATATTTTCGCTAGCTAACTTTTTATTTCCAATTTAGTGAGGCCTATTTAGGATAATGTGCGTAGTCCAAGTTTCAAATGAAATTTCTTTTCACCCCATCGTTATATAATTGTAATTGCGCTCCTTCTCACTCTTTCATTGTCACTCTCGAGCATTCTTTTCGTGATCGATATTTGTGTGCTACTCTCGTCTTTCGTTAGATATTTTCACTAGCTAACTTTTTATTTCCAATTTAGTGAGGCCTATTTAGGATTATATGCTTAATCCAAGTTTCAAATGAAATTTCTTTTTACCCCATCGTTATATAATTGTAATTCCGCTCCTTCTCACTCTTTCATTGTCACTCTCGAGCATTCTTTTCGTGATCAATATTTGTGTGCTACTCTCGTCTTTCGTTAGATATTTTCACTAGCTAACTTTTTATTTCCAATTTAGTGAGGCCTATTTAGGATTATATGCTTAATCCAAGTTTCAAATGAAATTTCTTTTTACCCCATCGTTATATAATTTTAATTCCGCTCCTTCTCACTCTTTCATTGTCACTCTCGAGTATTCTTTTCGTGATCAATATTTGTGTGCTACTCTCGTCTTTCGTTAGATATTTTCACTAGCTAACTTTTTATTTCCAATTTAGTGAGGCCTATTTAGAATTATATGCTTAATCCAAGTTTCAAATGAAATTTCTTTTTACCCCATCGTTATATAATTGTAATTCCGCTCCTTCTCACTCTTTCATTGTCACTCTCGAGCATTCTTTTCGTGATCGATATTTGTGTGCTACTCTCGTCTTTCGTTAGATATTTTCACTAGCTAACTTTTTATTTCCAATTTAGTGAGGCCTATTTAGGATTATATGCTTAATCCAAGTTTCAAATGAAATTTCTTTTTACCCCATCGTTATATAATTGTAATTCCGCTCCTTCTCACTCTTTCATTGTCACTCTCGAGCATTCTTTTCGTGATCAATATTTGTGTGCTACTCTCGTCTTTCGTTAGATATTTTCACTAGCTAACTTTTATTTCCAATTTAGTGAGGCCTATTTAGGATTATATGCTTAATCCAAGTTTCAAATGAAATTTCTTTTTACCCCATCGTTATATAATTGTAATTCCGCTCCTTCTCACTCTTTCATTGTCACTCTCGAGCATTCTTTTCGTGATCGATATTTGTGTGCTACTCTCGTCTTTCGTTAGATATTTTCACTAGCTAACTTTTTATTTCCAATTTAGTGAGGCCTATTTAGGATTATATGCTTAATCCAAGTTTCAAATGAAATTTCTTTTCACCCCATCGTTATATAATTGTAATTCCGCTCCTTCTCACTCTTTCATTGTCACTCTCAAGCATTCTTTTCGTGATCGATATTTGTGTGCTAATCTCATCTTTCATTGGTTATTTTAACTAATTAACATTTTATTTCCAATCTAGTGAGGCCTGTTTAGGATTATATGCTTAATCCAAGTTTCAAATGAAACTTCTTTTCACACCATCACTATAGAAGTATAATTCCGCTTCTTCTCACTCTTTCATTGTCACTCTCAAGCATTCTTTTCGTGATCGATATTTGTGTGCTACTCTCGTCTTTCGTTAGATATTTTCACTAGCTAACTTTTTATTTCCAATTTAGTGAGGCCTATTTAGGATTATATGCTTAATCAAAGTTTCAAATGAAATTTCTTTTCACCCCATCGTTATATAATTTTAGTTGCGCTCCTTCTCACTCTTTCCTTGTCACTCACAAGCATTCTTTTCGTGATCGATATTTGTGTGGTACTCTCGTCTTTCGTTAGATATTTTCACTAGCTAACTTTTTATTTCCAATTTAGTGAAGCCTATTTAGGATGATATGCTTAGTCCAAGTTTCAAATGAAATTTCTTTTCACCCCATCGTTATATAAGTGTAATTCCGCTCCTTCTCACTCTTTCTTTGTCACATTCAAGCATTCTTTTCGTGATCGATATTTGTGTGGTACTCTCGTCTTTCGTTAGATATTTTCACTAGCTAACTTTTTATTTCCAATTTAGTGAAGCCTATTTAGGATGATATGCTTAGTCCAAGTTTCAAATGAAATTTCTTTTCACCCCATCGTTATATAAGTGTAATTCCGCTCCTTCTCACTCTTTCATTGTCACATTCAAGCATTCTTTTCGTGATCGATATTTGTGTGCTACTCTCGTCTTTCGTTAGATATTTTCACTAGCTAACTTTTTATTTCCAATTTAGTGAGGCCTATTTAGGATAATATGCTTAGTCCAAGTTTCAAATGAAATTTCTTTTCACCCCATCGTTATATAATTGTAATTCCGCTTCTTCTCACTCTTTCATTGTCACTCTCAAGCATTCTTTTCGTGATCGATATTTGTGTGCTAATCTCGTCTTTCATTGGTTATTTTCACTAATTAACATTTTATTTCCAATCTAGTGAGGCCTGTTTAGGATTATATGCTTAATCCAAGTTTCAAATGAAATTTCTTTTGACGCCATCATTATACGATTGTCACTCTGAAATTTTTGAGATACGGCTAAGTGGTACAAATTTAACTTGCCAAATTTTAAGGGTGTTCAAAGTAGTCCCCTCCAACATCAATGCACTTTTGCAGATGATTTTTCCAAAGGTTAAATGCTTCTCGGCATCCATTTCTTGAAATTGATGAAAAATATACTTTTATAGCCTCATCAATCTCATCTTCGGAACGAAAACGGCGACGACGTAAATTTTTCTTGAGATCAAAAAAGAAAAAAAAAAAAAGCCAAAAGTCACACATAGCAAGATCAGGGGAATAGGGTGAATATTCTACCACTTTGATGTGTTTTTGTTTAACAAATTCGACTGTCGATCTTGCCGTATGAAAAGATGAATTATTATGGTGAAACATGAGTCCCCTTACATTCTGGAATTTCTGGAAGATACTTAGTGGTGTACCAGTTAGCTGGGGCTGTCTTCTGTCCCACCAGCTTGATGGCTTTGACCAATCCCGTACTTCTGAAGAAAACGGCATACATTACTTTTTTCATTGCTAGTTGTCTTTTCACCATTGTTGGTTTGGGGTCATCTTCAAAGACCCATACTTTACTTTCTTGTTGTGTTGAAATGGCAAAAAACGGTATGTAAGTTTCATCACCAGTTATGATTTTAGAAATAAGCCGGTGTCCACCATCGTTAAGTAATTTTATGGTTTCTTTGCAGATTCTGACACGCTCCGTTTTTTTGTGTTCTGTTAAATTATGGGGGACCCAACGACAAACAATTTTTTTCATATGCAGTTCTTCATGAATAATTGTCTGTATAGCTGCGGATCCAATGTTAAGTTTCTCCTGTATCATTTGGTAAGTGCAGCGATTATCATCGACCAATATTTTTCGTACGGCCGACACATTTTCTGGAACTACGGCTGATGAAGGTCTTCCTGTGTGTTTTCTATCCAGCAGAGAACTTCAATCTCTACGAAATTCTGTAAACCATGTAAATACAGTAGCACGAGATGGAGTTTCGTCTCCATATGTTAGTTATAGACGTTAAAGGCATTCTTCTTGATTTAACCCCACTTTAAAATCATAGCGCGATAATGCTCTCGCGTCAATTCCATTTTCCTTCCAAAATCTATTCTATGACAGCTAAATTGCAATTGTTGCCACAAATTATCATCTGAGGCCTTAAAAGAGTTCAAATTCACAAATTTAACGAATTTTTTTTTTCTGCGTTTGTCATCTGCCACTGTCTCAAAAATTTCAGAGTTACCCTCGTATAAGTGAAATTTCGCTCCTTTTCACTTCATTGTCACTCTCAAGCATTCTTTTCGGGATTAATATTTGTGTGGTACTCTGGTTTTTCAATGGATATTTACATTGGTCAATTTTTTTTTTATTTTCAATTTATTGAGGTCTAATTAGGATAATATGCTTAGTCCAAGTTTCAAATGAAATTTCTTTTCACCCCATCATTATATAAGTGTAATTCCGCTCCTTCTCATTGTCTCAAGCATTCTTTTTGTGATCGATATTTGTGTGCTACTCTCGTCTTTCGTTAGATATTTTCACTAGCTAATTTTTTATTTCCAATTTAGTGAGGCCCTTTTAGGATAATATCCTTAGTCCAAGTTTCAAATGACACCCAACTAAATGAAAACTAAGCATACATAAAATTTATTATTATTATTTTTTTAAGTATGAGATATTTATGCTTTTATGAGTTTGATTCACCAACGTAAAAAGTCTGCTGCTTACATTATAAAGGAACACCACTTTGATTAATCAACATCATTCATTGTGTGATACTAATTTCATACTAATTTGGTGTCATACTAAGTCAAACAGCCTTAAAAGAGGCATTTTTTTTTTATTGAACCTCGTTTTTTACTTATGTATACCATGAACAACCCACAGACGGGTGAATAGCGAAGAACAATGCACTCCAGCATAATTTTTTAGAATTAACTGATACTCATTTGTCATAGTATTTGAGAAACCCCGGAAAACTCCCACGAGGCAGTCTGACCATCAATGAGAGACGCTTTACACATACTGTCACAGTCGCTATCAAGTTTCTTCTTTTCTGAAAGCAAGTACTACAATAGACTCTGCCAGCGGATTCGAACCTCAATCCTCCCACAAGCTAACTGTGTGCTTTATCACTGGGTCAAGAGTCGTGCATGAGAGGTATTTGGGAAGCATACTTTTAAAAATAAAAGAGAGAGGAAAAAAAAAAAAATACAGCATTTACTTAAATTAAATCGACGCATCTAATAGAAAGAAAAATCAGCTAATTACACTATTCGACAGTACTTTTGTTAAATGAATAACTACAGTTATTTCTTATGTAACCAAATATAAACAAAAAGTGCAAAGTGAATATAACTACGAAAGTTGACAGCCGTGTTTCTTAATTTACACACGCATCTATATATCTATATATTTCACAGATGGCAAAGTTCTGGTTTGATGTAATTTTATTTTCTTGCGGTTTTATCAAAAGAAGGTGGTCGCCAACAATCAATAATTATATAGATTTCTATAAGGATACCAAAAACACGCCAGACGTGTCAAAACAAGTGTAACGAACTTGAAAATCCCGGCGCGTCGTTCACATGACTCACTTCCGTTTAGACAGACTAAGTCGAGTTTTGAAATGTGTTTTTATTAGTTTACAGTGAACTACTCGTCTTTACTTTGCGGTCAAGTGCCTATTTTTATACAAACAAATTCCTTAAATATCGTGAAATTGTGAAAAACATTCAAACAATTTCTGTTATGTGTGGAGGAACTAACTTTCCTAAAGTCCCAAATAAGGAATATTACTTTAACTAACTAATTCCCGAGCACCACAGTTTAGTTGGACAGGAACAGGAGGTGTTTTTATTTTTACTGGGTAGTATTGTCAGCTCCACGCCCAACGCTCTACAGTAATATTAGACTGGGACCTTCGGTTTAAAGTGGATTCCGTTCCACTAAAAACATCCATGACACCATTTGGGCTCGAACCCGAAACTTGTGGCACCGAGAGCCTGAGCGTTATTCACTCGGCCATCAGGTCCAAGGAATATTACTTCCATGAAAAAAAAAGCATATGAACTTTATTTCGGGTATCAAATTGGTGATCAGGACAACTCTTGGGCTCTTGTGTAACATTGCTTAGTGGTGTGTTTAAAGGAATGTCGTGGCATAAGCCATTTGCAGTTCTAATGGTATGGTGAGAACCAAAGGACCACTCCAGGGACTGTTAAATCTACATCACAGAAATTGCTGTAAGCAAGACCAAGAAGACCATTAAATATCCCAACCTCCCTTCAGTTATCAGACCTGTTCCTCACAGTGAATAGCTTACAATCCCAGCACCACGAAAAAATTTGAGTTTCCATTCAGAAAATTCTATTGCTAAATATATATAGTTAAGTCCAGAAAAAGACGATATTGAAGACCCAGATTTTCGTAGAACTCGTGGAAGATTTTCGTTCGTCTACAGAACCTCATAGAATCAATCAGTCTGTACTTAAGGATCTAGTTCGTGATCTAAACTTGCCAAAGAATCAATCAAAATTGTAGGCGTCCAGATTTAAGGGTTGGAATCTCATTGGGAAGGGAATTACAATTTCTTCTTATTGTCTGCGAGAACAAGATCTGCAACTCTTGTTCTCTACAAAAGGTAATTTAAGGTATTGTATTGATGTTGATTCATTACTGAGTGAGTTAGGAGACCGCCAATATCTTAAGGAATGAAGGTTGCTTATAGATTCCTTTAAACTCAGTTTAAAAGACGTGCTTCTTTATATCTGAAATGAGGAACCTTCTATTCCTCTTCCTATGTAGCCCATATGAAGAGGCGAACAACATGAAGATTTTGATAACGAAGATACAATAATAGTAGCATTTGTGGAATATATACATCAATTTGAATGTTATAGCATTTTTATTAGGTTTCCAACAATGATATACTAAATTTTGTTGTTTTTTATGCGGGTGGGATAGCAAGATCTTTTGTCAAGAAACAATGGCCTAAAAGAAATCTGATACCTGGGCAGCAAAAAGAAAATAACTTATCAACTACTTGTAAATCTTGAACACTTATATCTATCTTCCTTGCATATCCAATTCAGATCGATGAAAAACTTTTTTAAGGCGATGGATTAAAATGGACCAGGTTACCTGTAAAGAACAAATTCTCTAGCATCAGTGAGACTAAAATAAAAGAGGGCATATTTGTAGGTCCACAAATAAGGGTGCTTATGAAGGACCATGACTTTGAATAATGTAGAAAAAGCTGCATGAAAATCTTTTTAAAAGGTTTAACTGAATTTCTTGCCAATAGAATAGAATTTCTTGCCAATAGTTGAACAATGGAGAACTAGTTTCAGAACTTCTTCAAAATTATAAAGCTCTGGGATGTAACATATCCCTAAAAATACATTTTCTGGGTTCACTAAAAATATCTGCGCTGCGAGCGAAGAACATGATAAGAGATCCCACCAAGTTATTTCAATGAGGGAACAACGATATGAGAGAAAATGGAATCCAAAAAAGCTTGCAAACTACTGCTGGACACTAAAAAGGGCTGTTCCCCAAGTTAAATAAAGTAGAAAATCATTACAAACTACATTTTGATTTAGATTAATACATGTTAGTAAATTAAATAGAAATAAATGCTTTACAGCAGTATAAACCTTTTAATTTCGTTAATACAAAACACATTCTTCACCTTCATTAGCATTCATACATCGTTTTCGATTAGAATCTTGATCCGATGTATAAAATAAAAATTGCTGTGATATAAGTCTCTGAGTACGTAATACATCAAACTACAATCTGAAATATTATTTTGATAATCCGAGAGATAGAGAAATTGATTTAGAGATCATGTGCTAATTTACAGAGGAATTACACAAAGAGTTTTAAAGTTAATATATTTGGAAGTTACCTTACTTAGTTAAATTTTTCCCAAAACCCTTTGCCCTTTTGATGAGTTGCAACTACTGAAAAAATAGCAACAAAATTTTTAAATGCCTTTCACACAAATAAAACATAAGTAACTAACTAATTCCCCGGTACTACAGTTCATGGTGAACCATGGCTATTTGCAGACTGGCAGATATCGTGTTAGGAGATGATTTCTTCTTACGCAGTAGGGGTATCAGCCCTACGCCCAATGCTCTAAAAACATATTAGACTGGGATCTACAGTTTAAAGTGGATTCCGAACCATTACAAATATCCATGGCACAACCGGGACCATCAGGCCCCATAAAAACACCTTAACCATTACAAAAAAAAAAAAAAAAAAAAAAAATACTTTGCAAATTTGAAATCGGAGCAAATTATTTCATAACAAACAGCCGTTCTAATGAATTTAACAGACAAACAGTTAAATTTTGTCGATCAGTGTTATTAAATATAAACTAATTGAACCAATTATTTCTATCATTTTTCTTGTGTATTAATTAAAGTGCGGAAAGAAAGAGAATTTCGGCGAAGCGGAAATGGGCTGTCTCAGAGGTCAGTAAATCGAAACCATGCGCTGCTAATTAAGAAAGTTTTCTTTTTATTCAATTAAAACTATAGATAATTAATCAGTCAAATATAATAATTAAACATAAGTGGGGTTGTTTGATTTACACTTTAACTACTGTGACCATTTTACTTGTGTATTTACTGCACTTTTAAAGGAAAGTTGAGTTGTGCCTGAAATGAAGTGAAATGTCATTCTCTTTATTTTTAAAAGTGTGCCGGTCACTCTTTCCCGGTTGTCCGTGGGTCGAAACCACACTCTTCTAGTTAAAAACCTTATTCTTTTTATTCAGTCAAAGACGTAGATAATTAATCAGTCGTACCTAATAATTAAATATAAGCAGGGTTGTTTGATTTATATGTTAACTATTTCTATCAATTTACTTGTGCATTTATTGCACTTTTAAATGAAAACAGAGAGGTGCCTGAAATGAGGTGAAATGTCATTCTGTTTATTTTTAAAAGTGCCCTGGTCACCACAGGTGGTCGAGACCACACTCTTCTAGTTAAAAACCTTATTCTTTTTATTCAGTGAATAGTATAGATAATTAATAGACGTATCTAATAGTTATTAGATACGTTAATTAATTAATTAATTAATTCGCCTAACATTAACTGGGTTTTTTGATTAACACGTTAATTATTTCCATCATTTTACTTGTGTATTTATTGCCCTTTTAAAGGAAAGCAGAATAATGCATTAAAGGCCCACTGCCCACTGGTCACTCTTTCCCGGTTGTCCGTGGATCGAAACCACATTCTTCTAGTTAAACACGTTATTCCTTTTAATCAAACTTATGGATCCTTTTTGAAATTATTAAAAAAAGTATACACTACATAATCTAAGACGTTTTTAATAATTTTTCCTAATAAAAGCGAAAATTTATGTAAAAAAAATTGCATTGTTTAAACAAAATCTACATAACTTATGGGTCAAAAAATAGTTAATGTAAAAATAGTTCATTTTTATTTATTTATAGTAATTCATGAATGCCTAAATCCATGATGACATTTTGAACGCACGAGAACAAATATTCCCCTTAATCTTTTCTGTATTATTAAAAAAAATCATATAAAAAGTGCATTGAGTGGATTGAAAATTTAGAAATCATTTGTTTCAAAACATTTACAAGAAGGAAGATTTTAAATTTCAGATTTTTTTTAATTCATCATTCATTTTCATGCTTTTGAGAGGAAATTTCTGCAATCTCTGGAAACTTTTAGAGAAGATTTAGAAAGAGAAAATGTTTTATATTCACTTTCTTTATCCTAGAACGCAATGAACTTTCTGGCCTACAAATTTATCGTTCTTATCTTCCGCCTGAGCATTGCAACCCTCGGCTCGGCTGAATACTAAATTTCGAAATGAGCTCTCGTAAAAGAATTGAGTGATAAATCCAATTTCTTAAATGAAAATATGTACAAAGTGCATTTTGTGTCTGTGTCTGATCCTCAGTGTGGGACAAACACCCCATGAGTAATCTGCTCAGGGATGGAGGGAAAGGGGCAGGTATTGTTGCAATGGAGCACTTAAGTTAGAAATCTGACTTGGCTCCGAGTCGCTGAAGAAGGAGGCATTGTCTTCCGGGAGGGCTTTTAAGGAAACTACCTCGCATTTGCGTATCTTATGGGAGAAACCCCGGACAATTCCCACCAGGTAGTCCTACTAACGAGACAAGAGGCTGAACATCACAAACGCCATCGAATCTCCTCATTTTTAAAAACAGTGTCTACAAAGCCGGCAGCGGATTGAACCTCAGCCCTAATGCTCACCCACGTTGCCGATGAGCCAAGAGTCGGGTAAAGTGAAGAAAATTTTAAAATATAAATCTTTTTTTTTTTTTTTTTTTTGTGAAATCAGTATTAATCAGTTTTTATCTGTTCATTTACTGAATAATCTTTATAGATTTCACAAGAAATCATGTTATTTGTGTAATTAAATTACTGGACAAGTGAAAATGCGGGAAATATCCTATTTAAGTGTACATATGCCAAAAACAATAAAAGGATTCTTCAACAAAATCTCCGTATTCTAGAGAAACAAATCATATGTAGAAACGAAACCCTCTTTTTTAGCTTTTGTGGAATTCGTGAATTCTTGTCAGTATGATTAATGTATACTTCAACATTTTTTGTACATTGTAACATAGTTGTGTAGTTTTCCCCCTCCTTTTTCTTTTCTTTTCTTTTCTTTCTTTCTTTTTTCTTTAGACTTGTGTGTTTTTATTCCTTTCGTTTTTTTCATGTTAGCTTTATGTACTACTTTTATTAGATTTTTCCGTTTCTGTTTCTTTTTAGATATTTATTATAATATTTTTTTTTCAGTCTGTTTATTTCTTCTCATGAACGGTTTGTATTGTGTGTCTAATGATTTTGACAATATTATTATATTTTTGTAATTTTTGTGTTATACTTAAGTGATGTATGAGGAGATTGCATTGGATTAAAAGAAAACGAAGATAATTTACAGTAAAAATAAATAGTAAGACTCACTTTTCAGTAACAGTCAAAACCGGTGTGTCCTGATAAAGAAGGACATGACAGGGAATATCAGCAGCCATCATAATTGCGCTGGGACAAAGGATAAGGGGTATCCTGAATTAAAATGCAATATAATGTTAGTTTCCACCGGATTCTAAAATATCACGTTGTCTTAGAAGAAACCAACTAACCAAACGCTTGATCCCCTGCCCAATAAGGTTTCCAATTGACTGGTTTTCTACGATGTGAGATTTTAGTATCCGGTAAATCTAAAATATCACTTTGGCTCAGAAGACCAACCAATCAAAACCTTGATCTCCTTTCTAATCAGGCTTTCAATTGACTGGTTTTCTACGATGTGAGATTTTAGTATCCGGTAAATCTAAAATATCACTTTTGTCTTAGAAGACCAACCAATCAAAACCTTGATCTCCTTTCTAATCAGGCTTTCAATTGACTGGTTTTCTACGATGTGAGATTTTAGTATCCGGTAAATCTAAAATATCACTTTGTCTTAGAAGACCAACCAATCAAAACCTTGATCTCCTTTCTAATCAGGCTTTCAATTGACTGGTTTTCTACGATGTGAGATTTTAGTATCGGTAAATCTAAAATATCACTTTGTCTTAGAAGACCAACCAATCAAAACCTTGATCTCCTTTCTAATCAAGCTTTCAATTGACTGGTTTTCTACGATGTGAGATTTTAGTATCCGGTAAATCTAAAATATCACTTTGTCTTAAAAGACCAACCAATCAAAACCTTGATCTCCTTTCTAATCAGGGTTTCAATTGACTGGTTTTCTACGATGTGAGATTTTAGTATCCGGCGGACCTTTTGACGCTTGACATTCCCACATTCTATCACAATCGCCACTGAATCTCTTAGTTTAGGAAAATATTGTCTGCAGTGAAGATTCGAAACTATTCCCTGTCGCTGTTCAAAAATATTCGTCCCCTGTCGCTTTCAATTTTCACTGTTCAAAAATATTTTCCGTGCATTTAATAATTCTTACATATTAAACATATTAATAACTGCTTACATATTAAACATATTAATAACTGCTTACATATTAAAATTTATTTTTTAATTTATATTTGATATTGTAGTGTGCAGATTGGTAAATCAGATTGTAACTATATGTGGTTATTACAAGCAAAATAATAAGAAAATAATGCAGTAAAATAAATATTTAAGCTATAAAATAAGGGCTAGTGTAAATAATTGTCTGGGCCTTAACACAGGATCCATAACCCACGCTCTGCTAGCTAATTTCGTTTTTTACATAAGCCTAAGTTATGGAACTATTTCGAATTTTTAAAAAAAATATGTGCTAATTGGGGCTTGATGGCCGAGTGACTAACGCTCTAGCACTCAGTGTCACAGGTTTGGGGTCCGAATCTCGACGATGCCATGGAGGCTTGTAATGGTTCGGAATCCACTTTAAACCGTAGGTGCCGGTCTAAGATGACTGTAGAGCGTCGGGCTGACAATCTTACTCCGTAAAAAGAAAACATCTCGAAATCTGCCTGTAGACAGACGGTCTTGCTCACTATGGGGCTGCTGCGCCAATGAAGAAGATATGCTAGTCAATCCAATTTTTTTTAAATAATTCAAACCATTAAGAGTAAACATTTTTTAAAAAAGTTAGTCTAAACAAAATATACGTAACTTACGCGACGAAACAATAGCCCTTGTAACTAATTAAACATAAAATGGTTTGGATTATTTCTTTTTTAAATTATTTCTACTTTTTTTTTTCTATATTAATTATAAAATTCCCTGAGCCCCTAATCGAGAAGAAAGTGGATCGAAACCACTCTCTGTTAACTAATTTAATTTCTTCGTAAGTCAAAGTTATAGAACTTTTTTGAATTTTTGGAAAAGTAAATATTAAATATCTAAAATTTATTTTAAACTTTGAATCAATAAGAGTACACTTTTACGAAAAAAAAAATGTTAGCTATAACCAAATCTACATAAATTTAGCTAAGAAAAGAAGACTACTGTAAATAATTATTTAGCATGAAATAATTTGAATTATTTGAGCGTTAACTATTTCTACCTTTTTGCTTCTATTAACTTCACTAACAACAACTCTATGCTACCTTAATTCAATTTTTTACGGGGGTCGAAGTTATGGATTTTTTTGAAAGTATATGGTATAAGAATACTGTATATTTAAGCAATGTAATTATTTTTTAATAATTTGAAACAGTAAAAATAAATATTTATGAAGAAAAAAAAAGAGTTAGCTTTAAGCGATGAAAAATGGCTTGTGTAACTGATTATTAAATATAAAATAGTTTTAATTACTTTCACTTTTAGTATTTCTACGTTTTTATTTCAAGTATAACTACTACTGTGCCCAAAAAGTAAGACCAATTTTCAATTTAAAATTCCCGGTTTCTATGGAATTTCAATTTTTTTTCTTTTTTAGGTTGGCACTGCCCTTGACATCTGTGGGAAATTTCACGTCAAAATATTCATTAGTGTTTGAGTTACGCTTGGCTTTGTGAGACGCTAAAACTGATTCCGGCGATTCTTGAAATGTCTGAATTAATTGAGCAAACAACTTGCATTAAAATTTTTTGTGGAAACGTATAGAATGTTGCAGAAAGCATTCGGTGAGAATTCCTATATCGGAAAGAAATGTTTAGATGTGGTATAAACAGTTCAAAGAAGGCAGAGAACGCGTTGAAAACGAAGAGCCCTCTGGTCGACCATGAACCTCAACCGACGAAGCTCACATCCAAAAAATTAAATATTTGGTGCTTGCAAATCGTCGATTTACAATTAGAGACCTTGCTGATGATGTTGGAATTTCAAAAGGATCGGTCAATTCCAATTTGGCCTCAAACGCGTCAAATCTCTATTGGTACCGAAAACACTGAATGCGCCAGCTCACACTGTATTGATTCTGCTTGACTTTTTCGCCAAAAATTAAACCCATATCCTTCCACAACCACCGTATTCACACCGTGCGACTTCTGGTTATTCTCTAAACTCAAAAGACCACTCCGGGGACATTGTTTTGAGTCGATTGAAGAGATTCAAAGTGAATCGCCGCGCGCTTTGAAGCCCCCCCCCTGACAATGACTTTTTAGCATGCATTGAAGATTGGAAAAAAAGCATAAGTGCATTGTGTCTGGAGGGGATTACTTTGTGGGCGATGAAATAAATTTGGAAGAATAAATAAAGAGTTTTTGAAAAAATAAATAATTGGTGTTACTTTTTGGGCACAGTAGTAAGTTGGTTTTAATTACTTTCACTTTTAGTATTTTTACGTTTTTATTTCAATTATAACTACACCAAATACATCGCTTGTGGAGTAGAGCACTCGAGCTAGCCCAGAGGATCTAACTATCATAAGCGATGATAAATTAACTATTATAATTAATTCTTAAATATAAGTTGGTTTGAATTATTTCCACCTTACCTATTTCTTACGTTTTTGTTCTACATTAATTGCTGAACCAACAAAGTTATCTGACTAGCACATAGCCTCTAGACCAGAAGTCCGTGGATCAAGCCACAGTCTGTTGGTTACTCATATAAGAAAAAGTTATGGAAATTGGTTTGAAAAGTTTACTTCAAATAATCTAAGCTTTATGTTAATAGTTTAAACAAATAAGAGTAAGTATTTTTGAAAAAAAAAATAAGTTAGCTTAAAAAAAATCTAATTAACTTAAGCTATTGAACTAATTATTAAATATAAGCTAGTATATATTTTATTTTATTTATTTACCTAAGAAAAGGCTCTATAGTCATATTAGACTGGGACCTACGGTTTAAAGTCGAACCACTATAAACATCCACGACATCGCTGAGACTTGAATCCGAAACCTGTGACCCTGAGCGCCGCAATAAATCAAATTACATATAAATAATTTAGATACTATACATAACTATTACATACAGCTAATTTTTTTCGAACACTTTAGAATGTCTTGCCTTCTTAACCGTATTAACCTTCATTAAAACCTACAAATGAAGTTACTGTAATTTTCTGCCTATATCAATATAATTTCTGCGTATAATCCACGGATTATACGCTAGATAAACCTTACAATTTCGGTATGCAGATTATAGATCGGTACGTATATTCTGTGGCTATTTTTTTCCTTGGAAGATTCATAAAATTCTGTTTTATAAACCGCCATATACGAAAAAAAAAAAAAAAAAAAAAATAGCAAATAAATAATAATAATAATTATTATTATTATTAATAATAAATAAAAGATATAATGATGCTTGAGAAAGAATTATACACCTTTAAAGAATAAGAAGACACGAAATAAGAATGCAATAATAAATAATAAGTAAACAAATAATAATAAGTAAATAAATAAAACTAATAAATAATAAATAAATAAATGAATAATAAATAAAATAAAAGATTTAGCGTTTATGCGAGAAAGAATTATATGCCGATGTGGCCTATAAGAAATCTTTTAATTTTCTAGAACCAAAAACTACGCTTGAGTGTTATACGGTACTACAGCTTACAGGCAGGAAGTTATGACACTTTTGTAAATAAGGAACTGAAATCGATTTTCTTGTTGGTTTTATTTTTCCGGTAAATATAGCAACATTGTATAATTCGGAACAATACCCTTTATAAAAAGCAATACGTGGTGGTAAAAAAAACCTCAAGACATTCAAGCTTTTCAGAAATTAATTAATAATTTCTTTCCCGGAACCATTCAAGTGACTATCTTTGACAAGACTTAGTACGTTTGATCAGTAATTAAGTTCTTGCATCAGTTGGGCATGTCGTTAACAGAATAGCAGACATTCAATACATCGCTATCTTTCAATTACCGTTCCTACTAGATCTTTCAGTGACAGAGGGTTCTCTTTCAAAACGTTATTAATGTTTAGTCGATAGTCTAGCAAGGACAAAAGTAAAAGCCTCATTACAAAGAGCTCTTTCTTGCGCATCTTGTGTTTTGACATTTAGCTTTCTTTTTTTTCTTCTGGTGAATAACAGCCATTTGGGAATGGTTATTAAACTAATTTGTGATGCCTTCAGAGATGATAGTCTTAATCGATGATTCTGAAATTCGAAACGGGTCGAAATGCAGCTGTATGTTGCCTATGTTGCTCTATGGTCTATGTTGCCTATGTTGCTCTATGGTTTATGTTGCCTATGTTGTTCTATGGTCTATGTTGCCTTTCTTTAGGGAATAAGTATATACTGTAATATTTGCTAACAATGCAGGATAGTCAATAGTCTAGGGAGGACAAAAATAAAAGCTTCATTGCAAAGAACTCTTTCTTGCGCATCTTGTGTTTTGACATTTAGCTTTCTTTTCTTCTTCTGGTGAATAACAGCCATTAGGGAATGGTTATTAAACTAATTTGTGATACCTTCAGAGATGATAGTCATAATCGATGATTCTGAAATTCGAAACGGGTCGAAATGCAGCTCTATGTTGCCTCTGTTGCTCTATGGCTTGTGTTGCCTTTCTTTAGGGAATAAGTATATACTGTAATATTTGCTAACAATGCAGGATAGTCAATAGTCTAGGGAGGACAAAAATAAAAGCCTCATTGCAAAGAACTCTTTCTTGCGCATCTTGTGTTTTGACATTTAGTTTCTTTTCTTCTTCTGGTGAATAACAGCCATTTGGGAATGGTTATTAAACTAATTTGTGATGCCATCAGAGATGGTAGTCTTAATCGACGATTCTGAAATTCGAAACCTGTCGAAATGCAGCTCTATGGTCTATGTTGTCTTTCTTTCATGAATAGATATATACCGTAATAATTGTTAACAATGCAGTATAGTTGATAGTCTAGCAAAGACAAAAATAAAAACCTCATTACAAAGAACTCTTTCTTGCGCATCTTATGTTTTGACATTAAGCTTTTTTTCTTTTGCTGACGAATAACAGCTATTTAGAAATGGTTATTAATTAAACTAATTTGTGATGCCTTCAGAGATGATAGTCTTAATCGATGATTCTGAAATTCGAAACTCTTCGAAATGCAGCTCTATGGCCTCTGTTGCCTTTCTTTCGTGAATAAGTATATATTGTAATATTTGCTAACAATGCATGATAGGTGATAGTTTAGCAAGGACAAAAAATAAAGCCTCATTACAAAGAACTCGTTCTTGCTCCTCTCATGTTTTGAAATTTACCATTTTTTTTCTTCCGGAGAATAACAGCCATTTGGGAATGGTTATTAAACTAGTTTGTGATGCCTTCAGAAATGATAGTCATAATCGATGATTCTGAAATTCGAAACCGGTCGAAATGCAGCCCTATGGCCTATGTTGTCTTTCTTTCTTGAATAAGTATATTCCGTAATATTTGCTAACAATGCAGGATAGGTGATAGTCTAGCGAGGACAAAAATAAAAGCCTCATTACAAAGAACTCTTTCTTGCGCATCTTATGTTTTGACATTTAGCTTTATTTTTTTTCCAGAGAATAATAGCCATTTGGGAATGGTTATTAAACTAATTTGTGATGCCATCAGAGATGATAGTCTTAATCGACGATTCTGAAATTCGAAACGGGCCGAAATGCAGCTCTATGTTGCCTATGTTGCCTTTCTTTAGTGGATAAGTATATACCATAATATTTGCTAACAATGCAGGAATAATTTAATTTAAATTGTAAATCTCTCAAATCAATGTGAAAATGATGGGTAATGTGTTGAGAAAGTTGATTCAAAAAAGATATAATTGACTTCATTGCTAAGTCGTTTCATTTAAAATAGAACATTGAGTAAAATAATAGCATAATGTAGGAGTTTACGATTCTGATCAAAGCAATTGATGAGTAATTTCTATTCGATGAAAAATTTATCATTGAATTACTTGTAACACTTAACTAATCTAATACAGAATGGATCACAGGTATAGTCTATTTAAAAATCTTTATTATTATTAATTATTAGAAGAAAATATACAATTGAAGCATAGAATTGTAGAAAATTTTATATTGTTTATGAAACAAGAAGTGTGGGCTGCTAGAAGAAATTATATGAAACCCATTTTAAATCTTTGGGGTCTGATGGCCGAGTGACTAGCGCTCGGCACTCGATGTCACAGGTTTCGAGTTCCATCGGCACCATACACTGACTATCAATAAGTATTTGGATACTTATGCAAATGACGATATCTGCGGTCCTGAGGTACGTCACGGACTCCGCCGGTATATATCGTGTAGGAAACAGCATCAGCATTAGTCGCATGCAAGATGCCGCGCAGTTCGGAGCTCTCTGATTTCGAGAAAGGTATAATTATCGGGTATCACAAATGTGGCCGATCCTTAAGGGACATATCTAGCGATCTGAAGTACCCAAATTTGACAGTGGCCTATGTGATTAAGAAGTGGAAGGTGAGCGGTGATTGTCGGAATGTGCCCCTTGTCGGCAGACCAACGAAACTGGGAGATAGAGACCGACGAGTGCTCACCAAAGAAATTCGGAAGAACCGCACCCAACCGAAGGCCCTCATCCGTGAGGAGTTTCAACAGGCATCCGGGAGTATTGTTTCAATGAATACCTGCATGAAGCACATCTGCATGGTTTTCATGGTCGTGCTGGTGTTACAGTGTAAATCCAACCGCCCTGCTCGGTTAATGTGGTGCAAAGCACATCGAAATTGGACTGTAGGTCAGTGGAAATGTATTCTTTGGAGTGACGAATCAAGGTTCACCCTTTACCGTTCGGATGGCAGGGTATGGGTCTGGCGTCTGCCTGGAGAACGTCTCCTGCCAGAATGCATTGTACCAACAGTCAAGTTCGGCGGAGGTGGAATTATGGTCTGAGGGTGTTTCTCCTGGTATGGACTGGGACCCTTGGTCCCCATTCATGGTAAGCTCAACGCCGGTGCTACTGCACTATTTTGGATGACAATGTGCTTCCTACGTTGTGGCAGTTTTACGGGTTGGACCCCTGTTACTTTCAGGACGACAATGTCAGTTGTCATGTTTCGACGTTAACCAAGGCTTAGTATGGTGCCAATGGAGTTCATCGAATGGACTGGCCTGCCCAGAGCCCAGATCTCAACCCTATCGAGAACCTCTGGGACGCGTTGCATCGCCGAATTCAGGGGTGCACTACCCGTCCAAAATCGGTGAAGGAACTTCTATGTCTTCTCCAAGCCGAGTGGAAGAAAGTACTATTAGCTGTCATACAAAGACTTGTGGAAAGTATGCCCCGGAGGGTTCACGCTGTAATTGCCTCTCGTGGAGGCTCTACCAACTATTGATTTTGAATAATGTTCGTTTTTCTTTTCTATCACAGGTGTCCAAATACTTATTGGTAGTCAGTGTATACCATACCATATATCAGTTCCATATGGATTTTTGTAGTGGTCGGGAACCCACTTTAAACAGTAGGTCCTGGTCTAATATGATTGTTGAGAGACGGCTGACAACCCTATCTTGTAAAAAAAAAAAGAACATCTCTTATCTCGAAATCTGCCTGTAAGCAGATGGCCTTGCCCCACCATGGGACTTTGCGGCAATGAAAAAGAAGAATTTTAAAACTTTACACAGACTAGCTCAAGTATTGAAATTTTAATAATGGGCGATTCAAGTTAAATAACTGTTTTTCGGTTAGAAAACGATAAAAAAAACAACACTCTAGTAAATGCTATTCACATATCCTCGTAGAAAAACAAGCACAGTTCAAAGGAATAGAGTAACTATTCCCCCTTTTCCTTATATCCAGCAATCCCTGTCGAAATAGGTATAAGTTACACTTCTAGAGGATCGTTGAAATCAAATATTTGCACCATTAAAACGTTTATTGTTAAACGCAAGTGAAATAAAAGAAACAAACATTCTGAGCAATGAAACTAAATATAAATTTTTAATTGTCTCTTTGTAATCAATGCCATGCTTTGCAGTGAGTAATAATATAACTCGAAGGAGTTGGCTCACATGATGATCATATATTGAATAAAATGGTTTGAGATCATAGTGAATTTATAAGCATATTTCTAAAAATTTGTGTATGTGCATATCCGCCTATGTATGGCTTCAGTTTACATCCAAATTTCACCAAAATTGGTAAGGATATTTTGTATACAAAGCATAAGTCAAATGTGATAAACAGTTTCGAAATTGCATCAACATTCGTTAAAAAAAATTTTCTCAATTAGGTATTATACCAATTTGGCGACTTTTCACGATTGGCGAATTTTTCATGGTTGATGTTATTTTTTTATGCTGTTGTATTGTTCATAAACAGGGCGACGTAAAATAAATAAATTAATTAAATATACAAACCAATGAATTGGAACCACCTAAAAATTGTTTGAAAAATAAAGACAAAATTGCATTAAGATTTTACCAATAAAAATGGCCTGACCAAATCGCAGTTTAGGGACTTTGTTGACGCCAAAAGGGAGATAAAGGTGCTTTTGGTTAACAATATATGAGAAAGATAACAGACAGGTTCCCCTTTCAACCATACCAATAAGAAGTCTTATGTTTCTAAATTTAATAAATATAGGGGTGAGTTTAGGAAGGAGAAATATAATATAGAGGAGTAAGAATGTATTTATAGAGGAGAACGTTTCGTTGAACTTCACACTGATCGTTACAGTTAAATTTGTAATGCCACCTAAGAAATGAAAACTATTAAATCATTTGCTAGAGCTGAAGAAAACGAAGATGTTGCCTTGAATATATGTGAATCTAAATAAAAGAGCTGATAAGTTTTATTTTCTGAAGCCGTGGTTATATGTGCTGGTAAGATATAATCATTAAATACCTTGTAAAAAATTAAACAGATAATACAATTATTGCAGGCTTTATTTATTATAAAGAAATTTAATACTAAACGAATATAAATAAAAATTTTAATTTGTTTAATTTAATAAAGATAATTTAATCTGTATTTAATTTATTAATAAAAAAAATTTAATTAAGCTTGTTTGTTCAGGAAATTGTAAACCACACTGATAATATTGTTCGAATTATTTTCCGTTTTTTTTATCAAGCACGGAGCCATACCATTCAACAATACAGTAATGTGACACTAAGATCAAGCTAGGAAGATGACTGTATTGTATTATTTCAGGTAATGACACAGAGGACTTTTATTACAACACAGTCAAAGGTTTCAAAGGAAAGAAGTTTAAGCGTATGGAAACAGGTGTAAAGAATGTCAGTCGATTCAAGACATGAAAGTGGATTTAGTCCAAAGTACCTTGGCGTTTGGGCTGGAAGCCAAAAATAGTCTTTTTGATATAAAGAATGGATTCTGTGGTCATTTCTCTTTCTTTTACTTCTTTTTCACTTTCAACTTGGGATTTGTCTAGTATTAAAGAAAGAAATGATTAATGAATAAGTAAAATCGGTATTGATTTATGGGCTTACTCTGATATAATTGTAGCTTAAAGGCAAAGACTATGGTGAAAATCGGATTTAGAAATTTGCTATTTGACAAAAATCTATTTCTCACCAATAGGAAAATCAATGAACAATGTCCAATGAATAAAATATATATTGCAGCACAAAATGTAATATAAGATTATTTTTCTAATATAAATTTCGATAATATTTTTATTTTAGAAGGATATTCCAACTTCTCTATTGAATTTATAAATGTAGTAAATGTAGAGGTTTTTTCTTACGCTCTATAAGCCTAACAGTTACGAAACCACTGATTCAACCACTCAAGTAATTTTTATATGTGTTTAACTATTTGCTTTTAATTTTATAATTGACTATGATGATTTAGTTTTTAAGTGTCGAAAATATGTCCGTCTTTCAAATCATTTGTGCCTTCTTGGGAAAGTCACACTTAATAGTTAAGGAACCACTAACTCAACCAACCATCATTTTTATGTGTATGCTTTTATTTTTCTAATTGACTAAGATAATTTAATTTTATCTGTAGAAAATATGCCCATCCTTCACCCCTTTTGGCCCTTCTTGGAAAAGTCACGCTTTATAGTTAAGGAACCATGGACTCAAACAACCATCATTTTTATGTGTATGCGTTTATTTTCCTTACTGACTAAGATGATTTAGTTTTTATGTGTAGAAAATATGTCCATCTTTCCCCCATCTGTGCCCTTCTTTTGAAAGTCGCGCTTAATAGTTAATGAACCACTGACTCAACCAATAATCATTTTTATGTGTATGCGTTTATTTTCCTTACTGACTAAGATGATTTAGTTTTTATGTGTAGAAAATATGTCCATCTTTCCCCCATCTGTGCCCTTCTTTTGAAAGTCGCGCTTAATAGTTAATGAACCACTGACTCAACCAATAATCATTTTTATGTGTATGCGTTTATTTTCCTTACTGACTAAGATGATTTAGTTTTTATGTGTAGAAAATATGTCCATCTTTCCCCCATCTGTGCCCTTCTTTTGAAAGTCGCGCTTAATAGTTAATGAACCACTGACTCAACCAATAATCATTTTTATGTGTATGCGTTTATTTTCCTTACTGACTAAGATGATTTAGTTTTTATGTGTAGAAAATATGTCCATCTTTCTCCCATCTGTGCCCTTCTTGGGAAAGTCGCGCTTAATAGTTAATGAACCACTGACTCAACCAATAATCATTTTTATGTGTATGCGTTTATTTTCCTTACTGACTAAGATGATTTAGTTTTTATGTGTAGGAAAAATGTCCATCTTTCCCCAATCTGTGCCCTTCTTGGGAAAGTCGCTCATTATAGTTAATGAACCACTGACTCAACCAATCGTCATTTTTATGTGTATGCGTTTATTTTCCTTACTGACTAAGATGATTTAGTTTTTATGTGTAGGAAAAATGTCCATCTTTCCCCAATCTGTGCCCTTCTTGGGAAAGTCGCTCTTTATAGTTAATGAACCACTGACTCAACCAATCGTCATTTTTATGTGTATGCGTTTATTTTCCTTACTGACTAAGATGATTTAGTTTTTATGTGTAGGAAAAATGTCCATCTTTCCCCAATCTGTGCCCTTCTTGGGAAAGTCGCTCTTTATAGTTAATGAACCACTGACTCAACCAATCGTCATTTTTATGTGTATGCGTTTATTTTCCTTACTGACTAAGATGATTTAGTTTTTATGTGTAGGAAAAATGTCCATCTTTCCCCAATCTGTGCCCTTCTTGGGAAAGTCGCTCTTTATAGTTAATGAACCACTGACTCAACCAATCGTCATTTTTATGTGTATGCGTTTATTTTCCTTACTGACTAAGATGATTTAGTTTTTATGTGTAGGAAAAATGTCCATCTTTCCCCAATCTGTGCCCTTCTTGGGAAAGTCGCTCATTATAGTTAATGAACCACTGACTCAACCAATCGTCATTTTTATGTGTATGCGTTTATTTTCCTTACTGACTAAGATGATTTAGTTTTTATGTGTAGGAAAAATGTCCATCTTTCCCCAATCTGTGCCCTTCTTGGGAAAGTCGCTCTTTATAGTTAATGAACCACTGACTCAACCAATCGTCATTTTTATGTGTATGCGTTTATTTTCCTTACTGACTAAGATGATTTAGTTTTTATGTGTAGGAAAAATGTCCATCTTTCCCCAATCTGTGCCCTTCTTGGGAAAGTCGCTCTTTATAGTTAATGAACCACTGACTCAACCAATCGTCATTTTTATGTGTATGCGTTTATTTTCCTTACTGACTAAGATGATTTAGTTTTTATGTGTAGGAAAAATGTCCATCTTTCCCCAATCTGTGCCCTTCTTGGGAAAGTCGCTCTTTATAGTTAATGAACCACTGACTCAACCAATCGTCATTTTTATGTGTATGCGTTTATTTTCCTTACTGACTAAGATGATTTAGTTTTTATGTGTAGGAAAAATGTCCATCTTTCCCCAATCTGTGCCCTTCTTGGGAAAGTCGCTCTTTATAGTTAATGAACCACTGACTCAACCAATCATCATTTTTATGTGTATGCGTTTATTTTCCTTACTGACTAAGATGATTTAGTTTTTATGTGTAGGAAAATGTCCATCTTTCCCCAATCTGTGCCCTTCTTGGGAAAGTCGCTCTTTATAGTTAATGAACCACTGACTCAACCAATCGTCATTTTTATGTGTATGCGTTTATTTTCCTTACTGACTAAGATGATTTAGTTTTTATGTGTAGAAAATATGCCCATCTTTCCCCAATCTGTGCCCTTCTTGGGAAAGTCGCTCTTTATAGTTAATGAACAACTGACTCAACCAATCATCATTTTTATGTGTATGCTAGATTAAGATTATTTAATTTTATCTGTTGAAAATATGCCCATCCTTCACCCATTAATGCCCTTCTTGGGAAAGTCGCACTTAATAGTTGAGGAACTACTGACTCAACCAACCATCATTTGTATGTGTACGCTTTAATTTTCCTAAATCATTAAAATGATTTAATTTTTATATGTAAGAAATATATCCATATTTCAACTCATTCTCGGCCTTCTAGAGAAAATCACGCCTAACTGTTAAGGAATGTCGTGATAAGGTCATATATAAATTCAGACCCTTTTATTAAATTCATCGCTGTTAATTCTTTAATAGTTTTAATTTTTGTACAGTTTGAACAACATTTTATGCAATTATGATGAACAACTATCAAGGAATTCATATCCACAAAGAATTTAGTTTAAAAATTTTTAAAAACACCGAATTTTGAAAAAATGCTTCCTTCGTTTATTTTTTTATTTTCTGCAAAAAATCATTCAAAAGTATCCTTGATTTAAATCTTTTTATTAGAGCAAATGTAAAATTCAAGTTTTAATTGATATTGAACAAAGTGACAAGTTTTTTTTTTTTTTTTTTTTTTTTTTTTTTTTTTTTTTGCCTTCATAATGTATTGAGAAAATGAAGAAATTATGTTAAGATTTGCTGATCTGAAAATCTAATGAAAATATATTTAAAAAAAAAATAATATGTGAAATTTTTTTTTAAAAGGTACTAGTAGGTAGACAGGTAGACTTTAGTACAGACTGCATGATAAAGTTGAATTTAATTTTGAAACAACATTAAAATTCAAGAAGTTTTTCAAAATCATATCATATTTTACTGTAAAAATTATTATTTGAATCTTTTGTTCATTTAAATAGTATTTAAAATAATTGAAAAGTAATAGTTTTATTATAATAATAAACTTTAAAATCATATTTGGAAATTAGTAAATATTTTTAAAAACACATTAACATATTTTTGCTTACTTTAAAATCATAATAAAAGAACTTTTAAACTTATATATAAGATAAATATTAATTCAGAAAATTTTATATTTACATAAATAAACTGCTTGATAATATATCCAATAAAAAATATTGCCAATTTATTAATTCTAATAATAAATTCAAATATGAATAATCTCGATTTAATTAATCGCTTATTTCCATCCTGATTATTTTCTTAATCTTATTTTGTGTTTGAAAACTTAAAAATAAAAATGTCACCTCAATTTCCCAAATTTTAAGGAAACTAAAGTTCTACTAAATTAATTTTAAAAAATGGCTGATTAGCTGATTAAGTAAAATCTGTCCGTTTTTACTTAATCAGCTTAATCAGCCGACACAACTTTTCATTCATAAAATCAGCGCGCAAAAGAAAATCAACAACAAATCAATTATCAATTCAAATATGAATAATCTCAATTTAATTAATCGCTTATTTTTTTTCTTATTATTTTCTTAATCTTATTTTGAATTTGAAAACTTAAAAATAAAAACATCATCTCAACTTTCCAAATTTTAAGAGAACTAAAATTACACTAAATTAATTTTAAAAATGGCCGACTAGCTGATTAAGTAAAATCGGTCCGTTTTTACTAGCCGACACAACTTTTCATTCATAAAATCAGCGCGCAAAAGGAAATCAACAACAAATCAATTATCAATTCAAATATGAATAATCTCAATTTAATTAATCGCTTATTTTCTTTCTTATTATTTTCTTAATCTTATTTTGAGTTTGAAAACTTAAAAATAAAAATATCATCTCAACTTTCCAAATTTTAAGAGAACTAAAATTACACTAAATTAATTTTAAAAATGGCCGACTAGCTGATTAAGTAAAATCGGTCCGTTTTTACTAGCCGACACAACTTTTCATTCATAAAATCAGCGCGCAAAAGAAAATCAACAACAAATCAATTATCAATTCAAATATGAATAATCTCAATTTAATTAATCGCTTATTTTCTTTCTTATTATTTTCTTAATCTTATTTTGAGTTTGAAAACTTAAAAATAAAAATATCATCTCAACTTTCCAAATTTTAAGAGAACTAAAATTACACTAAATTAATTTTAAAAATGGCCGACTAGCTGATTAAGTAAAATCGGTCCGTTTTTACTAGCCGACACAACTTTTCATTCATAAAATCAGCGCGCAAAAGAAAATCAACTACCAATCCAATCCAATCCCAGTAGTCTTCAAACGACATGGTGACGTCGATTGTACTTTGATCATACGTCATTACACTTGACATTAATCTTTCTAAAACTTCGCCGCAGATCAAAAGCCGTATCTCATTCACTATCTTATGACTTTTTCTACCCATGGACCTTTTCCAAAGTGCCACCAGATTTCTTGAATTGGGACGACGAATTGGCGATCAGTCCACGAACCCATCAGATTGCTGATGGGCGCCAGGTTGATCTACGGGTCATTCCTGTCAGTGCGATGGTTTGTAGACAATGCGATAGTCCCTGACTGAAATCTGGAAGCTGTATAGATCAGTGGGTGTCAGTAAGAGATTCATTCCGGCCCACCCTGGACGAAAAGCTTTCAGGGCCTGATAACCGTCTTGGCGACATGATTCTGATTGCCTCTGCAACTTGAGAACCTGTCGTGAGGATGAAACCTTTTAAAAAACCAACTTCAAAAATAAAAGGAAAAGAGTTTTTTTTTTTTTTTTTTCTCCTTCTAAAGTTGTATGTTTTGATTTTCGAGAAGGGTTTCAAAGTTGTTTATACTTGTAGTCTAATGAGACGGATCATTTTTGTTGTTGTTGTTGTCGTTGTACTAGTGGTGGAACAAATACTAAGCATGTTTAAATAAATAAATTTAATTTGCTTTTTTTTGTTTTTCGATCCCGCACTGTTTGACTGTCATGGTTCGGCGGAATTCAGAGTAATTTAAGGTTGGATGCCCAGGTAGCTGATACACTACACCACAGGGATGGGCAAACTACGGCCCGCCGGAAGGTTCTATCCGGTCCGAGGCAAATTAAAAAAAAAAATATTATATATTATATATCCATCTTCTTTTCTACTTTGATTAAATATTATTTTTTTCTTCCTTTTTTTCAAAGGACTGATGATCATTTTACTATCTCTATTTTTGTTCTACAAAACATAAATCGACGGAAATAGCAAGCAAAGACAGCTTTCAATCGGTAAAGTGTTAAAAATGGAATTTCATTGTTAGTTATAGCTGCTGATTGGCGCCAACAAGCGTTATCTGTTTCTCGGGGAGCAGACATATGGGAATCCAATATAGGTGAATTAGACCTCACACGTGGCAGACTGCGCATTTTAAGCTCCAGCCAGCGGCTTTTTCTTTTGGCGAGAGTTCTAATATTATTGATTGCGTATGGAAACATTGCGGACATAGAGCATCATTGTGAATAGTGGTGAAATTATTAAAAGTATAGCATAGCTAGTGCTTGTTTGGATTATTCGTAAAATATTTCAACCCCAAAATGGCTACTAAAAATGTAAAGTTGATTAAGAGTGCCGTGCTTTTAATGATGAATGGACCTGAAAATATTTTTTTACAGTTGTTATTTCAGAAGTAGACTGACAGATGAGCATTTAGCCTCGTTCCTTAGAACCAGTACATCTCACTTCGAACTTCAATATAAGGAACTTTTAAAAATGAAATCGCAATTTCATTCATCTCATTATCATATTTAAATTATTATACTTGTATATTGTTTCTAAAATTTTAGAAAAATTTATCTTGGCCCGCCGAAAAAGTTTGCCCATCCTTGCACTACACCTACTTGGGAAGAAAGTAATGCTTTCCAGAAGGACTGTGGGAGGTAACTATCCAACATTTACGTATTGAGAAAACTCCGAGAAACTTCAATCATGAAATCCGATTATCGATTAGAGATATTCTGTCATAGTAGGCATGACTTTTCTTTTTTTTAAATACTTGCAGGTGTCAAACATACATCCATGGCAGAACCGGAACCCAAAACTAACTGAAACTGAGGTAATTTCAAATTATATATTACCCAACATTTTATTCAAACTAAATAGTTTCAGTTATCCTCTTTCAACAACCATCAGAAGGTAACCTGAAGGTTATCAGAAGGTAATCTTTACATTCAGCTCTTGAATGTAAAGATTACCTTCCTATCATGAAATTATTATAAGAAACTATTATATTATTGTATTATCAACAGAAATTTATTTTTTGTTTTTAATTAAAAGTTTACTTCAAATTCTTTGACAAAATCTTGTAACATTTTTTTTTAAATTTATAATTTTACGAAGCTTTCAGCAAACTAGAAATTGATACCGAACATAATAAATCGATTCATAGTTAAGGTATAAACTCGAAAGCTCACCAGCAAGGGGACGAAGAATAGATTCCATTAAATCAGGGCATGCTGAATCCCTTCTTTTAAAACGAAGGGACACATAACGATTGTGACAGCATTCTTGGGCATGTCGCATCGACAGTCTGGCTGTCTTATGGGAGTTTACTGTTTTTTCCCCACTTAACACCCAAATGAAGGCTGTTATCTTGGAAACTCAACCCGGAAGGCGCTAACCTCCTATCTTTAGTTGCGGTCTGACGAAGCAATTGGTTAAAGGCTCTGGCCTTTGGTGCCGCAAGCTTCAGTTTTGTATCCTGGCTGGGGCATGGGTGTTTATTAGTGATTCGGAACCCCTGTTAAATTACAGGTCCTTGTCTAATTAGCCTAAAGTGTGCAAAAAAGGATCGCAAAAACCAAACCTATCTTTATTTGTGAGGAATAGTTCGTAGATTCAATGCGAGATACCTGGTGATCAAACAAATAATTAATTAAGGATGTTTTCCTTTTTTTTTCTTTCTGCATTTCATTTACCGTACTGCCGTTGTTACTATTATAAGCTATGTTATACAGTGGAATTATTACTATTCTAAGAATTTATTATTATTTTCAGATTTTATTCTGCACTTCAGGTAAGAACAAAATTTCTTTTAATTGTTACACATTGCATTTCATAAGACTATAATGTAATTTTAGTATTATTTATAAACAGGGAGATTTTAATAAATATTAATAAGTTAAACGATAAAAAAAGCACTTTAAAACAAATATATCTTATGTAGCAAAGAGTTAACTAATTTGCAAACTCGTGGCTGAGTTATTGTGTAAGAACACTTGAGTATTTGTAATTGTAACTAAGACTTGTTATTGTATAATGCTCCTTAGTTAATGTGTAAGAAGACTTGAGATTCTATTGGTATATACACTATAATCAAGGCTTTGAAAGACGAGTAAATAATAGTAAGAAAGTTGGAAGATGTAGGGTAGTTAACGCCAAAAGTTTTCCAGTAAGGTAACATGCAGTGATGATGCCCATCATCATAAAATTTCAACAACCCATCATCTTGTCTGGTTGCACAATTAAATTGAAGTTGGCATTTCTCCTTTTTGCCACGGATTTGCCAAGAGTTTATGAAAATTGTTCTAGAATATTCAAAATATTATAGCCGCTGTAAACTAATTTACATTTCACAAAGCATACCCAGGTACGGACTGAATTTGTTAACTTCTCTCTCTCTTTTACAGGGCTTGAATGGCCGAGTGGCTAGCGCTCTGGCGCTCGGTACCACAGGGTTCGAGTCCCGGCGGTGCAATGGTTGTTTGTAGTGGTTCGGAATTCACTTTAAAAAGTAGGTCCCGGTCTAATAAGATCGTAGAGCGTTGCGGGGGCATTGTTACTCCGCGTCCGTGGCTTATCTTCAAGTTACACGTGCCCCCTGGGTAATGCAAAGTGAGTAAGTCTGTGCAGCACTTGCCTTAAGGCATCCAACACCAAGGTGTCTGTGTTTGCCAGCTGCATTAGAAAAAAAAACCTCTTTCTTTTACAGTAAAAGATGGAAATGTTTATGAAGGCATTGTGCAAAATTTTCTGTTTGAATCCTAATTTGCTAACGATTTGATTCTATAACAGAGTTACTTGTTTTTTTTCTGAGTTATTTCAAAATTACTTCAAGATATCCTGTTTCTTAGTCGTAGTTGGCTGTTGTTTCAGCATGATGAGTTCTAGTTCATTTACGCAATAGTGCGCGAAATTACTTGGAATTCTTTTTCCTAGGCAAGATGGATTGACTGAAGTGTACCAACGTTGCATCAATACTTTTAAACAGTTTTTTTTTTTTTTTGTAAAAAAACATTGTAAACAAATGTTTAGAAAAAAGAAGCAAATAAATTGTTTGCTTCATTTCCTGTTGTAATGCTGTGTTTTGGCTAAACGTATGCTTGTGACCAAGCGTTGCTAAAAAAAATAAAAAAAAATATTTGTTTGGGTTGTTCTGTCATCCATTAAGGTTAAACTATAAATTACCCTGTTCTTAAAAAGAGCCTCAACTAAACAGCAATCTTTTAGCAGTGAATAAGGTTTGAAAGGGGAAATAGCAAATAACAAATTATTTTCTATGAAATGTACAACGAACAAAAAGACTTCGAAAAACACAATTAATTTGATTATAAGGAGAAACGGAAATAAAGTCACAAATATACAGCTAACAGAAAGGGTTGATTGTAATAGAAGACCAATACTTTAAGTAAAAATTAATGAATTAGATCAGATTTATTGATCAATAGAAATGTAGATCTAGGAAGAATTTGTAAAATAATGCGAATGTTATGAGGATTGGTTTGGTTTGTCACTTTACGGTCATTTTGAGCACACTTTAGGCTAACTAGACCGGGACCTATAGTTTAACGAGGATTCAGAACCACTAACAAGGATCCATGCCACTGCCAGGATTCGAATCTGAAGCATCAAACGCCAGAGCGCCAGCCAATCGGCCATCAGGCCGCAATTTTATTAGGAAGAGTGATATAACGGTTACTATTTGAGTAGAGATGATATCATTGTAATAGTTAATTGAATAAACCGTCTATCCTTAGGTCAGAAAATTGAAATTTTAACAGGAGATATATGGATAACATAAGAATATCAAAAGTATGAACCTCTGTAATAAAAAAAAAACCTTGTATGGTAGAAATAAGGCAACACGCATGGAATCGAAATAAGGAAGATTTGGTTTGGTTTGTGGTTCTACAGTCATTTTGTGCACACTTTAGGATAATTAGACCAGGACTTAGTTTAACGTGAATTCCGAACTATTAACAAGCATCCATGCCACCGCCAGGATTTGAACCTGAAGAACCAAAGGCCATAGCTCTAGCTAATTGGTCATCAGGCCGCAATATTATAAGGGAAAATGGTATAAAGGTTACTATTTGAGTAGAGATGATATCGCTGTGATAATTAATTGAATAAACCGTCTATTGATCGGTCAGAAAGTTAAAATTTTTAATAGGAGATTATGGATATCATAAAAATGTCATCCAATTAGACAAATATCGAAAATATCAAATATCAAAAGAAAACTTGTATGGTAGAAATAAGACAACGCGTATGGAATAGAAATAAGGAAGATTTGGTTTGGTTTATCGGTCTACGGACATTTTGTGCACACTTTAGGCTAATTAGACCGGGAGCTACAGTTTAACGTAGATTCCGAACCACTAATAAACATCCAAGCTATCTCCAGGATTTGAACCTGAAGCATCAAAGGCCAGAGCGTCTGCCAATTGGCCATTAGGCCGCTAAATAAGGAAGAAGAAAGTAGTTTTGCGATTTTGAAAGAAACAATTATATGTAGGAGGAAATCAGTAAGAAAAATTCTCATTAATCAAAATAAGAAGATTAAAAAATTTTACACGGAAGGTAAATATAGAGGAAAAATAAATTGTACTAATAAATTAATTATATGCTAAAAAATGCAAGAAATTAACGTCTTCAGTTAAGATTAGAAACAACATGAAAAATTATATATGATACTAGCTTTCTTCAAATAGTTAATTAGATAAAAAATAAATTTTTGTGGTAGATTATGCTCATGAATTTATTGCCAGCTAGTTGCTTTCCAGAGTTTACTGCCATATTTTCAGATTGTATCATATAAATACTAACCAGAATGGATATAGTTAAACATTAGAAAGAAAACTTTTCTGTTCTAGTCAAACTTTCCCCATGAGACCACACTTTGTTTAAGGAATAAATAATTAATTGATAATAAAGTGCATAAAATGGGCGAAGGCAATATAGAAGACAAAAAATCTATCATTGATGCAAATTTAATTGATAGTCTAATTAGTAGTTAGTAACCCTTTCTCGACACCAATCAACGTAAAAACTTATTTCACTTAGTGAATCTTCAAAATGGAACTACTTTATTTCACTTGACATCGAAAGCAAAAATAGCTTTTAAATCACTAGCTTTAAGATTTAAAAAAGTTCTAAAATTTTTTAATCAAGCTTTTTAAAAAAAGCTTTACCTAGCCACCAATCAATTGAATTTTCTTCCGAAAATAAATAACTTATTTAAAATAAGATATATAGAAATGACAAAATCATAATAATAATAATAAAAATAAAAAAAAACAGAACTTTGCGAATTTCATACAAATTTAAACTTCAAATCAGTCATAACCCATTGCAGAAATTCTTTCCATCTGGTTAGTCTACAAATCGATACTCTTTTATTTCACTTGACACTGAATGCAAAAAAAGTTTTAAACAAAACTTAGCCACCAATTAAGCAAATTTTTTTAACGAATAAATAATTCATTTAAATTAATATACATAGAAATGGTAAAAAAATAATAATAATAATGAAAAAGGCCTTTGGTATTTTGATGCAAATTTTATTAGTAATAAACCCTATGTCAACACAAGTTGTCACTCAGGGCAGCAATTCTTTCCACATGGTGAGCATACAAAATGGTACCATTTTATTTCACTTGACATCGGAGGTAAAAAAAAAGTTTTTCCAAATAATCTTTAGTCACCAATTAGCCAAATATTCCTCGGCGAATAAATAATTCATTTAAAATAAGATATATAGAAACCGTAAAAGGCAAAAATGAAAAAATAACAATAAAAAATCGGGGTCTTTGGAAATTTGATACAAATTTAATTGGTAATCAACCCTTTGTCAACACCAGTCAGCACTCACTGCGGCAATTCTTTCCACTCGGTGAACCTACAAAACGGTACTATTTGATTTCATGTGACATGGACTGCAGAGGAAGAGAGGCAATTATGAGTCCCGACTCTTAATTATCTTGATTTGGAGTTGGTAGTGATGAGCATGGACGAGCAGAAAGGCAAATCGCAAACAGTCCCCAGGAAGAGCGGGGACCCCCAGAACTTGGGTGTCCTTGTCACATCAAACTCGGATGGGACAATGGCTGCACAGATAAGTGAGAGGCCCGCGGCGTCATCTGCGTTGGAACTGAAGTCACGTGTCTTCTTCACGCTATGCGTTGAGGATCATTTTCACAGATATTAGCTCTTCATTCTGTCGTGAAAGCCAAACTGGCTCAGGCTTTGGGAGATGCAGTGATAAAACCAGGTAGAGTGGTAGGTAAATGAAACGATGACTACACCGTAACTGACCTACGGATGAACAGATAACGGCCAGAGCTTTCTGAAATGGGTCCGAGTCAACACAGAACAATGATTTTTTTAAACAGAATGGTAATATATGAAAAAATATTAGAAGTATTCATAGCTTAGATAGTCATCGTGTTTATTGTGTTGCTACATTTTAAACAAAAGTTTTACTGTTCTTTAAATTTACTGTTTTACTGTTGTTAAATTTACTGTTCTTTACTCAAAATCAATATCTTCAGTTATTATTTTACTAAGCCGTGTAGATTTTTTTCAGTAATTGCTGTATTTTTTATATGGGGTTTGATGGCCTAGTGGCTAGCGGTCTGGCACTCGTATAGGTTTCAAATTCCTTTCCCGGCGATACCATGGAGGTTTGTAGCGTAATCCACTTTAAACCGTAGGTTCTGATCTTACATGTTTGTAGACCGTTGTGGGGGTAATGCTAAAAGAGTAATGTCGGTGCAATCTTTTCTTATGGCACAAAGATATCTGTCTCAGTAGTGCCGATTGCATTAGAAAAAAAAAATTAATATGTTTGGTTGTTCTTCTCCTCTCTAAAAAAAAAAAAAAAAAAAAAAAAAAAAAAAAAAAACTTGTATTTTTTGTAAATTTTGCTTAAAGTTAAAACAAAAAGAAACTGTAATAATCAATACACTAAATGCTATTTAAATGCATTTATTATTTCAACAAGGTGATCCATTAAGATAATGCATATTTGTCGTCTCGTCTGATATTTCTCCCAGCAATCTATAACTAATTAATAAAGATATCAAATCCAGTTCATCTTGCGAATTGGTGTAGCAATATTAATCTTTTAAAGAATTATATTAAAAAAAAACAATTTTTAAATAATATTATTGTTAATATTTAAAATTTTCAAAATAAATTTATAAAATTCATTGCAAAAAGGACTAGTGAAATAAAAACTTTTTTTTTCCCTTGTTGAGTAGGAAAGCTATTTCTTCCTTTTGCAAGCCAGCACACACAAGTCGAAAGAAAACATCTTCAACCACCTGGCAAACAAGGTGGCCGGAGGCCTGTATTACAAACTAAGAGTCGGGGGTATATGTTGTGTTCAATAACTTGCGAATAATGTTTTGCCCGCCAATTACCCAGGCTGTGCGTCCGGCGAACTGAGCGGCCGCATCCGGCCTTGAAGTGTCAGAACCCACACACTTGTATAACGGGCGCATACTTTCCTCAAGAAGGATTGGTTGTGAACCTCTGGTCCTCTCTAAGAGCTCCGATCCATCATTTTTCGGCAGTCTAATTCTCACGATTTCTTCCCAGCATCCAGGCTCTAACCACAGGCTCGAGCCTTATTTCATCCACCCTGAACTACACCTCCCAACTTCACAACACAGGTTTCTAGGTTTGGCTACTTTATCGCCCTATCAATCGAATGCCGATCGATTACAATAGCTTGGCAAAAAATGAAATAGCTTTTTCAAGCTGTGAATATTTTGCGTGGTGGGATGGATTTCTGACATCTTCAAGAAGTTCAACTTTCAGCTGTTAACTTGAATTTTTTTATCGTGTAAATGATATTGTCCTGATATGAAGTTTCTTGTCGTCAACAAAAAAAGAGATCTATATACGATCATAGATTTTTATCAATATATCAATATATATAGATTATAACATTAGCATGGTATCTAGCATCATGAAGTATACAAATTTTGTAAAATATAAAATGTAGTGTTGTTATTATGTAAAAGTTCATACTTTTTAATAAATAATTTTTTTCTATTATCTTTAATTTATAATGATAAGATGTATATATATATACAAGAAATTAACTGTATTTTATGAAATTTCTTGTCGTCTACAAAAAAATAGATCTATGTACGGTCATAGATCTCTTCTCACCAATATGGCATACAGTTTTTATATAGATTATAACATTGGAAATGATCCGGTATCTCGCATCATGAAAAATACCGATTTCGTAAAATATAAAATGTACTGTTGTTATTATGTAAAAGCACATACTTTTTAGTAAATAAATTTTTTCCTTAATTGCTTTTCTCTAATTCATAATGATAAAAATTAAAAAAATATATACAATAAATTAATTCTATTTATATGTATTTTTTTCCATCACATTTGAAATTTTTTTTCCGGAAAAATTAAAGAATCTGTTAAAAAGCCATTAAAATAATACTAAATGCTTAGGAGTTGAATTAGCAAAAATTGAATTATAATATCAGTTTCTTTTAATATATGACGCTATTTCTTTCCATGTGCAGTAGCGTGACTCTGCTCCAAGGTTGAGCAAACAGATTCTCAATGATCTTATAATTAAATTCAGGGAACACGGCGCTTTCTGATAAGGATAACACGTTCAAATAAATTATGAAATGGCGGTCATTGTGCTGTTCAGCAACATCAGTTTTGATTTATTAAAACCCCACACAATGCTACAGCTGCCGAATAAGTTACACATGAGCATCCTGTTGACGAGGATTAATAGCGATGTCAAGCAACGCATTCACACACATTTATACATTATCATTGCGTGATTAAAAAAATGTCCTATCTTAAAAACTTAAATGGTTAATCTCTGATGGTTAAAAAATATCTACTTATTTACATTCCGCTTCTTCTTCGGAATACAAAACAACACCTTATCACATTCGTAAATATTATCTTATCGCATGAATGACATGCGCTGTATCCAAGCCACTTGGTGGACTAGCAATGAATTATACAGTGTTTTATTTCTAAAGATCTTGTGGAAGATATAATGAAAAATCAATAGTTCTTTAGCAAATGATACAAATCTTATTATAAAATCTCATTACAGAACTTTAAGAAATTTGTAACTAAGATGTATTAACGCCTAGGAACTGATCGTTAACGATAATGTATAGTAGTAATCATAGCCATCTTACACAACGGGTTGCGATGGAAATAAACTTTATACAATTTTTTAGATTAATTATTTATTTATATTACTATTACATATAATATATTATAGATAAAGTTATCACAATTTTGTAGCAAATTGTAATAACTTTAGAGATTATTACAATTTTGTTGCAAAATTAGAATACCTCTAAAGTTCTCAACTTAGGTTGAAAAGTGTATGGGGCACGTTTATAGTTTTCAAACTGCCTAATGGATGAAAACAGCACATACAATTTTACTAACATTTCGAAAATCGCTCATTTTAGTCTTAAATGAAAGCAAATGTTGCAAGCTTTCAATGTAAGAGGTATGAGTAAATCGTACGTTTTATTATCATTTACATAACATTTACAAATTGACACATTTGGTTTATTATAGAGGTACATTTGACAAATTGTATTGACACATTGGATTGATACTTTGTGGATCTCCCTTCAAGTTTTCAAAGTGCCAAATGGATAAAAATAGCACCGACAATTGTGCTGACATTATGAAAATCGCTCATTAAAGTCAAAAGCTTGCAATACTAAAGGAAAGCAAGTATTGCAAGCTTTCAATATGAGAGCAATGAGTAAACCTTACATTATATTTTCATTTTATTCATGTATCATTTCAAGCTTGGTACATTTGTGATGGTGGTCTTAATCTCTACTCTCACTTATTAAAATATATTTATATGACCTCAATCATGCAAGATCAAATGAAAAAAATCCAAATTTCTTTATAAAATGGTTGCAAGAAAGAAAGAAATTATGTGCTTTATAGTATATAAAGAAAAAAAAATCGAATTATTTTTTAACATAACAATTATGTCAAAAGAGTTAGTTCTTTCGTCAAGAAAGATAATTTATGTGTTTGGTTTGTCAATCTATGGCCATTTTTTATATAGTTTAGGCCTATCAGACTAGGACTTACAGCTTAACGTGGATTTCGAACCACTAACAAACTTCCATGCCGCCTCCAGGATTCGAACCTGGTGGTGGCAGGGCCCTCTGGCCTGTGGTACCAAAGGCCAGAGCTTTATCCACTTGGAAAGAATTTATGGGAGTTTTTGATTTCATTCTCCACCCTAGTAGAGACAACTTAATCATTAATTTTTGTTACCTCGTTTGAAATTGGTTTTGTTTACAACTGTTTGATACTGTATTGTAACATTAAAATTACATTGAAGATGAAATTATAAAATTAAAAAAATATTCATTAGTTTTCAGTCATTTAAAATATGAATTCCTTCCCGTATTATTTTTTTGACTTCAAGCAGTATACTATGTATAAAATTGAAAAGTATAAGTAAATCGTAATAAGTAATCGTTTTAGTAAATCATTGATACTTAATATAGTCTAATGCTAATATAATAATATAATAATAATATATTATTATTACTCGATTATATATATAATAATAATATAATATAATAAAATCGAGTAAATATAATTAATTAACACCGCCTTTTCATTTTTTATTTAATATCGAAAGGGAATTCCTATTCTATAAAAAAGTAATGCAATTAATTTCAATTGTAACTGTAGCTCAAATAGCGACACAGCTTCAATTTTATGTAATTATAGGCTGTTTTCATAACACTTATAAGACTATAAAACAATGTCTCAATAGCAAAATTATTAGATAATATATTTATACAGAAAGAGAGAAGTACTTTATTTTATAACTAAATATCATTCTAAATTTTCTGATTCATAATTAGTGTTTATTGGTTTAAAAAAACTGAATATTAAAAATAGTTGTTTGATAAATTTATAAAAGTGTTTAAATTCTGGGAAAATATGTAAAAATTAATTAATTATTCAATCAGAGACTTGTAATCATGTCATAAGATAACTCAATATCCTTCTTTGTATGTAAATTCTAAAATCCATAAATTCTTTCTTGATTTTAAGATATGGCAATCCGTTCAGAAACAAATTTGGACTAATTTTCCACACACAAAAACAGACAGAATGATGAAAGTTGTATATTAAAACGCTCTTCCTGTTGATAAGTAAGGCAAATAGGCAAATATTGCAACTAGCAATACAGCTTCAATTAGATTGTTTTCATAACATTTATAAGAATATAAAACAATGCCTCAATAGAAAAATTATCATATAATATATTTATACAGAAATAGAGAAGTTTAATTTATAATTAAACATGATTCTAAATTTCCTTAACCATAATTAAAAAAATTTAATATTAAAAATAGTTGTTCGATAAATTTATAAAATTTAAAAAAATATTTAAATTCTGGGAAAATATGTAAAAATTAATTAATTATTAAGTCATAGACTTGCAATCATGTCAAAAGGTAACTCAATATTTTATTTTTGTGTGCTATAAAATCCATAAGTTCTTTCTTGATTGTAAGATATAGCAATCGTTTCAAAAACAAAGTTGGTCTAATTTCCAAAAGACAAAAAGGGACAGTGATGAAATTAGCATATTAAGATACTCTTCCTGTTAATAAATAAACCCTAACAATGCATTTTATCTTCGTAAAAATTTTATGACATAAAAGTAACATAATTTTCTGTAATGGTCCATTAATGGTGGCATCAAAAAGTGTTTCGGTTATAATGGATAAAAATATTCTTTGAAATAGAGCAGTTCTAGTATAATAGATCTTATTTGTAATCAAATTTGGTTTGTCGCTCTACGGTGATTTTTTGGAAACATTTTATCGCAATTAGTGAGGGACCTACAGCGTGTATTCCGAACCGTTAACAAACATTCATGAACTTGAAGCTTGTCGTACCAAAGGTAAGAACTCTAGCCAATTGGCCATCAGGCCGCTTATTTGTATTCTTTATGATGTCGTCATACAAGAATATTGAACTGCATTAAGAAGAATGGAAAATAATAATAATAATAATTTGATTTTGCTTACAAATTACAATAACTGGCTCCTGTGAAGTTAAGAAATCTTTAGAATAAATTTCTGAAAGGGTACAATTTTTAATGTTCCATCTAGATATTTCAAAATTTTAATATACACTATAAAAATAAACGCGGTACACCAATCAAGGAACCGATTATGATCAAAGAACAAAAAAAAAAATATATGCAAAATTTCTAAGATGTTTCTTTTTTTAAATATTTTAATCTAGATAAGGATTGTGGGTTTTATTATTCTTTATGTTGTACAACAAACTACAATAAATTATCTTTAAAATTTTATAAATTTAATAAAATTAAAAAAATTCTACAGCCTTTTATACCATTATATCATATAAGATAAAAAGAGATTTTAACTCTGATTATTAAAATTAATTTAAAAGACTTGAATGAAATATTTGCCATGTGAAATATCAAGTAATTACACCATTGTTGTTGGCATTGGAATTCCTGGGGCTTCCTAGTCCCGGTGGGCCTCATCTGCTATTGAATTAAATTACACCATGATAATGTGTTTCAGCTTTAAAATATGTTACTGAGAGTTTTTACTGTGGTGTTAAAGTCAATATTCAATGATATATCTTCTTAAAATATCAGAATAATTCTAGCAATTTAATTA
Source organism: Caerostris darwini (assembly GCA_021605075.1). NCBI lineage: Eukaryota > Metazoa > Arthropoda > Arachnida > Araneae > Araneidae > Caerostris > Caerostris darwini. The sequence goes on from BPLQ01005473.1 coordinate 203,632, forward strand.
AATTTTTATTATACAAACGGAAATCTTTAAAAATAGCTGCAAATGACTAAATAATTTAAGTTCCAATTGAGTTGGTACAACTTTATTCTTCACAAAATCCATGAAACTTATCATATAAAAAAAATAACACATCTTCCATTCTTGATAAACAAGTATGTAAACAGTTGAAAACTGGTATATCATTTTTTTAACTCAGATTTTTAATTCTTCCTGTAGAATTTTGCCGTACATATCTAATGACTCTATTTAATATAGCTTGAAAATATGCTAGTCAAGAGAAAAGAATGCAATTTGTCTATTTTGTATTCAATAAATAACTTGGTTAACATTCAATTCAATTTAATTTATGAAAAGTAAAATTTTTAAAAATGCTTTGTCGAATTATTTGTTTTGTAGAGCTTAATTATAAAATATACACACTCACACAAACACATACCATATATATATACATACATTCGATATACAAAAATATCAAAGGATGAGTGATAAAAACTACAGAGGCAGAACAAAAAAGAAAATTACTTATGTATAACAAAACACAGATGAGAAACCTGTCTTCCTGAAAATTAGCGAAAACCCATAAGAAATTAATTAAAAATCTCGCAGATAGTTTTATTAAGGAGTGCGTAGCTTGAGACATTATAAACCATGTTACTCCTGCCTGCCATGCTTAAAACAAAGTATTCATGCTATGTTATTATGACTTGTTATATAAACTGAAAAGCCCTTCTTTATCGTCTGTGTATAGTCTCGCTTCTTTTTTCTCTTTTTTAGATGGGACCAATTTTGAAGCACATGAAAATTTGTGTATAGCAAAAGTTGTTATGCAAACTGGTTGTGTTTCTGAAAGTTCCCTTGTCCATTCTCTTTGTGTCTGTGTCTTTGCTTTTTACTTGCACTGTATTCAGCAATAGAAGATTATAACACCAATTCCTCACACTCTTTATACCACGCTTTTCTTAAACATATTTTTCCTCTTCTTGGAAAAGTACAATCCAATAGAATTATACTTGGATGAATTTCTTCTTTTTTTTTCTTTTTCCAAAAAGTACAATGACCTTGTACTTGTATATGACTTAATTAAGATAAGTGAATTCCCCCCTCCCCTCCTAAAAAATTCTGAATTTTAATTTATTCGCTTTTGTGGTAGTTAATTTTAAGAAAACAGTTAAGCAAGGACTGCTTTTCGCTTCACTTCCACTGCATTCAGCAACTCTGGAGCAACAGAAGATCATAGCACCAATTCCTCACACTCTTTATACCATGCGCCTCTTAAACACATCTTTCCTCTTCTTGGAAAAGTATAATCCAATAGAATTATACTTGGATGAATTTCTTCTTCTTTTTCTCTCTTTTTATTTAATTCTTTGGCGAAACATTTCTTTAATATTGGCGAGGGAAAGCTTTCATCAGGCGGTAACCCATGCTTCCTAGCATCTCACAGCATCATCTCAGAAAAAAAAAAATGTAGGGGGAGGTTAGGTCACTTCAGATGAAGAAGAAGGGGGGGAGATAAAGAATAGAGGGCACAGACGTCACCAACATGAAGGATCACTTCTATACCTACCCTTGTAACTACTCGCCTCAACGCTCTGTGAGTGTTTACAAGCTTCCATTTTATTCGTCCACACATAGAACATCCACACTCCTATCATTATCATTGGTGTAAAAAGACTAGAATGAGCGATCTGCTTTCATGTGAGGGTCTTGAAGAATTATTTCTGTCTTTGTTTAAATCCCAATTGCATGGTGTCTCCGTATCTCCAATAATTGATATGATATCTCGGGCTTCACCTGGTTTTTATATCTGCATCTGATTCGTCCCCCCAACGGTTATTATTGTTTCTACTTGGGATATAATAGTTGGGATTATTATGGGTTATTATGATAATTCCTCCTCTTTCGTGTCCATTGGAAGAGGTAGTGGTTACCGTATGAAATAAATAAGAAATAATTACAAGAAGACACGGCTGTCTCTTTTTCTACCATGGGTTTGTTATGAATGTGGTTACTTGTAATGGTTTCGCTAGGAAAAATTACAGGGAAAATAAGCTGCATAAGAAATTAGTCTGTGTAATTACACCTCGGAAATTCGAAAGGAGGTATGTGCGAAGTACAAGAAATATGCAAAAAGAAATACCAGTTCTGTATTTATTTATTTTATTTTTTTGCTTCGCAGAGTAACTTATACGTAATGCTAATAATTATCTCCAAGTTTTATTTCGTTCATTACATTTAGATATTACAGCTTTTTCAATTAGGTTTAAATGAGCCAGGTTCAGTAGACTTTGTCACAAGAAAGAAAATGATAGTATAACTAGAGATCTTGTTTGTAACAGATAAGGTCGGCAAATTCTGTATTGTTATTAAGCCTCTTCAATTGTCTTTTAGATAAAAAATATTTTCGCAAAAATTCCTGAAGGCATGGAAAAAGAGGGTAAAAAAAGTATACAGTGTAAAATGCAATATAATATAGTATCAATTTTTGAATTAATGTGGTACTTCAAAACAGTTGGTACTTGATCTAATTTAGAAATGTGTATAACTATAGATGTGAAAATGTACGATAGAATACTGGTATTAAAATTTACATTGATTTGTTAAAAAAGGGTTTATAATTTTATATTTAAATTAATATACATCGATTTTTGATTGATTCTACATTAAAAATGAATTAGTTTAAAAGTTGAATTATCTTTCATGGGTAGAGAAAGTATTTAAAAGATGGAAATATAGTGTTCGATTTATTATAAACGATGAAATTTCGAAAAAAATTTTAGAATGTTTTTCTTTATATATATATTCCAGTTTTTGATTTCATTATGTCTTCTGAAAGGGACGTTATAGTATGAAATTAAGGTAAATGAAATTCCACTTAAGAAAACGTATAAAAAGCCTACAAAAATCTGAATCAAATCAAATTATTTTCGGAAAAACTATATATTAAATACAATAGAATTTCTTTTAATGCAGAAGATAACTTTCTACAGAAGATGTATTTAAAAAATGTAATTTATACTAAAAAAACTAGGAAGCATCTCATAATTTTAAAAGCCGTGTAAACAATGAACTCACATAAACCTATAATCGGATAAAAAACTTAAAAATCTAAGAAAATATGACTTTCTATATAAAATTCTATTGTACACCGTTATCTTTAGACCTGTTATTACTTATTTCTGTCATGTTTGGGCATATACTAATTCTAATAATAAAATTCTTGAAGCTTTACAAAACATCATACGGCAAATTACTAAATCCAATTGGTTTAATAAAGATTCTGAAATTCAAAAAGCAACTTTATTCATTTAATTTTATAGAAATGCAATAATTTTTTCGTAAGATTTCCATTATTGGATAAGCTAAACAAGTCTTATGAACTAATGAAAAATCACTTTGATTCCTAATATAGTACTTATGTTTATCTGCATTATGAAGGCAATGGTCCTTCGAAACTGAAAATACAAAATATCTTGGAATCTATCTTAACCAACATCTTACATGGAAAAAAACACTTCTTACACACTAAACCACAACTTCGTGTATTCTATTGTAAAATATTCTATTGCATAAAATTCTATTGTACACCGCTATCTTTAAACCTGTTATTACTTATGCCTGTCCTGTTTGGGCTTATGCTAATTCTAATATCAAAATTTTTGAAGCTTACAAAACCTCATAAGGCAATTTATTAAAGCCAATTGTTTTGAGAAAAATTCTGAAATTAAAAACGCAACTGTCATTTTTTATTTAAAAGAATTTCTCAAAAAGGATTCAGTTAAATTTTTAAATAATATAGATGATCATGACAACTCTGTTATCCAGAATATTGATAAATATGAGCCATCCAACATTAATAAAATATCGCGCAAAATTCTAATGTAATTTTTCTTTAGGGGGAGGGGGAGGGGTCTCATTTCTGCTATGATGTACTTTTCCTTCTTTCTTTTTTAAGTTTTTTCATTTTTTATTGTTTATATAACCTTTTTATTTTAAATTTAAAAAAATTCTGGGAAAGTTCTTTGCATTGTTAATTGATGTATGCCTGTTTTTACTGTTTTATCGTTCTACGGTCATTTTTTGCACACATTAGGCTAATTAGCCCTCGATCTACAGTTTAACGTGGATTCCGAACCACTAACAAATATCCATGCCACCGTCAGGATTCGAAGTTGAAGTCTGCGGTACCAAAGGCCAGAGCGCTAGCCAATTGGCCATCCGACCGCTCGCTGTTTTTACTGGAGATGAGACCCTTTTGGAACCAGTGAGCTTTATCAACTTAACTGCCTGAACCAAAACCTGGAAAAATGAGATTAAATTAAGCTTTCCTGGGTTTTTTTCTCTGAAAATGGATTCCTTAAATAGCGCAGTTGATTTTATTTATTTTAGGGTTTTAGAATTTATCATTCGATTTTTCATAAGTTCCAAGACACGAATTACCTTTATAAGAAAAAGGAATAGTTTTTTTTTATCGTTTGCTATGCTAACGCTTCAATGTTTACATTTTACATACATGATGATATAAATAATTGCATAAAATATAATTTATCTTCAGAACTGCTATATGTAAAAATAAATCTAAATATGTGAAAATTTTCTTATTCTGTCAATTTATAAGCAAAAAATTTATTTCTGTCAAAAATATACCTAAAGCACTGTCGGTTGTTATGTATACTTTATAATGTTCACTCCAAGCATTGAACTATTATGAGAAGTCAAATTTAAAACGAAATTTATTTTAACAGTTTAAATCAAAATTATTACTAAAATCATAAGATTTTTTATTTTATTTTATTTCTACGTTTTGTGCCGAAAAGAGAAAATAAAGTGCGTTTTTTTATTTTTCTCAGTCAAAAGAACTCGGTTTTTTCAATACAATGTTTTAAAAAAAATGTGTTTTACTTTTATAAGATTTGAAAAATTGAAAACATTTTTTTTCTGTGTGTGTGTGTAAAAAAGTAAATATTCTTCTTACAAAAAGTGTTTTTATAAATTTGCATTTTGAATTTTTTTTTTAATTCATATTTCAGGGCGAAATATATTTGAAGGGGAAAAATAAAATTATTTTTTTTATTTAATTTTATTAAAGCTGGCAAGAGAGACATTGCATTAAACCAGGAAATGTTTTTAATTTACAAGTTCTGAGTAATACAAATACGTAGGATTATCAGTTGTCCTTGATAAGGATAATACGTAGAATTATCCTTGTCAAGATTGAAATGGAATTTTTCTTCTGTTTAATGGATAAAAAGTAAAACTTTTCATTTTTTTTTTTTTTTTTACTAGATCTGTAATGGTTTTAGTTTTTTTTTTCATAGTTAATATATATTATAAATAAAATATATTCATATTACGCAAATATATTTTGTTATGTTGGAAATCAAAATGAAAAAAAAGTAAAACTTTTCATTTTTTTTGTACTAGACTTGTAATGCTTTTAGTTTTTTTTCATAGTTAATATATATTATAAATAACATATATTCATATTACGCAAATATATTTTGTTATGTTTGAAATAAAAATAAAAGAAAGGGTATGTACATTTTAAAATTAATTATTTAAATAATTCTCTTTCAAATATAAATTTAATATTAATTTTGTAAGATTTTGACACAGGGAATAGTTAAATTTAATATAATATTCACTTACAAATTGCAGTACCAATAATTAAACAATCATATTTCAGAAAAAAAATTGGATAATCTGATATATCATTTAAGGGATTGAATTTTTTTTAAAAATTAACACAGTTGAAATAACAAAACTTCAAATCAAAAATTTTGAAAGCAACATGTACAGCTTTTTTTGTAATTAAAAATTTTTTTTTTACAGAAAATCATCATGGAAAAGCATATTCTTGCACAAAAAACTTTTAATCGAGGCAATTTTCATTGGTGAAAATACAATTAAGAAGAATTCATTCATTATCAAATTTCTAAAATTATTTTATACAAATCATCATTAAATATTTGGAGGAATTGCATCGATATTCCTCTAAAAATTGATTCATTTTATAACTTATTTATTATTTGATAAAAAAAAAAACGAGGCAAAATTATTTAATATAATTAGCATGAAGTAGTTATTTAAAAAAGTTAATTCAAACACATTTACGTTAGTATATGAATTTAAATGAAAATTCCTTGAAAATTAGTGTTAACAATAAATGTTCCAAACATCTACAATCAAATATCATCAAATTCATCAATAAAATACATCTACATATGAGTTGTAAATTACTTTTATGAATATAAATGGAAGTTATAGAATTTTTAATTTTAAACTTGGTTTGTTCAGTATCTAAAATATATTCAAATAAATTTACATAGTAGGATCTAGAAAAAAGGATGCTTTAAAAATAGCTATAAATGCTTTAAATATTTAAAATCAAACAATAAAAAGACGGTATACCATGTTGTTGTCAATTTGAAATGCCGGTCTGTTTGACCTAAGTCATTCGTTATTAGAGCGTTAGATATGTAGAAGATTCAGCTGCCTGTTCTATTATTATGTCACTCCAATTTCTAACGAACACACCCAATGTGGTCATCTGGCAGTTTGTACCTTCTTTGCTTGATCCTTACGCTCAATGAAATATTCCAGCCAACAGATTAATCGTATCCGTTCCTGACATGTACATGGAAGATTTTGGTTCGGCATTGCTTGAATCCTGCACCCCAACACCCACTTATGAAACATGTATAATAAAGCAGTTTAGCTGAAGAAAAATTATAGTAACAAAATTAATTAATTTATATAGTGCTTTATCGGTAACAAAATAAGGATATTTGAATCCCAAATGCCTCGATAACACTGATTGAATGGGCTGATTCTGTTTAGCAGTTTAGCTTAGGAAAAATTGTAGAATCAAAATTAATTAATTTACCTAGTGCTTCATTGATAATAAAACAAGGATATTTGAATGATCTGATAACATTGATTTAATGGACTGACTCTGGTTAGCAGCTTAACTCAGGAAAAAATTTCTATAATTAAAATTAATTAATTTATATAATGCTTTATCTTTAACAAAATAAGGATATTTAAAACTCAAATACCCTGACAACACTGATTTAATAGACTGACTCTTGTTATACAAATTGTATATATACAACCCAAAACATTTTCAATCTTGCGAGGAATGGTAAGTTTTCCAAGATTGGATTTACCTAAATACCTAAACAATCATCCATTGAGCTTATGCATCAATTGAGTATTACTGATCCTTAAAATACTCTGGAGCTTTTGGAGTCCTGTTCATGAATCAGAGTTCCTTATTCACTTTCGAGCGGAGAAGTCTCGAGCGCATTCCAATTTGTCAAACAACTGCTTCCCAGAAGCCACTTTCTGGTGCTAAATGGATCGCATTTACACCCGAGGTCCTGCTAAAAGATAATAATAAACAGCTAATAGTCGGCCATCACGACTGACATCAGTGACCCTCAATCATTAATAATCCTGGCCGAATCTCCTACCATGGATACGTTGTAAGGTCGACAAGTATGTCTAATACTCGATTTGACGAAGAAGATTTATCATTCGCCGGCTCACAGGGTGATAAATTTGATGTTTGTACTCTGTGGGGATGGAAGTTTTTTTTCAATCCCCCAATATCCCCAGTAGATTATTTCGCTTTGATTATTTTCTTCCTCGGAACGGCCCCTTTGAAATAATCTATGAAATAGGGAGTAAATAATTGAATAACAGCGAGGAGGAAGATGTTTTACAAGGTTATTGAAATATGTTATGCATCCGAACGATTGATTGCTTGTTGAATGGTATTCGCGACTAAAAAATTGTATTCTGTTTGATTAAATGAATCTTTATAAAGAAATAAAATGCAAAGAAATTTATGGAAATAATGATATTAATTAAATTCCCTAGTTAAAAGATATAATTGTCAATCTTTTCAATTATCATTCTTTTAGAAGGGTTTTTCTCCATTAAATTTCAAGGTTTACTCAAAAGTATTTAAAATTAAAAATTGTGTCCTTTTTAAACTCATTTAATTGCTTAATTTATTAACACATTTATTACAGGCAAATTAGTTATATACTGGAAAGTATTAGTTATCAAATAAAACTTCTTGTACTCTATCATAATAACAACTGTAGAATGTTAAACAATAGTAAAGGAGAGAAAGTAATTGTCACAGCAGAAAAAAAAAATTCCGGCTAAACAAGAACTAAAATATTTTAAATACCTCTTTAATCTTCTTTAGCTACTTATCATGAATTAGTTAATCTTGCCTTAAATTTGCTGATATTTAGTTAGATATTAAGTTAGCAGGGGATTTATATTCTTGAGCAGAATTAACTACCTTTGCAGGAGAAGGCTGGAAAACTGCCAGCAAGCAATCTGATTTTAGATACAAGATGCTTTAAAAACTTCTCCTCATTTATGAAAACAGAGACTGGTACCAGACGCCACTAACGAATTCGAACCCCGGCCTTTCAGTATCCAATTAGCTTATATTATATTCTGGGCTTCACGTCGAGCTATAAATTGTTTTAGAAACAACTTGCTTAAATAAAAAGCATAGCCTCTGGCGCTCGGTGCCAAGTCCCGGTGGTTCCAGGGATGTTTGTAGTGGTTCGGAATCCACTTTAAACCATAAGTCCCTGTCTAATATGACTCTAGATCGTTGAGCATAGGGCTGACAACCCAATCCAGTATTAAGAAAACATCTGTCTGGAAATCTGACAGTAGGCAGATGACTTTGGCCCACCATGGGGCTGTTGAGCTAATGAAGAAGAAACAGCAAGGCCTACTACATTGCACCTGTACTGTGCTACAGCAAATTTCAGCATGCAGCCCTAAGGATGGTATCTAGGGATCCCTCACCTGCCTTTTTCCTCGAGGCCAACAGATTTACGGGGCCCGCATAGACACGGAACTTTCCTATCTGACAAAGCTTGTCGAGTTTCGAAGCAGAACCTTAATACCCGAGACCCCAACACTCTACCTACCAGGCCGGTTCAAGTCTTTAACGAAAGCTTAAGTACTTAAATTAATCTTTTTTAGATATTAAATATTTCATTAAAAATTTTCAATTATTCAATAAAAGCTACAACAGAATGAAATATTGAGTATGAATTATTTCATATTGTTTTAGTTTTTCTTTAGATGGGCAATAAATGAAAATAATATTGAGACAGGCAAGGAAATTTCTAATAAGGATACATTAATTTGGTTAATTTAATTGTATATTTAATTTGTATGCCATAATTTATTGTGTAAAATAACACAAATTAATTTTAATATTTCATAGAATTAATATTTTGTTCATTTATAAATAGCTATGATGGATTTTCTTTGTTATTTAATACATAATCCCTTGTTGTTGATCAACTTTCGAGTATAAGGCATTTATAACTGATAATATGCGAGTATTAAACATTTATAACTTATAATATTTGAGTATAACTCTTATAACTCATAATATTCGAGTATAAAACATTTTTAACTTATAATATAAAATGTAAAACATTTATAACTTATAATATTCCAATATAAAACATTTATAACTTATAATATTTGAGTATAACTCTTTCAACTTAAATTTTTTGTGTAGTTTAAGTTATTAATTTGAATTTTCAGTTTTTTAAATTCATATACATCAGTTTACACTAGCTAGTGAAATTGGCTTATAAGCAAATATGTGGTTTTAAGATGAGTTATAATAAAAGAACACCATAGGCAAAACAATGCAAAAAGCATACACACACACAAACAATTTCAGAAATTTGCAAAATGCATTTTATATCCGCATCATCACTTCTTCATAAAGATGGCAATTTGCATATTTCCTTTAAATATTTATAAACAAAATATTTAATGCATTTAAAAAACCTAATTTAATTCCAAAGCAACATGCTAAGGGTTCAAAATTCTTACCAAAGGTCAAATCTTAATTAAAAACAAGTAAAGTTTTTCTGCTGCAAATTTCACTGTAAAGGAACGGTCCGAATTAATGTACGCGGCTTGCCCTATCACTCCAGCGCAATTAAAATGAAGAAATTAGTTCTTAAGCTTGATGGATGTGAAGATCTATTATACGTGAAAAGATAATTGCATAGCCCCGTAATTCCTTTTAAAAAATACGGTGGCTCAGAAATCACAGGGTATCTTTATACATAATCTTTAAACATAGGTTAGGTTTCATTTTTTTTTTTCTTGCTTGATATGAAATCCTTATGTATTTCAGATCTTTACTAAAAAAAAATTTTTTTTTTCTTCTGTGATAATTGCAAATAATAAGTCGTAAAGTTTGAAGTTTTTATACACTGCATCCGACATTGTTTGAAGTCTAAAAATAATGAAATAAATGAAAATGAAAACGAATTCATAAAAGATATTTATGTTATATAAATATAATATTTAATGATATGTATAATTAATTAATTCAGCAATTATTTAAAATCTTGTTGATTTTAATGCATGTGAAATTGGAGCAGCATAGTGAATAGTGTTGGGTTTCAGAACTGAGAAGGCTTGATTCGAAATTTGCGAAGCCTTGACTACTTGATGTTTCTCATATCTATGTCTGGAATAGCCAGGATAAGTCAGTAGTCTGGAAGATATTTTGTTGGATTTGAGAAAATCGTAGAAAGTTGCTTACAAATGCCTCTCGTAGGAGAGCCAGTTCCAAAATGATGGGCATTGTAGAAGGGCTACGTGATTCAGGTCCTGGTTAATATTGAATCTGTTAAATCACTTGTGTTCCAAAGGAAAATGACCCCAGGTTTAACGTGTCCGGCATCTGAAAACAACATTTTAAAATAAATAGCTTCTATCTGTGTATATATGCGTGTAATATTTGTGGTAAAATAAACTATTAATCAAAATTAGAAAAGTCAATTACAGAGTCCAACATTTTATGTTGTAACAAACAGAAAAACTACAAAAGGATAACATTTTAACAAAAAGCTAATTTAAAGTGAAAAAGAGATAAAAGAACCTTACTTCGCTTATGTGAGGTTTGGCCATCTGTGACTTCTTAATTTGAGTATTTCTGTAATATTATGTATATATTACTATAATTTCGTCTTGTTATATATAACAGAAAAACAATAAAAAGCGACAAGAAAAGTTTAAAGACTTGTAATGCTATTTGTAACTCATAAATAAACTGTAAATTGTAAAAAACATGAAGAAATACATAAAATGTGGCTAATTACATAACCGACAGTAAAATCTTATTTAATTTATTGAAAATCACCTTTTTTTTGTGAGAATTTTTTCTATACATACCATATTTTATTTTACATTTATAATAGAAAATTCATTCATACAGCTTCATGATGCTTTAGGAATAATAAAAAATTTAAATAAATCTATACTTTTCTATTTAAAAACTTAAAAACATATATTTAAGTAATTATCTATTAATCTTTCCCCTCCATTAACTACTCTTCAAACCAGGAATCCTAATCTAATTAATCTGTATTAATGATCAAAGAGTGAACTTTGTTCTTTTATTTCTTTTAATATAAACATTTTTTTTTCTCATTTTGCGACTTACAATTTTCATTTTGCGATTTACAAGTTCTTTTTCTTTTTTTTTAAATTATTTCTATCAATTTATAGCAATTGGATAAATCAAAATAAAATAGTCAACAGGCGAGCATAAATCTTCTAAGTCAAGTCAATGCGCATTTCTGAAAAACCCACACTATCTAAGGAACACGAATAGGTTTTGGAAAGTTTTGAACAGTTATTACGATAAGAATAATTCTAAAAATAAAATAATTTCTCTTCTTCTGTGTTACAAATTCAAAAATAATCCTACAGATTCTTTCTACAAAAAGCTACGCACATAAATTTTCACGCGCCTTTCTTCAGTGAGTGTATAGGGCAAAGAATAGTCACTAACTTACCATAAATCCTATACGTTAGCTGACTAACTTCAATTAACAAAGGTTGAAAAGAAAATAGAATAAAAAACATGAGATCAAACAATTTTAATGTTCTCCAACAACACTGTACTCAATAATGCAGTAGTTAGCCAATTGTCCAATGTTTTCTATACTTTGCTTTCATTCTTTCTGTCTTACAAATTTAAATATAATCGTAGATTCTTTCTTCAAAAAGTGATACACAAAAAATTGCATGCGCTTTTCATCAGTGAGTGTACAGGGAAAAGAATAGCCACTAACTTGTCATAAATCCTATACGTTAGCTGACTAAGTTCAATGGTGCTATTAACAAAGGTTAAAAAAAATAGAATTAAAAAAAACAACATGAGATCAAACAATTTTAATGTTCTCCAATAGCACGGTACTCAATAATGCAGTAGTTAGCCAATGGTCCAGTGTTTTCTTTTCTTTGCTTTTGTCCCTTCTGTTTTACAAATTCAAAAATACAGATTCTTTCTACAAAAAGTGACACACATAAAACACATAAAATTGTACGCGTTTTTCATCAGGGAGTGTATAAGGCAAAGAAAGCCACTAACTTACCATAAATCCTCCGTTAGCTGACTAACTTCAATGGTACTATTAACAAAGGTTGAAAAAAAAAAAATAGAATAAAAAAAAAAAAACATGAGATCAAACAATTTTAATGTTCTCCAACAACACAGTACTCAATAATGCAGTAGTTAGTCAATGGTTCAATGCTTTCTTTTTCTTTACTTTCGTCTTTTCTGTTTTACAAATTCAAAAATAATCCTACAGATTCTTTCTACAAAAAGCGACACACATAAAATTGCACGCGCCTTTCATCAGTAAGTGCAAAGAATAGCCACTAATTTGCCATAAATCCTATACTTTAGCTGACAATGGTACTACAAGTTCAATGATACTATTAACAAAGATTTAAAAAAAATAAAGTAAAAAAAAAAAAAAAAAAAAAAAACATGAGATCAAAAAATTTTAATCTTCTCCAACAACACAGTACTCAATAATGCAGTAGTTAGCCAACAGTTCAGTGTTTTCTTATCTTTGCTTTCGTCCTTACTGTCTTACAAATTCAAAAATAATCCTACAGATTCCTTCTACAAAAAAGTGACAAACATAAAATTGCACGCGCCTTTCATCAATGAGTGTATAGGGCAAAGAATAACCACCAACTTACCCTAAATCCTATACGTTAGCTGACTGAGTTCAATGGTACTATTAACAAAGGTTGAAAAAAAAATAGAATAAAAAAAAACACGAGATCAAACAATTTTAATGTTCTCCAACAAGGCAGTACTCAATAATGCAGTAGTTAGCCAACGGTCCAGTGTTTTCTTTTCTTTGCTTTGGTCCCTTGTTTGCAGTCGGGATCTCTTTCCCTTAATCCATTTGCTCAATCGATGGCAGGAAGACAGAGAATGAGACAATATTTGCATTTGGGTGACGCTGGGCTAGTTACACCCCACTCGCAAAGTGCAGCCCTAAAAATACTTCCCTCGCATGACAATCACTTCTGGAGGGGCAATTAGGCCAAAAGAAGGGCTCTAATGAACTTTCAGATTTTGCATTCTCTGATCACAGTGATACAATAGGAGTTGTGATATTTGAGTTGTCTAAAGATAAGTGCTTCATTAGAGCAACTTAAGTGTGTTACAATTTAATAATTATATTTAAATAAAGTTCATAATTTTTCAATGGCTGTCTATTCTTTCATTAATGGTAGAATAAATTTCAAAGGTACTTCTTAAAAAGTGGAAAAAAGTCTTAATTAAAAGAAATCTACCTAATTATCTCTCAAAACTATCTTAACTAATTCATATACAATCCATTTATTTAAGATATGTGATGATTCTGTTAAATTTGCAGTTTAACTAAGAGCTTTTATTAAATTAGTCATTTAGTATCTTATATTATCCTTTTCTTGTCTTATAATGATTAGAAGTTAAAAAAGTAGTTGCAAACGGAAGACTGCATTATTACCACAGAAATCAGAAACATTATTTTAAAATATTTTTTCCCACTTTCAAATGCAAACGAATGTTTAAATTTGTAAATATATATATATATATATATATATATATATATATGTAAATAAATAAATAAAAATAAAAATAATAATAATAAAATTTTTAAAAAACGCGCTTTTGAACGCATTAATTACAACTTAAATAAAAATTATTGGGCGTTCTTGCAGATAAAATGTTTAAATCAATCACTAAAAATTTCTTCAGTTCTGAAAGAAATTCGAGCAAAAATATTTTAACCATAAAATCACAATTTCAAACAAATCAGAGGCTGAATATCATTTGTAGTATTGAATTTATTTCCGAAAATTTAATTAGAACTAGAGAGCTAGAGTGCACAAAAATATATGTTTTTGGTTTTCGGCAAACACAAAATATAAATATACAAATAAACTTGAACAATATAAAAATACAGAAATAAATTCAAAAAGTTCTTAATTGTCAAAATATAAAAACAGGTAAGTTATATGATTTGTTTTTTTCTGCATCGATTTGGGGTTTTATTTATACTGATTTTAATTTTGCTTTATTAAAATTAATTAATCACAAACATTGCTCAATAAACATTTTTTATTAATTTAAAAAAATTCTAAAAACTTTTATGAGGTATTTGGTACATGTTCTTAAGAAATGTAAAACTGTAATCTGACATGATATCCTAATACATATTTATATGTAGCTCTTTGCTAGAATCAGAATAAGAAGAAACAGAAGAGGTAAACACATATTAGAGCTTACATTATAATAATTTATTCTGATAAGGCTCTAACAAATTAGTTCTACCCATTCACTGAGTGTCAGAACACCAATCTTATACCAACAATATTCTTCTTTTTTATTCAAATCGGTGTTTTCCAAGAAAGAAATTACTTAATCATTGCTCGGTCACATTTTATACAACAAACAAGATTCCCAAAGTTAAAAAAAAAAGCCAAGGTATACGTCAGACGTCAATTGCTTTCGTGGAAATTTGATTCGCTCTCATGTAATTTGTCGGCTGCTACCTCCCTCTCTCCGTCCTACTTTAACATGAGGTAAAGCAATTATAGGTTGAGTGGTGCATACTAAACTTATCTACTGTTCAAGATTTCCCAAGGACCTCTATTATTAACCAAGAAGTTGAAGCACATGCAAGAGGGCCTGGCCATCAAACCCTCTTGGAACCGCCCATACCCCAATCTCTGTAATACACTGTGCAGGACACTGGCCTTTGAGGATCTCGTTCCAGCCTACAGATTTTTTGTGTTGTTGTTGTTCGTATAGCATTTTTTTTTTTTTTTTAGTTTGTTTTTTATGTAGATTTTTTCAAACACGTTGTTGTACGAAATATATGCAGCAACCGAGGGTGAAAATGTTTTTAATAACTAGTTTTCATTATAAGTCAATGCCAACTTTTCTGTAATCTGTCATTTTTTTTTTATTCTTGTTGTTGTTGCTGCGAATTTCAACTAAAGAGATAAAAAAAAGTATTTAGAAGAAATTGTTTTCTTACATTATTGAGAAAACAAACGAAACTTTTTTATAAGTTAAGAGACTTGGATCGATTGGCATGTGAGTTCAACTTCCTGAGAGACATATTTATGAGAACTTGTTTTTTTTTTTTTTTCCATCAAGCGAGATTATTCTAACTGAAAAAATTAAAAGGTGTAATAGTGAATTATTTATAGTAAAGTTCCTCAATAATAAAAACAAAGAATTTATGAACACTGAATATATTTTATTTGGCATATTGGTTTGTTTATTGCAGCATTAGACATCATCAGTCATTATCCTAAAAAAAAAATAAAAAAAATGACAAACAAAAATTATCCAAAATGTCTTTAAAAACATATGTTTTAATGTCTTTTAAAACAAAATGTCCAAAATGTCTTTTAAACGAAATGTTTAAAAACATTGTACAACCTTTCTTTTAAACAAAATGTTTAAAAACATTGTACAAACTGTCTTTTAAAACAAAATGTCCAAAATGACTTTTAAACAAAATGCTTAAAAACATTTTTAACCAAATTTGTCCAATTTGTTTACCAATCTTTTAAAACAAAAACAACTTTTTGCAACAAAAGAAACAAAAGCAACAAAAACAACTTTGTCCGAAATGTCTTTTAAAACAAAACGTTTAAAAACATTTTTAACCAAATTTGCCAAATTTGTCAAAAATATGAAGGTATAAAAATGTAATAAATTCTTTTCATTAACTACCAACCAACCCCACATATGTGGACATTATTTGTTTATTGTATTCTAAAATTTCACGTTTTCCTTTTTCAAATTTTTTCTAGTTCGCTGAATTCTAGTCGACATAAACTGAATAAAACGTAATAAAAAAATGTAAAGATAATTTTTTCACTTAAGAAAATTAATTCTTGAAAAGATTTGAAAGCAACAAAATGCCTTTTAAAGATGATCAGAATGTTTAATTGGATGATAGATATGATATTTCAAATCAACCATAGTGAAGAAAAATGGAAATTTAATATTTCTTTTTGTACAAAAATTTCTTTCCTACCGACATTATCTATTTAGCGTATATTGCCCAGTATAAGCTGAAAATTTGTTAAAGCTAAAGTACTGGACGGTTTATATAAGGATCCGCTAATCTCGCATAAAACGTAGGCACTTTTCCGTTAGCCGAATGCAAGTGATAAATTGCAAAATATCGTTAAATAAAAACACGTTTTTATTTCTTTACATTATATTTCTTAAGTTTACAAAAAAAAGTAATTTTAAACGAAATAAGTTGTTTTTTTATAAAAATGAATTGTTTTATTTTCGAAATTGTTTTTATTGCTGTTTTTTTGCGCCGTCGCCAAAATGGAAAATCTGCTGTTGTCGAAATTTGCGCACTTCTAACGAAAAAGTACCAAAATATATACTAGAAATGATAATAGAATATCGTAAATAATGTGAACGTTTTGAACATTTTAATGAACGTGAACGAATAATGAACGTTTTACGAATTTTTTTTCAATTCGGCTTATCTACATTCGAATATTATTTTGGCTAAAATTTTTAAAGAAAAAAATTTTCTGTTTATACAAAGATCAGCTTGTATCGGAAATACGCCGTAATTTTCATTTTGCAGTCAGTTAGTAAATATTGCTTACTAGAAGCTCTCAAATTAAAATTTCATATTTTTCAATTTTTAAACAAAATTCTTCTATATTCAAGAAATTTTTTATTCTTTTTTTACTCTCTAGTTATATACGGATCGACTTGTATTCTGAAATATACCGTAATTAGTATTTTGCAGTCAATTAGTACCAGAAGTTCTGATGTCATTAAAATTTCATATTTTTAATTTTTTAAACAAAATTCGTCTATAGTCATGAAACTTTTTTTATACCAGTTACAATAATTTACTCCTTTATATGAGATGATTTTGCATGATCTTGCTACCTGTTTGTTATATGAACAAAAATATTAATGAACTCGCTACCAAATGTTAAAATCAATTTCTAAGCATTTTCTATATTAATATTATCTACTAATAAATTCACCATTAATATAATGAAGTATAAATTCATTAAATTTAAATATATATATGAATTAATATTTAAATATACATATATATATATATTTTAAATATAAATTTTACATCCATATATATATATATATATATATATGGATTTAAAATTTATAATTGCATTTTAAACATTGAGATATGTCCTTTTATATATAAAAATTATAAAATAAAATTTTAAAAACCGAACCAAATTCATGTTAACGTCGAAATACAGAAAGATTGTTTTTTCACTGATTTAATAATTTAAATATTTTGAATAATAAATTTAAAAATAAAAATAATAATTTAAATTATTTTACTCCAAATAATAGTTACGAGCGATGAAATTTCTTTATGAGATTAAGGTTAACCAAAATATATTACATCCTGTTTGTTACTTAATCTTGTATAATCTTGTTCTTAATCTCGATTTATAGCAACATTTATATGCTAAGAACGTTTTCTGTATTGCTGATAAACTATTTTGTCTTTGGCATAATCGTATTAGATAAATTCCTAGTATTATAAAAAAGTGTTTTGCTACAATTTATAAATATATAATTTAAATATAAGTATCATAGGTGGGGCCTGAGGCCGAGGGACCGGTTATCAAACCCGAAATTCGTGTCACAGATTTCGGGTTCGAGGCCGGCGGTGCCATAGTTGTTTGTAGTGGTTCGGAATCCTCTTTAAACCGTAGTCCTGGTCTAATATGACTGTAAGGCTAACAACCCTACCACGTAAAAAGAAAACGTTTCATGTTTCGAAATATGCCAGTAAGCAGTCAGCCCTGGCCCAACAAGAGGCTGTTGCGCCATTAAAGAAAAATTGCAATTTTTACAAACCGATATTACTCTGTTGAATGAAATTTTTTTCTCTGTCAATAATCGATGACTACTTTGTTTTCATTGTTGAAAAATTTTGTAGTAAATTGTTATCCAACAGATTACAAAATTTTCAGCTAGAATAATTTTAATTAAATAATTGTACATACAAATATGTATATCCTTAAAAAAGTCAATAAAATTATATCAGATGTAAAAATAGCCTTTTGTAAAATATTATGTAGCTATAGACTTGATCCATGTATCTTCAGCTATATCATACATATTTTTATAATTATTTAATTACAAATGAGGATTTTCATAGGTTATATTTTCTCTTAAATGATGCATTCTTAAATTTGTTATACATAAAAAATAAATGATTTAAAACTATCAAATGTTAGAATAGTTTTTTGTACAATATTGTGTAGCTATAGACTTGATTAATTTATCTTCAGCCGCATCACATATGTTTTATAATTACTTAATTACAAATTTACATTTTTTTTTCTTAGTCTATTACTTTGACATTGGAAAAACAATAGCATACAAATATGTTATTATACTACTGTTAATATGCAAAAACTAGTAAGAAAGTAGTGCATTAGTGTTTTATTAAATATAATATTTCTGTAATTTATAAATAATGCCGATACAATTTTTAAAAAAGTAACTAAATGAGAAAAAATCTAATCAAAATTTCAAACTTCTTTAATCGTCATTATTCCTGGCAGAATATATTAGTTATAAATAGTTTATATTATCAAAATTTTGCAGTTTATTATTATTATTATTAGCAATGTTTCTTTAAAATTTTTATTTTAAACCACTCCCTCGATATCAAAGCAAGTTAAAGTATTTTATAGTCAAAGGTTCTTTATGAATTTTAGGATTATTATCTTATTTAATCCAGTCTTCAATCCACAGAGAATCACAGAGGGGATGATTTGAGATTTGTGTAATGTACTTTTTCCTGAACACAAATAAGGAAGAATACTTTAAGCGGAGAAAAGAATACAATCTTGTCAGGCAATAAATAAAATCTGCTCAAAGCGAATCTTTTTTGAGCCCCGTGTACACGCTCCCAGAGGAATTTCATGCCGCAAAATAAATTTCCGTCAGATTTTATTTAAGGCACTTTCACTCTAGATAAAATACATACTCCCCCTCCCGTTTTTATTGATTTACTTTCCCCAATCCTGACTTGCTGTTTCTTTTTTTTTTTTTTTTTTTTTTTTTGTACCTCGCGTCAACCTGGATTGAGTCAGATATCCCGCGAATCTTTAGCACCAATCCTTCTGCAGTAGAACTTGCAGTAAAAGGCAGCTTCCAGCCTCAACCGCAAAGTTCCCTTTTATTCCAACATACTGAGGTTGATCTGCCAATGATTCCTTTCATGGTCGACTTTACGCCACACTTGCTTCCTGATAGATTGAGTCGCTGATCTGGCTTCTTTTTTTCGGATGGTAACATCTTTTAGCTGCCTTTTTTACGTACTACTTTTTCTTTATTCATATTTTATAATGTAGCTTTTCCACTCTTTTACAAGCTGGCTGATCGCTTTGGTTGTTTCTCTCAGTAATTTACTGACATCTCTTCTTGGCAAAAAGTTTCCTTGCCCCCCTCCCTTTGCTGTAAACTGTGACAGACTAAGATAACGATCGATGTTTCGGTGGAAAGAGTTATTCCTCTTTTGATTAATATTCTTGCATATGTTATTAATCACATGGCTTTTCAATCGAACATAATACCAAGTGACACTGCGCTCGTGTTCTGATAAGGCTTGACTTATAAATGCCGTTAATGTAATACATTATGTCCGCTCATACACGAATTAAAAACTAAAAAGTGAAGATGAAAGTAATTGTTTTGTTGAGTTAAGATTCCATAAATTACAGTAGTGGGCAATAAATTCGTTTGCTAGAATTATTTTGAAGAATGACCTATAACTAACAGTATGACTTTTTGTGATAACATTGTTGATGAAAATTATAGTTTTTTTATAACGTATCTATTACATTAAGCAGTTGACTTTTATTTATTGGGTAATAAAACAATAAGATTAGATAAAATTGCTTTATTATCCATAAGCGATAGTGAAGGATAGCGAAATATGTTATTAATGGGTGTCTTTTATTATTCATCAGAGATTTGGTTTGTCGCTCTACGGCCATTTTTCTGCACACTTTGATTTAATTAGACTGGGGCCTACAGTTTAACGTGGATTCCGAACCACTAACAACCATCCATACCGCCGCCGGGATTCGAACCTAGAGCCTGAGGCATCAAAGGCCAGAGAGCTAGCCAATTGGCCATCAGGCCGTTTAGGCATCAGAGATGCCAACAACAAATTTTGCATTCGTAAAATATAATGCAACGACATTCGTATGGAAAATTCTTTACGCTCGTTTCATTCTATTCGTTTGCCAGAATTATTTTGAAGAATGACATACAACAACTTTTTTATGATAATATTGTTGAAGAAAATTTTAGTTTTTTTTTTATAACGTATCTATTACATTAAACAGTTGACTTTTATTGGTTGGATAATAAAACAATACATTTGGATATTGTTTTATTATTCATAAGCGGTATTGAAGGATAGCGAAATATTTTATTAATTGGTGTTTTGTTTTATTCATCAGAGATCGCAACAAAAAATTTTGCATTCATAAAATATAATGCAACGACATTCGTATGGAAAATTCTTTACTCTCGTTTCATTCTATTCGTTTGCTGAAATTATTTTGAAGAATGACATACAACTAACAGTATAATCTTTTTGTGATAACATTGTTGAAGAAAATTTTATTTTATAACATCTATTATATTAATCTGTTGAGTTTTATTTAATGGGTAATAAAGCAATACATTTAGATAAAAAAATTTTATTCTCCATAAACTATAGTGAAGGATAGCAAAATATGTTATTAATGGGTGTTGTTTTTTTTATACATCAGACGTCCCAACAACAGCTTTTGCATTCATAAAGTATAATACAACGACTTTCATATGGAACATTTGACAATGGATGCTCTGACAGATAGATGACCTTTTATCGATTTGCCTAAATAGACCAAAATATCAACTTTTGGGTTTTCTTTCTTGGTTAAATTATAAATTAGGTATAGATTTGCATCTCAACATCATGCTATTTATAATCTTTCTATTGAATGTAATAAGATTTGTATAATGTAACAAATTTTCTCAGACTTTTCGTTCAATTATTCAAGTTGAGTTTAATTTAAAATGTATGTCCCTTACACAGAATTCTTATTGCATAAGATTTGTTCAACTTCATTATGCTATTAAATTTTCGTTTTCATTTTCCAATTAAATCTAAGCTTTCTGTATTTGCATCAAAGGTTAAAAAGGACATCTGTCTAATTATTTACTGAAAATTGCTCACTCACCTATTAAATACTTCATTATTTGCCAATTTAAAATAAATACAGATAAAATTTATTTGCTGCAATACTGTCATTTAATACTAAAAATCTTGTTTTCAAATGTCAAAAGAAAATGGATAAAGTCATTTTTAATCTTATTTTGAAGGAAATATTTAATTTTAATGCATTTCTCTCGTGTTATGAATTTGTAGCAACATGATATAACTGATATGCCTTCATAAGAAGTAGCAAAACAATCCCCAAATGATAATGATGATAACAATCTTTGCAATATAATTCCAATCTTTGCAATATTAACAACTCAGAATTCAAGAAAGCTGTTTTAAATACCCAGACTTATACAGAATAGTTTTTAAATATTATGACAAATTAAAATTTTTATTGTTAAATGTAAAAAAACACAATTAAATTGAATAAAAACAATTAAACTGTGAATTTATTAAACAAATGAATGATAAATTTGTTAAATTAATTTCAAATTTTTTTAAAAAATGAATGCTCTTTGGAGATACTTAAGAATTAATTGTATAAAAGGATAATAATGTTGCTTTAAAACCTCTTATTTTATTTTTCCCACTTATTATTCCTATGATTCTATTATTCATGTACACTATTTTTATTAAATTAGAAGAAAAGATGCCCGTCAGCGCATGAACTATAATTAAAGCATTAGGTATTTTTATATGAAAAAAGAAAATTTAAAAGCATAAGATATTACTATTTCAAATGACCCTTTAAAACCTCTTCTTCAGCGGCCTGATGGCCAATTGGCTAGCGCTATGACCGTTGGTGCCACAGGCTTCAGTTTCGAATCCTGACGGTGGTATGGTTATTTAGGTCCCGGTCTAATGAGCCCGAAGTGTGCAAAAGATGACCGTGGAGCGATCAACCAAACCTCTTCAGGAAAAATAGCGATCGTAAACAATGAACTCCTAATGTAAATACCTATAATATTCTATTCAGCTAAATAACATTTATTAGTAATTCCTGAGATATTACACTACTTCAAAAAAGTAAAACTCAAAAATTTTTCAAGATGTCATGATTAAAATTGCGTAAGAAAAATTTGGAACTTTTGTAAAAAATGTACAGAACCGTATTCATTCAATATATAAAATGTTTGCTAGTATTAATTCACAATGGCCGCATGACTGAATTTTTATTTTATTTTCTGTTTTACTAATTTTTTTCTGATTCATTAAATTGGTGACAATAGAAAATGAAAAAAAATATTAAAAAATCTCACTTTCTTTCTTTTCTTTTTTTTTCTTTTCTTCTTTCGTACGTGAGTATAATTTTTTTCATTTTTTTCTCCTTTCATTGAATTTTTTAAACTCTAGATGAATAAAAAAATTGATCTATGAAGAGGTTGTCAAAACACTGAGATTGTTTTATTAACACTTATACTAAATAAAATTTACAAGAACATTTTAAAATTTTCAACCAAGGTTTACATTTACTGTAAAATGTGTCCCACATCTACCACAATCTGAAAAAAAAAATCTTGAGTATTTTTTTCATCATTATTATACATGACTTGTTCTTTTCTATTACGCGATTCAGTTGATGAAAAACGCCAAGTGTTGATACCCAATCTTGCGGATTTCTTGCTCCAGAGACTTGTTGCACTGATTTATTCAGCAACATTAATAAAAGGCTCTAACCTCCAGCCGGTGGACTTTGTTTGTAGCTCAACAGGGGCTAAAAATACCAGCAAAGCTTTCAAAAAATAATAATGACCATAAAAAGAAGTATCCTCCAGGCCTTGTGTAGTATTCATCCCCTTAAAGCATTGCAGTGTTTATGTCTGCTTGTGCCCTACTGAAAGGGATAGCCATACATCATACAAGGCTTCCGTGTGCTGCAAACTGTGCTACAGTAGCGCATTAATCATCCGTATGAGCCGTCAGCTAGTCCCTCGTTTCCCCCCACCCCTCTTTATGTCTGGATCGTTCCATTCTGTCTCCTACCCTTAAATTTTTTCACCCACCACACACAGACGCTTTTTTCTCTATATCCCTCTAGGGCCTTTCAGAAAATGGGCACTGTTCTTTCGATTATCAAATATATATAGAGAGTCTTTCAAAATATAAATCGCCAGAAAATGCATGAAAAAAGGTTTAAGGTTTCGCTGTCGTCGACTTAGAAAATTAAGGCAAAAACTCAATTATCTAAATGCTTTTAAAAATCTGATTTTGTTTTTTAGTGACTTTGTCATTTAATTAATTATGAAAATGAAATTTGCCATGCCGTTTTTGAGAAATGTTTTTCTTTATTATTTTAACTCAAAATTTCTTTTTTACTAAGGTGGTTTTTAATGTAATTTTCTGTTCATGATTTTTTATTGTTACTAACAATATTAATAAATATACTCAAAATACAGAATTTTGACGAAAGATGCAGCTAAGTAGTAATAATTATTTGAATAATCGGTTTTATTGAAATATTTCCAATATCTGCTATCATTTTCTATTATCAATTCTTTCAATATCAACTATAAGAAATTGGATAAATTGAAATTTGTAATAATTTATGTATTTTCAAAAATGACTTACTGAATTTATTCAAAAAGCCAAATTACTGAAATCTGATTCTGAAATTTCCAAACAGCATCATCATTCATTCATTTATTTATTTATCCATTTATTCATTCATTTATTTATTTATCCATTCATTCATTCATTTATTTATCTGAATTAAAACTCTTTTAAAACACTGACCATTTTTTTTAAAAAACTCATAATAAAAACAATTTAATAAATAGTAAGTTAAGTGGTTAATAGACTATTCAATGAATTTTTACAAAGAGTACTGGCAATAAAAAGAAATATTGTTTTCACCTGTACTGCCAAATATAGTTACTATCCACATATTAAAAATAGGGCAAGATAATAATGGAAATTTAAAAATAATGTGACATTAAAGTTCTAAAAGTTTTAAGCTTGAAAGTTCTAAGCTAAAGCTTAAAGTTTTCAAGTTTTTTCTTGCTTATCTCGAGTCAGACTCGAGATAAGCAAGTAGAGCATGATTACCTTTCTAAACAACCTCGTGTAGCATGGAAGTATTGAACCTCTTCGTGACGAATTTTTTTAAGTTATTTCAAATTTTTTTTTTTATATTGACAACAAGTGAGAAAAAGTTTAAAAAAAAAAAAAGAAGAAGAAGAAATATACAAAAAAAAAAAAAAAAAAAAATTACCATCTTTTTTATACCTTACGTATGACTAGTGCTAATGGTAAGAGATGAATTTAAACGCTTCATACATTCAGTACATATCAGTTCTTATAATTTTTTATAAATAGTTCGTTGTATATTGAGTTCGACTATATTGTTTTTATCATCATCCTTTGAAGTGTTCATTTTCTAATATATGAAGAATTTTTTAGTAAATAGTAATCCAACAGGTTAAAAAATTTTTAGCTAGAATAATTTTAACTAAAGAACTGTACACACAAATATGTATATCCTAAAAAAGGTTTAAAAAATTAATTTGCTATGGATAATTTTATCATGATACTAAAAAGAATTCCTAATCGCAATTATTTAAATTGAGGTGTAGTTCATTTTTTAAACTATTAGATAGAATTAATAAAGAATAATTTTTAGCAAATATATTAGCAGTAATGGTATTATTAATAATTAAAAAGCATATGGTTGTAATCGTTTTTATATTTCAGAAAAATACTGAGTTTCATGTCCTACAATTTGCTAACCAGTCACATAGATTATTCTTTGTTTCTTATTGCTGTCCTCTGTTCTTTATTTATTTAAACGGAAAATAATGTACAGCAAAAACTCCTTCTGACAGGAAGCTATATATATATATTTGGCTCAATTGTTAAATAATAACATAATTGTTACAATGTGTTATGCGATAAAGGTGTTTTTTTTTTGTGTGTGTGTGTGGTTTTTTTTGACATTTTCCTATTCTTTCTCTTTGATAACTTTCGGGTATAGTTACTTTAACGAGCGTTTTGAACAATAATGCTTTATGCTGTTTAGTAACAGAAGTAAGAGATGAATATCCCTTAATTTTCCTAAGTTTTATTACAGTATGTAGCCTGATATATTCGAAGAATGCGCTTCATTTTGAAACTAATATGAATTATTTGAATGCATTTTAATTTTTTTTTCTTATAATGCCCTGGTCGATTAGAGCATTGATGAACAGAGATATGAAAAATGATACTAAGCTAACTGCCTCGAATGTGTTTATAATGGAAGAAATCACGAAAACTCCCTCCATGTAGCTTATACACTTTGTCACAATCGTCATCGTGTTTCCTAGTTTTGAGTCCTCCAGCATGCTGACGAAGTGTTTTGGAAGAAAAAGTTACGGGTTCAATCCATATCTGTTTTATAACCGCTACCAAATATATATACTGATGTATACATTAGTAATATGCTTCACTGTCATCGGGATGATTAAGTGGGTGTTTTCTTAGTTTTTCTCTTGTGCAACACCAATGCGAGCCTATTATCTAAAGAAAGATCCCCAGAAAGAAATATTTTCTCCCTATTTTTTTCTCATGTTGGTGTATTATAGAACCCTTATAGGTTATGATAAATCTGTTACCTGCCTGGCTGTATCAGTGGCGAATAACATCAGGCGAAACACACAGCAATAGCAAATAATTTATCATTTATTTTCACTGTCAAATTAAAAAACACTTATAGAAATATATGAAATTAACTCAATGTAATCCCATTTTTTAAACGTGTTATATCTACCTCATCCCTCCCAAAAAAACAGACATTAATAGTAACTAAATTTTTAAAACAAGTAAATTCGATAACGATTCTGACAGCATGCATAAAAGTCTCTCCTAGACAGTCAGATTGCCTGTTGAGAGTTTTCTAGATTTTCTTTCAAGCGATATACAATGAAAGTCTTACTAAAAAGCAATACATCCTCTCTTAGCTAATCAGGGATTGCCTATGGAATACAAGATCCTTGAAATAGAAATTTAAGAAATACCAAATAAATATTGGCTCACAAAATAAGATATTATGGGCTATTCCATAATCATATAACTAATAAAATTTCTCCAGTTTTGGCAATCGATAAATTATGATAATCAAGAAAAATTACTAATTATTTAAATTGCTTATTAAAAGTATTTAAAATCAGAAGTCAAATATTCTACCAATTAGAAAAATCTTAGAAGTTGATTCGTTGATGTAAAAAAAAAATTGTATACGACCATGTATGTGACAAAAATCAAAGACAAAACCAAAAATCAAATATAATACTAAAAATCAAAACAATAACCTAATATAATACTTTTTGGGAAAACTCTGCGAATTTATATATAATCAGAAGATATGATTTGTATATGATAAGAAGTTCAAATGATTTTTTTTCTATTTAGACTATTGATATGATAGTAAAATATACAATTGAAAATTTTGTTAGAACTTTATATTTTATAGGAACATATTCATAATTCATTCGATTGATATACATAAGATGCTGTCATATGCACATTAACATCCTATATAGATTATTTTTTATATTACAAGACATAAAATCATAATTCCAGTATTATCGATAATCTCAAAAGATTATTTTTTTTATATTATCAGTATCTTTTCTAATGTATATATAATTAGTTTGGCATAATTTTCTTCTAAAAAATTACGTCATTTGATTTTTTTAGTACTAGACATTTGAGCAACAAATGATTTTCCTATCTTTTTGCCTCATAAAGCAGTACTAAATAGTTTTAAACAGAAGTTTATGCAATTATTTTTTTACAAATAACACAGCATTCCCTTTTTTGATAATTTTTTTTTTTTTTTGTATCAGGTAGTGCAATGATTGGTAAAACATACAGATAGATATAACTGTTATTGTAGCAAATAGCATGATTTAAACCAAGGTTTCTCAAACTAGAAGTCACGGTCTTATGTCTTTAGTTGTTTTATGGGATAAAACAACTAAATTTATGGGTCAAAGAAATTTTTTCAAAACTAGAAAATTCCTGGACGAGTAACGATCGACAATTTATTCGAACCAAGTTCGCAACAATATACGTATATCTGCAATTTTATGATATTAAAAGAGCAATTTTGCCAATTTTCTAACTACTACTGGTCAACCTAATCCCACTGTTTGAGCCATGTAATCTGTTGTCGCATCCGTTTGTCTAACTGAAGCTAAAGAATGGAATTATTGATCCTGAATAAAAAAGATTTATCGTTTTAATTGGATGAAACAAATGATATTTCTAACTTGACAGGATCGTTAGTTTATGTGATATATGTATATGAAGAAAGTATACATGCAAGTTACACAGAAAGTACAGAAGTCAGTTATGGACAAGGGTGCATATTTATTAACGTTTGAGGTACATTATACTGTTTTTCTATATAATCATCCTTCAAGTTAAGATATTAATTATAATATACTACTGTGTCAAAAAAGTAAAACCAATTTTCAATTTAAAATTCCCGGGGCTTATGGAATTTCAATTTTTTTTTTCTTTTTTAGGTTGCTGGCACTGTCCTTGACATCTGTGTGAAATTTCACGTCAAAATATTCATTAGTGTTTCAGTTACGCTTGGCTTTGTGAGACGCTAAAACTGATTCCAGAGATTTTTGAAATATCTGAATTAATTGAGCAAAGAACTTGCATTCAATTTTGCTTGCGGAAACGTATAGAATGTTGCAGAAGGCATTCGGCGAGCATCTCTATATCGGAAAGAAATGTTTAGAAATGGTATAAACAGTTCAAAGAAGACAGAGAATGCGTTGAAGACGAAGAGCCCTCTGGTCGACCATCAACCTCAACAGACGAAGCTCACGTCCAAAAATTAAAGATTTGGGGCTTGCAAACCGTCGATTTACAATTAGAGACCTTGCTGATGATGTTGGAATTTCAAAAGGATCGGTCAATTTCATTTTGGGCTCAAACGCGTCAAATCTCGATTGGTACCGAAGACACTGAATGCGTCAGCTGACACTGCATGTATTCTTCGTCACTTTTTCGACAAAAATGAAACCCATAGCGTTCCACAGCCTCCGTATTCTCACTGTGTGACTTTTGGCTATTCGCTAAACTCAAAAGACCACTCCGGGGACACCGTTTTGAGTCGATTGAAGAGATTGAACGTGAATCGCCACGCGTTTTGAAGGCCATCCCTGCCGATGACTTCTTAGCATGCATTGAGGATTGGAAAAAAGTTAGCATAAGTGCATTGTGTCCGGAGGGGATTACTTTGAAGGAGATGAAATAAATTTGGAAGAATAAATAAAGAGTTTTTGAAAAAAAAAAAAAAATTGGTCTTACTTTTTGGGCACAGTAGTATAAGTATTTGTTTGCTAGCCTTAAAGAAGGAGGCCACATGTGAGGTTAATTATGACGTTACGACGTCTTTTATCTTGTTGAAGCACTAACCATCCAAGAATCTCTTCAAATAAAGGAAAGTGATGTGAGATAATGTCAGGACTATGCTGAGGAAGATTCATTTCTTCCCGACTAAAGGACTGGATGAGATTTTGAATCACCCGAGTGGAACGGTAGCCTGGCATTGTCCTGCAGCAAAATGACATAAGAACCAAACAAGTCTAGTCTGTTGTTTTGAATGACCAATCGCTGCTGCTTCAGTGTTTCACCCTAAATAGTGATGGTTACAGTTTTAGCTTTTAAGTATAGAATCCACCAATAAAACATCCTTTCTGTCCCAGAAAACCGTGACCACAATTTGGAATGCTGAATTGCCCTTTCAGCGAGCTGGATAGATTCCATTCCATTAATTATTGTTTCGATGAAGGTATGACATTGGGAATCAATATCCCATCGCTAGTAATTTTGAGCTATGTAGTATGTATACCAGAGATTTATTCCGAATACATTTTCTTTGTGATAAAAAAAAATGTTCAATTCGAATTTTTAATTAAAAAAAATCCCTCTAAATCCTGAAGCACGAAATATCGGGCAAAGGCAGAATAATATATATTTACCATATTTAAATAATTTAAACGTCATTAACAAGTGACTTTTTATTATAAATGTATAAAGCATGGCAACAACATAAATTTAATGAAATGTTTGCCATAGTTTTTGAAGCACTAATGCTGAGATATTTGGCCCCAGAGAAATAATTGCAATTCCCAATGTGTTCTCAAGGTTTTCCTCAGAAATTTGGATTCTAGACTTAGTCTTCCATCTGAAAACAGTTCCTCACGAATTCCTGGAATTTGGGATGATTCAACACCCTTGTCCTTATGAAATTTATAGCTTTGATGACAATCCATATGGTATGATGCACATTTAATTCGTTTAATTATAAATTTTTATTATGTGCTGTTCATCATACATCAATTTTAAAAGGCAATTGCATCGTCTTCTATTAGTTTTACACGTCCATCTCTTTATCATTAATGGGGCATCCTCAGTAGCTATACTAGATATGTTCACAATGAACAAAGGAAATCGTTTTAACGTGTCTTTCATTCATTCGTATAAACCTCATGATTTAATTGTGAATTTAATATCCCCAAATAAACCAATTCTTCAGCAATATTATATTTGCCATCAATATCGCCAATAAAAATTGTCGATTGAGTTGAATTAGTGGCATCAATACTTTTATGTATTGAAAAAGCATAAAGCCGTAAATTATAAATTTTTCTTACCAAACATTTTTCAATATTTTTTTTCTTCTTTTTCATCAATTAGCCTATTATAACTTGGTAAGTCAAAAAATTTTTTTAAAAATTCCCTTTTTTTCGAGACCAATTATAACGTTTTTCCATTAATTAATTAATTAATCTACTTATTAATTAAAATACACCATCTGCATACGATTTAGATTTTTTTTTCTTTTTATTACTATCACATTATCAGAATTCACAACAGAATCCATTTCCGTTGTTATTTTCTTTAAAAAAAAACCTGAACAGACTTTTTTTTTCGTTCTGATATTGTCTTTACTACGCAATCCTTGATACGTGCTGATTTTTGCTGCATATTTTGGCGTGTAATGTCTTTTCAAATTACAGGTTTTGAAAACTGACCCAAATCCCTTACAAACTAAGCAGACTACATTAGCATTTCCCTTGCCAAAAAAGTAGGCATCTTTCCACTTTTTGTAGAACAGTTTTCTTTTTTCTGTAATTTTTTCTATTTGTTCGGTTTCCTTTTGAAACGCTATAGAAGCCATGCGGAAATTAAAAAAAAAATTTAAAAAAATAGAGAAATAGGTATATAATCTCATAGAATAAAAAATTATATTTTATAATCTAACAAAACATTTATGTCGTTTAAACTACAAAAAAAGGTTCGTCATTTACAAAGGTTGATAAGAATAATCATTATCAATAATCACTGTTTCGCTCGCTAAATTGCTAAAAACAAATTTAAGGTCTTCACCCTTCTTTAGTGTCAAATCGACTGTTTACGATTGTATACTGAAAGCTATATTAGTATATCCACAATGCATATAGGTAGACATCTATTGCGTGGTAAAAGTAGCACATCATTTATTATGTCAAAATGTAATCATTCAATAGGTAAAAACTTTAAATGAATACAATGATTTGTAAATGATTTTGTGCTCTTATTGGGGGAAAAAAACAATAACGTTAAAGTGAAAAATAAATCGGTGATGAATAAATTACAAGTTAACATTTTATTTCTGAGTATTTTTTAAGATATTTTTAATTGCAGTCTCATAAAATTTGTATTTTATTTATTTATTTGTTTTCTTGGGCCACCAGTGAGCAGCACGTTGAACAGACCTGGTCTAAACCAAATTTATTGCTCAATATATTTACAATAACCAACTATTTACTTGGGATATCTATTAAAGCTTTCAAAATATTTATCATTTCTTTGCCAAGGATGTGAGGTGTTTATATAGAGAAAACTTGGAGTTTGAGATGATAGTTCAGATACACATATAAATTATTTTCCACAACTCCGAATGCTTCGGTTTGCTTCTTCTCTTTTTTATTTATACATTTTGCATGTTTTACAATATAGTTTTCTCTCTGTTTTTCTCATTTTTTTAGTTGCTATTTTTGTGATATTTTCACTGGTTTTCTATATGGCCTTTATTCTTCATAATGATATTTTGTTATATCACAACATTTGAAATTAAACTTATTCCAAACAATATTGAAGATTCTGCCACTGAGTTTTAAAATATCAGATTATTTTCACTTTTTCTAAAAGCAGTAAAAGAAGAGAAATTATATAAAATTCGAGAGTAAAATGTAATAAAATTTCGAAAAACTTTCGAATATTCAAACTGGGTAGCATTAAACAATATATTATCGTGAAAAGACTTGAAAAATATCAATCTTTAGAGTATTCTTCTTCTGAATAGAAATGATTTTTTCCTCATAAAATTACACTTAAAAAAAAAGCTGATATACTGAAAAGGAGTTATTTGACCGGAATGAAATATCATACACATATACCCTTCAATCCAATATGTAATTAATTAAATTTTGGCAGCAAATGAATAGATAACTGCAGTACCAAAAAATTAAATTCAGCTGCCGTATGGTTTGTAAAAAAAGAAAAACTCCAATTCTACGGCATAATTCCATTCGAACTTGATTTTGTCTACTTGCTTTAACTGTATCGATACCTTGCATACGGATTGACGCACAGTATGAGCATATGTCCCCATACAACAAAGAACGTGCAATTGAACTAAAAAAAGCAAGGTAGTTAAATCGAAGAATTGCTGGACATATGAGTCCAAGCAATGTGTCCAATCCAAGCATTCAAACGATGTTGGCATAAATGGTTGAAACATGGAAGAATACAGTGTCAACAATGCATTGGCCATCTAGACAGACGACACAGCTTGAGAACAGAGCAAGATCCTCAGAACTGTTTTCGCGACATCTGATTCATCAATGTCATATGAAATCAATGACTGCAGTATAGGATATTAATGTCAGTATGGGACATTAATAAACTCAAGTCTTATTGATGGGAAACCCAGAGAACAGGATCTGGGCTCATTGCGCAAACTGCCTCTTATCTGTGCACTCCGACAAACGCTTTTGCATATTCTTTACTCGCTATACTCTTTTAAATGTTTCATCTTCATCTAACTAAACCAGTTTCTAACCAATCTAATCCCATTCAACCTTTTCTTTCACACTTCTCTAGGTTAAAATGGTTGAAGCTCCGGAGAATGTAACGTCAAGAAGGCAGCGATCAACCTTGTGAGCTACAGAAACTAGAGCACAGAGCGATCGTCAAAACAGCTTTCACGGCACTCTCAATCTGAACAGATGTACTTAAAATACAGGCATCCTCAGAAGTACTTTAAGTACTAGCAATTATAATATTCAGTCTCGTTGTGTTTGCAGGGATGCCAGGCTTGTTTCAAATGGAATCTCAGTGACTGGAAAATTATTTTAAGTAATGAATCCAGAGAACAGGATCTGAGCTCATTGCGCCGACTACTTCTTATCTGTGCACTCCGACAAACGTTTTTGCATATTCTTTACTCGCTATACTCTTTTAAATCTTTCATCTATATCTAACTAAACCAGTTTTTTTGCCATCAAATCACATTTAACATTCAACCTTCACCTTTTCCTACACATTTCTCTAGTTTGGAATGGTTGACGCTTGGGAGAATGTAGCGTCAAGAAGGTAGTGATCAACCTTGTGAGACGACAGGAACTAGAGCACAGAGCGATCGTCAAAACAGCTTTCACAGCACTATCAGTCTGAGTAGATGTACTTAAATACTGGCATCCTCAGAAATATTTTAAGTATTGGCAATCAGTCTCGTCGTGTTTGCAGTGATTCCAGGCTTGTTTCAGATAGAATATCAGTGATTGGAGAACTATTTTCAGAATTATTTTTAAATTCCAGATGGGTGAGGAAGACATACCTACATGACAGTGAAGGAATACACATCTGACTGAAGAAGAATTGAAGCAATACTTGAATTAATAAAATATTAATTTAAGGATTTGCCTGGTAGGGAATTTCGATTTTATGTCAGAAAGGAATAAAAAATCTTGATTTCTTTTCCTCTGGAATATTTTTTTATACAGTCAATTATGAATTAAATATGTCAAAATATCATTCGAGATTAAATATTCCAATATATATATAAATATCGGAACTCATCTTTATAAAAATGAGTTCCGATATTTCGTTTTTGTTGTTGCTGAACATCAATAGGTCTCGGTTTCCACTTGTGTATGCATCGAACAGTACACCGATGGGCGATGAGTAGGGAACATTACCTTCCAGGAGGACTTTTAGGGGTAACTGTCCCGCATTTACTTGATGTATATGAGAAAATCTGAGAAATCCACCAGACATCCTGATTATCAATGCGTTTACATACGTTGTTACAATAATAACTGCAACGGACTCCACCAGAGGTTTCAAATATGGGCCTTCATTCATGCTAACTGCTTACAGTACTACTGGTCCTTAATCAGGTCGATATAAAAAAATATTTTCATTCAAATCAGATTCATCTATTAAAAGTTATATTTAAAAGTCTTTTTATCATTGATAAATATTATTTAATTTTCACACATATATTGATTAATATCAACTGATTTTAAATTATTTTGTTATGTCTATCTAACACTTTGAATACATTTTTAAAAAAAATAATATTTTTATAAATAGCCCAGCAAAAAATCATTAAGATGTCAAAATGACAATTAGATCCATAAAAACAGTAAAGAAATCTGATGAAGGGACCGAGATATATCTTTAAAAAAAAGAGAGTGATAAATTATATATATATATTTTTGAATCATATAGAGTTCAGCTATTAAAAGTTCGAAATCCATTTACATACTGCCAATTGATTTTAGAAGTATTTTGATGTTTGCAACGAAAAGAAGCGTTTACAAATGCGTGTTATTTTTAAATTAATATAATTATTAATATTTTAATTAATATTTTATTATCCAGACAATTAGCAAGTAATTGTATTAGATTTTTTCACTTTAATATTAATGTGTCTAAGAGGTAATGAAAAAATATATAATTCTCATAAAATCTATACGACTGCCAATTCAAACTTGAGTTGGTCCTATTAAAATTTGAAATGAAATTTGTGCTAATGCATTTTGTATTTATCTGACATTGTAAAAAAACCACATTAACAATATAATACGAATTTTTTGATAGAATTAATATATGTGATGCTTAACTAGCAATAACAAGTTTTTTTAAGTAATATAAAATATGAGATTCATGCAAACTTTTCCTTTTAAAAAATAATAGCGTTAAATTTTAATTTTAACACAGAATAATGTTGCCAATTTTCTAAATAATATTGACAATTTTCAAACTAAGAAAATAAATGAATTAAATTATTAATTGAAATAAAAAATTGTGATTTTGTCATTAATTTACAGATTATTATTATTATTATTATTTATTTCAGATATATTATTCTATATATATTATTATTACAAGTGAACAAATTATTCCATAAGATTTTATTTCATAAATTTATTTTTGTCATTAAATAAGTTTTAAAAATTAAATATTCACATTCCCAAATTTTATAAATCTTATTTCAAACCCCATTTTTTTAAAAAAATTAATAAGATCTAAATGAAAGTATTTTCCGTCCAATCTTAAGCTTTTATTAATTTAATGTAAAATCAGGATTAATGAATTTTGTACATTATATTTTCTTTTAATATAATTTTTCTTTAATATTACAGTATTTCATTCTTACAGAGTGATTACAAATCAAGCTTGAAAAAGCACTTGTGATTAACAATAACCTTCAAGCGCCGAATATCCTCCAAGATTTTATTTCTTTGGTACCTATTAAAGTGACTCTACTTCAACTTCTGTCGCCAATTTTTTCCAATGGGAGCCTATTCGAAAAGCGGGACTTTGGCGAAAAAAAATTCCTTCCATTTTTTTAATCTGGCAACCTGGATCTGTCATTTCATGTCGGGATTTTGACGAGAGATGGGGACCAATTGGCGGAATGTATGAGACAGGGGACTGTCTTCTCCCACCCCCACCCCCTTTCCTGCGAGGTCAGCGTGAAAGCGACGCAATTTTCTTCAGACTGCTTGCCAATTCTTCTCAAGAAAAATGTCAACGGTATTAAAACTTTTACTCCGTTTCACACATTGGCACATTGTGAAAGAGTCTTTCAAATTCCAGTTCGGATGAAATTGGATTAATAAAATGAGTTGAATGATATTGTGATTTATTGAGCTTTGATCCTCAATTTGTCTGTTATAAAGTGTATTTAATCTTAAACTATTGAATGAAAAAGATAAATACCTTCTATTCTTTTATTATTTCTAAATAAACCAAACCCTTCAAGAATTTTAAAGATACAAATGGGCCTGCTCCATTTTTTTTTTTCCCTGATTAAAATTATTTTATTTGAAGAAAATAATAAATAAAATCTCTTATATTATTATACAAAAACTTTCAACTGTCCAAACTAGAATACTGCATTGATAAAATTTTACTTAATAATAATATATGTGGGATAAATAATAATAATATTAATAGATAAAAGGATGGAAAAGTCGTAATTTTTTATTTCAATTAATAATTTAATTCATAATTTATTTTCTGAACATTGCTTCACAAACATGGGGCCTGTATGACTAGCTCTCCGTGCTACAGGATTCAAGTCCCGGCTGTGCCTTAGATGTTTGTAATGGTTCGGAATCCACTTTAAACCATAGGTCATGGTCTAATAAGTGTTAGGCAGAGGGCTGACAACCCTATACCGTAAAAAGAAAGCATCTCCAGTTTCGGAATCTGCCAGCAGGCAGACCACTATGGTCCAACATGAACTGTAGTGGCAGGGAGTTAGTTTGTTTTAGCTTCATAAATATTGTAGATGGTTAGGATGTATAGGTCACCATCCTAAAAAAAAACCCAATTAAAAGATCTTTCAAGATGTCACAACAAAAATTTCATTCAAATCCATTGCACTTGTAACTTTTATTTTTCTAATATACTTCTTCAGGAATTCAGATACAAATACGCATGTTCCTTTTTTTTAAATTATGTAATATAAAAATATTCAAATCTGTTGAACTATTTACTGCAAAATCATTCAGTGAAAACAAATATTGTTGCTTAAATATTTTAGAGTTGGGCAGCAGATGTCACCATCCTAAGAAAATAAAATTCAGAAATCTTCCAGGATATCAGGACAAAAATTTCGTAATTCAAATTTTCCACTTGGATTCACTTGGATAATTTTTTTAATATAAACCAATTCAGAAATATAGATACAACTGTGTATTTTTGAATTTTTTTGTAATTAAAAATATTTCATTTAAAAAAAATTAATATAATGGAAATATTTACTACAAAGACCTTCAAAAGTGAAAACAAGGAACATCATATACCAGCAATAATAACATTTTACTTAATAGGCCCTTTAGATCTACTTATGAAAATGAAATTCAAAAATTTTCAAAGATGCCATGACAAAAATTTGGCAAGTCATGTTTGCCACAGATGTAAAAAATGTAAAAAATTCAGTATGGCTTAAATGTACAGAATCTGTCTATTTATAATTTGCTATTGAACATCATCAGTTGTAAATGTAGGCAATATGTAGTTACTATTATTAATATATTTTCTGTTTTTGATACCACTCTGAATTACTATCGTTATGACATGAATAAAATACACTCATATAAAGATTCGATAACTTTTCTTCAGATTTTTCAGAAAAATTTGCTTTTATTGTTGTTTTTATTGTATCAGCATCTGCTTAATATTTTATTTTCGTAATATACTTTATTTTCTTTGATTTTTATTTCCTATTAGTTTAACAAATTCAAAAGTTATAAGCTGAGTATGAAAAACTGGGAAATATCTTACAAAGAAGATAGCGGCCTGGTAGCCAAGTGGCTAGCGCTCTGGCCTTTGGTATCCCAGGCTTCAGGTTCGAATCCTGGCGGTGGCATGGATGTTTGTGAGTGGTTCGGAATCCACTTTAAACTGTAGGTCCCGGTCTGTTTAGCTTAAAGTGTGCACAAGATGACCGTAGAGCGACAGCCAAAGTACAAAGAATATATGTGAAAAATTCATACTATAACATTTCCCATATATTGTTTTGAATTTATTTTTTATGCTTTATGTTATAGATTAATACAATAAAAGTAAAACAAAGAGAAATTACAAAATATTTGGAAAACAATATGCCTAGTCAACATTTTAGATAACAATTTTACCTGAGTGTATTGTATAAATTAAGGCTATACATACCTTCTTTTCAATTAATTATTACATATCAAACATAACAATGCAAGAAAGCAAAAAGTTTAAGAGAAGGAAAATTATTTAAATAAATTATGTTTTGTTCATCCCAATAAAGAATAATAATATTGTTTAATATTATTTTTCAATTATATACTTGTAAACAATAATTTTTGTTCTTCTAGTTCTTACAGCTTAGAAATCATGCTTAGACCTTTTTTGAACATTTGACGAATGCTTTTTATAACATTCCATGAATGCTTTTTAAAATATTTCACGAATACAATTTAGAACAATATACGGATGCTTTTTAAGAATATTTCTTTTTCCGCTTTACGGGCATACGTAATGATAAATCATTTTAACATGAAAATAACTTTTCAATTGAATATTGTCAAATGTCACTGTTTTCATATTGTTGTGTTATTTATAAAGAAGTAAACAAAGAAAATATTTTTCGTCTTTTTATAAAGTCGATGAATTTTCATGTCAATATTAACACCATTATCTTATCGTTAAGGGTATATGTAATGATAACAAAACTGAAAAAATAAACCATCACATTTAAATATAATTAAAACATTTGCCTTTGCAAGTAGTCACTAACTGAATCTGCTGAATTAATGGCAACCCTTAACACGTACCATTTATGCTAATAAATCTATTTTAAATAATTTTCATTCTTATCTTGTATGTGTTGGGGTTGTATCACCCCTATATTTCATTCGTTGTTAGTTTAAAGTTCATTAGTAAACGAATCACATCTATACTGGTGGCACATATTAACGTGTTCACTTTTCTAGATATATAGCAGGAAATGTACGTCTTTACATATTATTGTTCAATTATATACTTCAATTTGTAGGTACGCAATTAATTTCAGATGGAATATTAGATTACATGTTAACAATTTATTTTTTTAGCTCTTGCAGCTTTGAAATCGTGCTTAGGTCTTTATTGATTCTTTCCCGAATGCTTTTTATAACATTTCAATAACGCTTTTAAGAATAGTTCACGAACACTTTTTGGAACATTTCCCGAATACTTTTTAAAACATTTCGCGAATACATCTTAGAACAATATGCGAATGTTTTTTAAGAATATTTCTTTTTCCACTTTATATGCATATGTAATGAAAGTAACTTTTAAAATGAATATGGTCAAATGTCACTGTTTTCATATTGTACTGTTATTTATAAAGACTTAATTTGTAGCTCTATAGTATGGCATTTTTGCACACTTTAGGCTAATTAGACCGGGATATCTACATTTTAAAATGGATATCAAACCACTAACAAACATCCATGCAATCGCCAGGATTTGAGCCAAAAGCCTGTGGTACCAAAGGTCAGAACGCTAGCCAGTTGGCCTTCAGGTGGCTATTTATAAAGAAGTAAATATACAAAGAGAGAAAATGTTTTTCGTCTTTTTACAAAGTAGAGAAAAGTAGAGCCAATATTAAGACCATTATCTTATCAATAAGGATATACGTAATGATAATATAATGAACAAAAAATTAAAAAAAAACACTGAATTTAAATATAATTAAAGCATTTGCCTTTATAAGAAATCACTAACTGAATCTCCTGAATTAATGGCAATCACTAACACGTACCATTTATGTTAATAAATCTATTCTAAATAATTTTCATTGTTATCTTGTATATGCTGTGGTTGTATCACCCCTATATTTCATTCGTGGTTAATTTAAAGTTCATTAGTAAACGAATCACATCTATATTGGTGGCACATATAATCGTGTTCACCTTTCTAAATATATTGCAGGAAAGGTATGTCTTTGCATATTATTTTTGAATTATATTCTTCAATTTGTAGGTACGCAATTAATTTCAGATGGAGTATTAGATTACATGTAAACAATAATTTTTTTTCTTTTGGCTCTTACAGCTTTGAAATACTGCTTAGGCCTTTTGGAACATTTCACGAACGCTTTTTAAAACATTTCGCAAATACATTTTAGAACAATATACGAATGTTTTTTTAAGAATATTTCTTTTCCCCCTTTATATGTATATGTAATTAAAGTAATTTTTAAAATTAATATGGTCAAATGTCACTGTTTTCATATTGTAGAGTTATTTATAAAAATTTGATTTGTCGATCTATAGTCATGTTTTGCACACTTTAGGTTAATTAGACCGGGATCTTCAGTTTTAAATGGATTTCGTACCACTAACAAACATCCATGCAATAGCCAGGATTTGAACCTAAAGCCTGTGGTACCAAAAGTCAGAACGATTAGCCAGTTAGCTTTAGCCAGTTTCAGCTTCTTTAGAAATAGCCAGTTGGCCATCAGGCCGCTATTTATAAAGAAGTAAGTATACAAAGAGAGAAACTGTTTTTCGTCTTTTTATAAAGTAGATTAATTTTTTTGTCAATATTAGCACCACTATCTTATCAATAATGGTATACGTAATGATAATATAATGAACAAAAAATTTAAAAAAAAACACTGAATTTAAATATAATTAAAGCATTTGCCTTTACAAGAAATCACTAACTGAATCTCCTGAATTAATGGCAATCCCTAACACGTACCATTTATGTTAATAAATCTATTCTAAATAATTTTCATTGTTATCTTGTATATGTTGTGGTTGTATCACCCCTATATTTCATTCGTGGTTAATTTAAAGTTCATTAGTAAACGAATCACATCTGTATTGGTGACACATATAATCGTGTTCACCTTTCTAGATATATAGCAGGAAATGTACGTCTTTGCAATTTATGCGTCACACGAGCGGAATTAAGAAGATAACGTTTCTATATATCGCCACAGGAGTTTGAGCGTGATTTACATTGTAAGTTAACTTATCTTTTCAAACAAGTTTCATGTGTAGCAGGAAAAAAAGCTGCCGTATGCAAAGACACTATTTTAAAAGGCATTAAACTGTAAAACATACTTCCTCTGATAAATTTTACGCAGGTGCTTACAGCCTTTAGCACAAGGACGAACATTTGGGGGAATAGAAAGATAATTAAAGTTATTAAGTTTAATATTCCATGAATTAAAACGATTTTGTTAATTGCATTTCATTTTGTCAAATCTTTAAATGGTTGAATTTCCTGTTGGTTAGAAATAGAAATAAAAAATTGCAATTATATTTAAAATAAAAGTAACGCAATCAATCATTTTATTCAAAATAATGTTATAAAAAGTTCTGTGAGAGATTAGATTTTTTAAAAATTTATAATTTAGTATTTCGATTTACTTAGACGAGACAGTAGACAAATTTTTGGCCTAAAGAGTAGAAAAAAAATAGATTAAAGTAGTTAAATTTGCAAAAGAAATAATAGTCTAAAGCAATAATTTAAAAAGAATTTGATAATTGTTATTATAAGAAACCTATAATCCTGTTTGTTAATAAATACATTTATTAAATCTCTAAGCCAATTAATTTGAGTTTAATAATAAAGAACGTGTATTTAGAAACTGAATACCATTTAAACATGAATTTTGAAACACTACAGAAATTTCCGTAGATTAATAAAATTTTTTTAGAATTTCTGTAACTATATCAAAATACTGATTAGCTGTGCTCAAACTTGAAAAGTACAAAAATTCAGAAGAATTAATTAGATATGATAAAGTATCAAAACAGGCATTAATTGAATATAGTATTAAATATCTATTTTTTTTGTTCTAATGCAGCTGGCAAGCACTGAGACAGCTTGGTCTTGGATGCCTTAAGGCAAGCGCTGCACAGACGTTACTCACTTTGCATTAGCAAGGGGGCGCGTGTAACTTGAAAATAAGCCACGGACGTGGTGTAACAATGCCCCCGTAACTCTCTACGATCCTATTAGGACCGGGACCTACAGTTTAAAGTGGATTCCGAACCACTACAAACATGCATGGCACCACCGGGACTCGAATCCGAAACCCGTGGTACCGAGCGCCAGAGCGCTAGCCACTCGGCCATTCAGGCCCATTAAATATCTATAAAAGTCAAATCCTCTCATTTGTAGGAAAGTATGAAATAAAATTCTTTCACTTTTAAGAAACTATAAAGTAAAATTCTCTCACTTTTAAAAACCATAAAGTAAAAACCCTCACATTTGTAAGAAACGATAAAGTAAAATTTCCTCACTTTTAAGAACCATAAAGTAAAACTCTTTCACTTTTAAGAAACTATAAAGTAAAACTCTCTCATTTGTAAACTATAAAGTAAAATTGTCTCAATTTTGAAGATTTAAGTCATTACAGGACATTTAATTCAGTTGAATGTCCTTTTTTCTTAAATAGTTTTTCATATAATTCAAGAATTTATTAAAATATGGCTCACAAAGTTAAGCTATTTTCTTCTCTATTACATAAAATTCCCGAAACTCTTTACTTTAATGTACAAGGAAAATATTTGAGAAGATCATTGATTGAATTTTGTTATAGATTATTTGCTTGCTTGCTTTTTTTATTTTTTTCATGCTTTGTTTTGCACCCATCGTGTACTTTTCTTAAACAAATCTTACAAATTAATTGCAATTTAGCGTGCCCTTGTTAAATATATGTAATTTAACGTATCTTGTATACTATGTAACGAATAAGATATAATTTTTCCTTTGAATTCAGTTCTTGAAGTATGTAAAATACTTTTCAAGTACAGTTTGAGACTGGTAACTAATTAGCTTTCTATATGATGAGCATATCTTATGCGAAAATGTAAGTATATTCAATATTAGTGCATTTAGAACTACAAACAGGGCCTGATGGCTGAATGACTAAAGCTCTGGCTTTCGGTGCCACAGGTTTCGGATAAGATACCCGGCGGTGAAGTGGATGTTTGTAGAGGTTCGGAATCCACTTGAAGCCATAGGTCCCAGTCTAATAGAACGGTAGAAAGTTGGACGTAAGGCTGACAACCCAATTCCGTAAAAAGTCAGCGTCACGAAGCCAAGTCAAACTTCTACCTACTGGTGCTCCATCTCAACAGAAGCTGTCCTCTCCTTTTATGAGACCACATGCGTTCTTGGACTTGGTCTAGATGTTGCTGTCGACCAAGTGGGATAAGAAACAACAACAGAACTGCAAACAGTTTTTGATAAGAAAGATCGTTAAAACTATTTATTTGCAATCCTGGTAATTTTAAAATTTCGTACATTTAAAAAAATAATTTTAAAAATTCTGAATTTTTTGCCAGTTTTCAAAATTTAGTTTATATATTTTCATACAGTGATTAAAGATTTGTGCTATACTTTCTATACATGTAAAAATTAATTTAATTTTTAATTTTTTAAAAGGAAATACTTAATCATTACAGATGGAGCATTTTTA
Source organism: Caerostris darwini (assembly GCA_021605075.1). Taxonomy (NCBI): domain Eukaryota; kingdom Metazoa; phylum Arthropoda; class Arachnida; order Araneae; family Araneidae; genus Caerostris; species Caerostris darwini. Next base: position 246,802 of record BPLQ01005473.1, read on the forward strand.
GATCTGAAATTTTACAGATGATTTTCCGGTACAAACAATTAATTTCCTTGAAAAACCCATCAATAAAACAATCAAAATGATTTTTATTTCATGAAAATATCAGTACGAAAATCTATAAAAAAGACTTTCTCAATGGCTCTCATATTAAGTATAGATAGATCATAATTTTAACAATGATGATTAACAGTTGGAAAAACATTTATAGGCAAAATATGCTACAGAAACTTAGTAATAATTCCAAAATAAAAAATAATTAATAATAACTGAAGAAACAAACATCATTTTACTAGAAACTGAGGAAAGAATATGATTCATACATAAAATAACCACTAAAATAAAAAAAATTTTTAATTTTAGAAGAAGAGAGCGCACATATGCATTTATCTTTGTATTTAAAGTAATTCATATGCATTTTTCTTTATGTTTAAAGTAATTCATATGCATTTACCTTTAGGTTTAAACTAATTCAATGCATTTATCTTTATGTTTAAAGTAATTCATTTAAAATAATTTACGATTTGAGCATCGGCATTTCAGTTTAAGGCACTTACAATATATTTTAGCTATACATATTTTTACTTTTGGTTTTATAGCATGTATAACAAAAGGCTCTCACAGTGGCTCTCGTATTAAATCTGGATGGATCACAAATAATTTTAATAATGATTATTAACAGTTGGAAAAACATTTAAAGGCAGAATATGTTACAGAAACTTCAATAATAATAATTCGAGTCAATAATCAAATCATTAAATAATCAATCTAAAAAAGAATTTCATTTAACAATTAATAGAAAACATATAAATAAAAATATTACTTATAAAGATTTTTGGTTTTTAATAATAAACTGCGCTTTGTAAACAAGAATTCGTTTTGCAAATTAAAAAAATACTAAAAAAAATTATCCAATAAAATAAAAATTGTACGTTAATATACACTTATTGAAAAAACCACATAAAACAAATCAAATTTTATACTCTAAAATTATTCAGATAATGATAATAATTTTGACACATTAATTTTCTTTAAAAATTTTTGGTATGAAGTTTGAAACATATCCATTTTAAATTTGTAAGATTTACCATAGTATTATTTTAAGCATTAAAACAACTTCAAACAAAAATTTTTAATGTTCTTCTTTTTTCGACTTGTATTAAAGCTACTGTTAAACTTATTATTAATGGGAATTTTTTCAAGGACAAAATTAAATATCAAATACTAAACATTATAATAAAAAGGAATTTGAACTACTTTCAAAGAAGTTTGCAGACAAAAAATGAAAAATTTGTAAAATCTTTAAAACATTTTTCTTTGTTAGATTTTAAAAATTAAATACTAAAGATAAGCAAGTTCATTGATTTTTGAAGGAATTTTCCATGTTTTTTCTCAGTTAAACTTTATATAAGATAATGTTTATGGGAGTAAATTTTTCTAAAAAACTTAAACAATAATACATTATTGTTTTTATTTTTTTTAGAAGAAAAAATAATAGATTTCAGATGCATAAATATACTAAAACTTCTTAGTTTTAAAGCGTTACAGTAATTCCTACAGTTATACGAGGTATTTTTAATTATACATTTGATATAAGAAACACCGTATTAAATGACGTTATTACTAAATAGTTTCACTTTAACAGGGTTCGAGTATTGAGGGGAACCATCCAATAGCACGTTATTCTTACAACGAGTTTTGAGATTTAGGGAAGAAAGGACTTTTACGAGCAAACATTATGTTATACATCAGTGGAGTAATATGTTCTAATTATTAATCCTTTCACAGAAAATAGTTCAAATTTAAGGGAGAATCTAGATAGTGCTCAGTTCCACACAAGATATTTTCTTCAATGGCATGACAGCCCCATGGTAGGTCAAAGCCTTCTGCCTACTGGCAGATACCGAAACAAGAGATGTTACTATATTTGGTTTTTGTCAGCCCTACAACTAATTCTGTCATATTAGACCGGGACCTAAGGTTTAAAATGGATTCCGAACCACTACAAACATCGATGACACTGCCGAGACACGAACCCAAAGCCTGTAACACCGAGCTCCAGAGCGCTAGTCACTCGGCCATCAGGCCCAAAGATATCGCAGGTACTTGATATTACATTAATTGAACAAGTGTTTTAATATTTGGTTCAATTTTTCGAGATAACGAACAGCAAAAATAATTAGTTAAATGATTTTACATATTTATATTCATGAATCTACAAATATGTGTTGATGCCAGCAATCTTGCACTTTTAATGTATTATTTAGCCAAAACACATCAATTTTTTGAGCGCAATTTTAAAATAAAACATGTTTTTGGATATTAAAAAATACGTTACTGAATGCGCTGCTTCCAAATTATCACATTACTATCTAATTTACAAAATAGAAAAAATTAAGTTATATTACTTAAATGTTTACTTTTTTTTATGAAACTAAAGCTGGATTGTATTGTCTTTTTCAATATTTCATCAAAATCTTAAAAAAAAAAAATAAAAAATACACAATTGCGGCCGCTGCTTTCAGTAACGATAATGTTCAGTGGCAAGTGTGAGAATATTGTGTAGAGCACCTCACATCAATAGTTAGGTTTGCGTGGTGGAAGTTATCCGGAATTTGTCCCCTAATACATTCAAATGTGAAGCAGTTACCCCTTAAATTCTTCCAAGAAGGCAATATCTGCTTCTCATCATCACTGGTCGGTGGCCTGTTCATGGCATACATCAATGAATCAAAAGGCCCACTGATATTTAACAAAAAAAAAATTTTTTTTTAAATAAAAAGGACGCAATGATGAAGGGGGTTGCGGTCTGTCTATTGCTGGTCTAAGCCGAACACAATTTTTATTAATAGTTTCAAAATCTAGAGTATAGAACAAAAAATATATCTGAGGAAAGTTGAGAGGAGGGATGTAATAAATGGGGGGAAACCCACTCTTTTAATGATGACATATAATACGTTAACATGCAATAACCAGCACCTTAACAGGCTTGATCAATTATACTTTTAATAAACACTTATTTTAGTTATAAAATGAAAATAGCCTTTATAAACTTTTGGTGTTGAAGCCTTTTTTTTTTTTTATTTTTTTTTTTATTTTTTTTTTTTTTTTTTTTCTGTTTCGTATGACATGAATTCGTATAACACGTAACATAACAACCCTACCATATGAGGATTATCAGTACAACTTTTGAAGTTTTATTTCAAATAAAACGAATATAACAGCACTTTTTTTATAAGATGAACATAAAAGAAGTTTAGATGCTGCAGGTAATCATTTTGGCCAAAGTGGTATAAATGAATAAATGAAATGTACTATTCGTAGATTTAGTGAATTTATTAGACGGCAATGAAACATGCAGAAATCCAAATAAAACTTTTATACATAATAAAAAAAATACGAACACAAACGATAAATTCTACATTTATTTGATAAAGTGCAAAGTTAGAGATTATCTAATTAATATTTTAAACTCCAAGACATTATTTTAAAGTGACAAATGTAACATATTGTTCCTTCAGTGAGTAAATCTTGTAAAAGTTAAAATACACAGAAAAAGATTTCATGAAGTTTGATTCGATATTGTAAAAATTATTTCCATGTAAACGTATCCTTGTTATTTCAATCAGTCAATCTAATCTTAAACTCAATAGAAAAGTATTTACACAACAATAAACTATGTACATAATTCAGATTCATAATACGTAAATACACGTCGTATAAGAATGAATGAGTCTTTTTAAAATGAATTAAAAGAGAACTATGAAATTAAAAATTATTAAATATAAAACTATTTCAGTGAATAAAAGAATAAGCTTTAAAACATTTGTATAAAAGCAATTGGAATTCAGCTCTTCAACATTAAAAAAAACCAGTTATTGATGGAAACGTTTTTGTGTGAAAAGGATGTTCTATGATCATGATAAAAGCCTGTAGATTAAGCATTTAAATGAAACTTATCGGCTTAATCTATTTGAAATCCCCTTACTTTACATTTTGAGGACATGAAGCCTAATTCAAAAATTAATTTGATTTGACTGAAAATCTAAGAAGCTTTCTATATTTAAATTATTCCTTGAAAAAGAAACCAAATAAAATAAAAACATAATTTAGACTCAAATAAAATGTAACATGTAAATTTAAATGCTTAATTTATACAGCAATGCACTGGAAAGACATACAAAATTGAATGGTGCGCTTTTTATATAGAAAAGATTCATTGAAATTTTTAACAAATATATCGACTTTTCCTGGTTTATTATTTATTAATGCTAATAAAACGAGCCTTTTTTTTATTATAAAATCATTATCATTTAAGAAAATAGAAAAAATATTCAATTTCAAATAAATGTTCGCTCTATCATAGCTAAGAAATGATCAACTTTAAACACTACAAAATATTTCATTCAATAAGCAAACTCCATTTGGAAAACGTTTTACTAAAAGGGTTCAAATCCAAAATACAACTTTCTATTCCATATATTTGGGTAGGAAAGTGTAAACACATGTAAAATCTGGTATTTTCTACATTTTAAAATAATTTGAGAATGACGACACAGTATAATAAAAAACTACATGAAAGACTTCGCATTTTTAAGACATTTTTATTAAATATTTTTATTTTTACAATTCATTCGATTGGTAAAACAATGAAAGACGATTTTGATAGTTCATATTACAACAGAAACAAGGAAGTCTAACATTTCTAAGTTTAACAATCAACAATATCCTTACATTTCAACGGTGTCTTTGTTTCATCCTTTATGTCATCAACATAAGAATAAAACGAGGATTTTGTTACTATAAATATCAAATAAAAATTTTTTAAATATCAAATTTAAATTTTGTGTCAATGAACGATAATTTCAATAGATCAATTTAAACAATTTAAATTTAATTATAAAGTCTTAATAGTCAAAATAATTTAAGATTATCCTCAATTTATTTTGACTCAAGGATCTTAAGAAATGATCAAAAATGTTTAGTTACTTTAAAGATGTTTTTGATGTAATATAAATTTTATATTGATGCTAGTTTTTTTTCTTTTTTGTAGTTTTAATTGTGAAAATCATTATTACTAGCTTCATAAAAAGGTACTAATGGAAAAAATATATTTACTTTTCTTTTCATATGCAAATCTGTTTATTACAAATACCGATATAGTATTTAAGATTTCTTACATTAAAACAGATTAAGTTTATTTAATAAAATGTAAGCAAAAGCTAAAATAAATGCTTTATAACCGAATTAAGGATTAATTTTCGAAAATATTCGAGTATTCCTGTCAAGTCCAGATAGCTTGGATGAGATCCACGGTTTGCAATAAAGGTTTCCGACTATTTTGTTTCGTATATATCAATCGTTCAATTAACTTTTAATAATATATTAATTGAGTTATAAAACAAAAAACTAATTTATAGGTTTTTAGTTTTCTGCATTGTTCTTCTTGTGATGTCAATAATAAAATGTTTTGTGTATTTATTATTTTGTCGGCTTCCATTTACTTTAAGGATTTCTTTTAAAATTGTATTTCCACAATATGGTACATATTAGCTTAAATCAAATCATCTTACTAAATATTAAAGGGCTTGAAGGACTTTGATTTATCAACAGTTTTAAATAGATAATCAGACAAAATTATAATGAATAAAACCAATAAATAAATAAATATTAAACTAAAATGATTATAGAAAATAATTTTCATTAAATTAAATGATCGATTCAAAAGTTATATTTCACAAATATTTTTTGTTCCCTAAACAATGTTGGGCTTAAAAATATTTTCATTTGACAAAAATAGTCTTCAAAATTGTTTCGAAAATCTGAAGTTAAATTTAAGTATCTTAGATTCATCTAAAATGATTATTTTACATGATCTATACTATTTTAAAATCATCTTGAAACAATTTTTTTTTTAATTATTATGAATAGTAACTTTTGCGATATTTTTTTTGAAAATATTCATACTTTCTAAATATTTAAGTCATTTTTAATAAAAATTTAATTAATAAGTTATCAGTATTTTAAATTGGCAAACTGAAATTATCTTTTACTTATAGGATCAATTATGAAATAAATTAAACATAAAAGGTGGTATTTTATTACATAAGATGCCGTTAAATAAATATTTTGTAGTTTAAGAACAAAAATTTAACTAATTCCGAATTTCTGTCTCAAAATAGAAAGAATATAAATAAAATGAAGACATGCTCAGAATAATGTTAACTGTGGGATTTAAGTGGAATACAGATGAATTAAAGCTATTTGAAAAAACTGCTCTGGACAAAAAAAATCGCAGCAAATAAACTACAGAAACTTGCTCATACAAATTCACGATTCAAACTCCCCTGAGTGCGATAGCTGTCACATCTCCATATTAACAGTTTTCTCACTATCTTTTAGTCATTCAATGTTGAACCAAGTAGCAGGTTTATGGCAGGTGACTTCCATTGAAATGAATGTCACTAAGGACCAAAATAGTTTAGCAAGGTTCTAATAATCAGACTCCGCTGATTTAAAACTAAGAAATCTTCAATCTCTGAAGGAGTTGGTTTATGAAATGCAACTATGATGGTTCGTGGCCATTTCTGTTGAGCATACTTGATTTGCATTAGATTTGTGATTCGTTTCAGCCATTGCACTAATTCGTTAAAGTCACTGACTTAGTGTCTGGTGGTGTAAGCTGTCCACTTACAACGACAGAAGTCGAAGGAACACTGTTCGGTGAGCTTCCAGATGCTGAACCAGTGACAGAGCCAACAGGACAGACGGGTGGCGATGAACCCGTCTCGCCGCCAGAACTTGGAGGATCCGTCGGTATGAGGCCTTCTTTCATTCTTTTCTTCTGTTTCATTCTGCGGTTCTGGAACCAGATCTTCACTTGGGTTTCGTTTAGGTGCAATGCTTGAGCGATCTCAATTCTTCTCGCTCTTGTTAGGTACTTGTTATAGTGAAATTCTTTTTCCAATTCTGTAAGCTGCTTTGTGGTGAAGTTAGTTCTGCCCGTCCCGGGTCCACCGTTGGGATCGTTACCATTCGCCGTAGAGGAATTGAAACCATTGTAGTCAGACTTTACAGCTGGAAGGAAAAGAGAAGACAAATTAATAACGCCATTTATTTTACAAGACTTTATCATGATTTCAAATTCTCAATTCAAGCTTTAGTTTTCACATAATAATAAAATGTATAACAATGAAACTAAATCGCGGCAGCATAGAAACACAAGAAATTTAGAAAGCACTTAACATTTCAAATATTCTTTAAGTAAATATACCTCATTCAGATTTATACAGCACATATTTTAAGGCTTAAATTCAGTAATATTAAAATTAGCATACTAGGATAAAATCATTAATTTACAAACAAAAAAAAACTTTTGTAGAAAAACAACTATTTCTGAATAATTTTAATGAAACATTAAATCTATTACAAGTGCCTTAACACAAAATTTTGATATTCAATTCAGATTATCCATTAAACTCATTAGTTTACTTAACATTCTCTCCTACAATTTAGGTATACTTTGAAGGAATTAAGTAGTGAATTTATAATTAAATAATAGTTAAATAATTAATAATTGCATTACATAATTAAATAAGTTAATTTTTTAAGTATTGAATTAAAATTAACAATTTTTAATAACTTAAGTAAATAGATTTAAACTTCCTAATTTCAATGTCGAAAATATTGCTGATTCTCATATTGATGAATAATTGCCAATATTGCTGGAAATATGCTGATTCTCATACACAAATTGGATGTTAATAATAAACACTTACATTACAGTATTGATTTACCAGAAAAGCAATGTGCACATTAACATATTTTTTAGAAAAATGTTTTATTCTGTTTTCATAGCACAATGAATCACTCACTTAAATTCTTGTCTTTCATAATAAAAGGTGGAAATAAAACACAAAAAAGTACGTAAATATTCTTTTGAATTATGCCATCCAATCAACTACCCTATACCATTTCTTACTTACATCCAAATAATGCAGACTTCTTACCAAAATAATAAGTTTGACTTTTCGCTGTTGCTACCTCAATATTCAAAGAACGTCCGCTGTCGTGCCTGAGTGGCACGTCCATTTTATTTTTACCACCTAGACTCAACTTCCCAGCAGGATATTAATAATTTTCTTAATGGTGGAAGATATACATAAAATAACGCATTCCACTCTTCTGTCTTCTGCCGGTAATGAGGAACAGCCAAGCAGGTAGTAAGTGATTGGGTAATCAATTACATAGAAGCGAGGGCGGCTTCCAAAGGAAAGGTGTAATATTTCCCGTCGGAAGAGCTTTGGAATCATTTTAAATTGCATTTACAGGCGTTAATCGTTTCGACGGGGTGTTATGATTAGAGGATACACGTTTCAAAGTCAGGTAATGAAAAAAATTAATTGCACAAATTATTTTCTTTCTACAAATATTCCGTTTCTTTATTTTTGCAGCCAAAATATCCAAGTTATGTTAGAATGCTTTGGTTGAGAAAGAAAATAAATATTTTGGAAAGTGATAACGTGATTTATATAGTAAAGTTTCAGAAATACAAAACATAAATGCTCTTTGAAAAGCAAATTTCTAAATTTTGCAAAGATAATACAATTTTAAAAGATTAGTAATTTGGAAGTGTAATGATAGAGCTGAAAAGGACAATTACTTAAAAGACAAATATAATAAAGGCAGCGAATTTTTCAATAAATGATTTACTTTCAACTAGAGGAGAATTTCGCCTTAAAGTCAAAAAAATATTTATTTTTATTTAATTAAAAAATAAAAGTGCATAAACAAAATTTTTTGCGAAATTTATAATATTGTGGAAGATGTTTTTAAAGAAAATTTTGGAATGAGTTTCCTTAGGTATTTTTTATCTAAAATATTATTAGGACTAACAATTTTTTTCTCAATAAGAAAGAAATATTTATAAAATAGCTAGTCTTATTTATTGTCTCTACTTTTTAAAAAATGACGATCTATTTCATAATTAACAGAAGTATTTAATCAACGACATGGATACTTAATTAAATGCATTCCATTACTAAATGCATTCCAAAAAAATATAAATATACTTCAAATTTTTCTTGAATGGTTAATAAATTTCTATTTAATAAATTAGCACTATCCTTAATAGAATCAATTAGAATTGTAAGAAACAACAAATGGTATTTTTATTTCTAAGATATTTCGTAGAGGTCTTTTATGAAAATGTAGTTCACAATGTTTTCCGATTCTGATTAATGGTATGATTATTTGAATTGATCGCCATATACGTTTCCAGTACATGACGATATATTTCTCAAATAATAACTGTATTTAATCAGCGGCAGGGATATTTCATTAAATGTCTTCCATTATTAACAAAATATATATATATTCTTTAAATATCTACTCAAATGATTAATACATTCCTATTTTATAAATTAGTACTATCCTTAAAAGAATCAATTAGAATTGCAAGAAACAACAATGATATTTTTATTTTAAGGATATCTCGTAGAAGTCTTTTATAAAAATTTAGTTTACAATGTTTTCTGATTCTGATACACGATATGAATATCTCAGATCTTTTATAAGCGAAACAACTATACAAGGCTACTTAATTAGCACTATCGTTAATAAAATGAAATAGAATTGTAAGAAACAGCAATGATTTTTTGCATTTCCAGGATAACTTGCAAATATCTTCTTTTTAAATTTAATTATAGTTTAAAATATTTTCCAATTATAATCATTTAATAAATATCCTTACATTATTATCAAAAGATCTAAGCGAAGCAACTATGCATTCCTACTTAATAAATTAGCACGATCCTTAATAGGATTAGTTAGAATTAAAAGAAACAGTAACGGTATTTTTCATCTCCAGAACATGTTGGAGACGTCGCTGATGAAAGTTTAGCCACAGATTACAAAGTTTTCTGATTGACATCAAGCTCATCTATCCGTTGGCACAGACCAGTGATAGAGGATCAGCATAATTTGCCGCCTTCTGCAAGTGCACAAGTTCAAACCAGCGGCGCGGAGAGATGAGGCTTTAGAAGGATTAAAGTTTGTAATGCTACTTAATGCTGAGAACAGATACAGGGTACATGGTAAATGATACTAGCTAATTCAAGAATTAAAAGAATGGTTAAAATACTTTAAGAAAAATGTAATGTGGTATGGAAAGAAAGATTTTATTCATAAGAAGCGAATAGCTATTTAATAAAATAAATTGTTCCTATCTAATATATTTAGGTGATGTGATCATGAGGGATAAATTATAAGTTTGTATCATAGATTAAGGATGGAGTGCAAATTTCGAGGTTGGAGGACTCTATACAAACTGTAAAATTTGTGATTACTAATTAATAATGCAAATGAGAAAATAAATAAGTTAACATATTCCAAATTTGATTTCTCTCAATTATAAATAATTAAGAAAATGCATTTACGAATTCAAGAATTAAAAGAATGGTTAAAATACTTCAAGAAAAATGCAATTTGTTAAGGAAAGAAAATTTTTATTTATAAGAAGCCATAGGAAGAATTTATTTTATTAAATAATTATCTAATATATTTAGGTTGTGAGACCATGAGAGATAAATTATAAGCTTGTATTATAGATTAAGAATGGAGTGCAAATTTCGAGGTAGGAGGACTCTATGCGAACTGTAAAATTTGCGATTACTAATTAATAATGCAAATTGGAAAATAAATAAGATAGAAAATATATAAATTCAAAATTTGATTTCTCTCAATAAATATAAAATATAAATAATTAAGAAAAGATATTTATGAATAGATTTATTGATCAATAGAAAATGGATAAATACATTGATATGAAATTAAAAACAAAGCTGAAGAGAAACTTTACTCATTAGCTCTTGAGCATAAAATTAATTTAAAATGCATGCTAGATTCTTTTGGAAGAATGGAGTATAAATTTTGAGGTAGGAGGACTATATACGTGATAAAAATTATGATTACTAATTAATAATGCAAATGGGAAATTATACAATAAAGAAATACAGATTCAAAATTTGATTTCTCTCAATAAATATAAAATATAAATAATTAAGAAAAGATATTTATGAATAGATTTATTGATCAATATAAAATGGATAAATACATTGATATGAAATTAAAAACAAAGCTGAAGAGAAACTTTACACATTAGCTCTTGAGCATAAAATTAATTTAAAATGCATGTTAGATTCTTTTGGAAGAATGGAGTATAAATTTTGAGGTAGGAGGACTATATACGCGATAAAAATTATGATTACTAATTAATAATGCAAATGGGAAATTATACAATAAAAGAAATACAGATTCAAAATTTGATTTCTCTCAATAAATATAAAATATAAATAATTAAGAAAAGATATTTATGAATAGATTTATTGATCAATAGAAAATGGATAAATACATTGATATGAAATTAAAAACAAAGCTGAAGAGAAACTTTACACATTAGCTCTTGAGCATAAAATTAATTTAAAATGCATGTTAGATTCTTTTGGAAGAATGGAGTATAAATTTTGAGGTAGGAGGACTATATACGCGATAAAAATTATGATTACTAATTAATAATGCAAATGGGAAATTATACAATAAAGAAATACAGATTCAAAATTTGATTTCTCTCAATAAATATAAAATATAAATAATTAAGAAAAGATATTTATGAATAGATTTATTGATCAATATAAAATGGATAAATACATTGATATGAAATTAAAAACAAAGCTGAAGAGAAACTTTACTCATTAGCTCTTGAGCATAAAATTAATTTAAAATGCATGTTAGATTCTTTTGGAAGAATGGAGTATAAATTTTGAGGTAGGAGGACTATATACGCGATAAAAATTATGATTACTAATTAATAATGCAAATGGGAAATTATACAATAAAGAAATACAGATTCAAAATTTGATTTCTCTCAATAAATATAAAATATAAATAATTAAGAAAAGATATTTATGAATAGATTTATTGATCAATAGAAAATGGATAAATACATTGATATGAAATTAAAAACAAAGCTGAAGAGAAACTTTACACATTAGCTCTTGAGCATAAAATTAATTTAAAATGCATGCTAGATTCTTTTGGAAGAATGGAGTATAAATTTTGAGGTAGGAGGACTATATACGCACCATAAAAATTATGATTACTAATTAATAATGCAAATTGGAAAATAAATAAGATAGAAAAGATATAAATTCAAAATTTGATTTCTCTCAATAAATATAAAATATAAATAATTAAGAAAAGATATTTATGAATAGATTTATTGATCAATAGAAAATGGATCAATACATTGATATGAAATTAAAAACAAAGCTGAAGAGAAACTTTACTCATTAGTTCTTGAGCATAAAATTAATTTAAAATGCATGCTAGATTCTTTTGGAAGAATGGAGTATAAATTTTGAGGTAGGAGGACTATATACGCACCATAAAAATTATGATTACTAATTAATAATGCAAATTGGAAAATAAATAAGATAGAAAAGATATAAATTCAAAATTTGATTTCTCTCAATAAATATAAAATATAAATAATTAAGAAAAGATATTTATGAATAGATTTATTGATCAATAGAAAATGGATAAATACATTGATATGAAATTAAAAACAAAGCTGAAGAGAAACTTTACTCATTAGTTCTTGAGCATAAAATTAATTTAAAATGCATGTTAGATTCTTTTGGAAGAATGGAGTATAAATTTTGAGGTAGGAGGACTATATACGCACCATAAAAATTATGATTACTAATTAATAATGCAAATGAGAAATTATACAATAAAGAAATACAGATTCAAAATTTGATTTTTCTCAATCCATAAATAATTAAGAAAATATATTTACGAACAGACTTATTGATGCATGGAAAATCGATAAATATATTGACATGAATTTAAAAGCAAAGTTGGATAGAAACTTCACATATTAGATCTTGAACATAAAATTACTTTAAAATACATGTTAGATTTTTTTTTTTTTTTTTTTGAAAAGAAATTCCAATTTACTGAAAAAAATATCACTAGAATTTTGTCACAAGAATCTTTTGAAAAAACATCACTAGAATCACCGTAATTTTTAAATTTCGGGAAAAAAATTGATTTTAAAAAGTCATTTACAGCTCAACAAGCTCAAATAAACATTTTAGAATTCCCATTTGCAGATCAAACATTGATTTGAAAAATGTACATTAAGAATTAACAGCCAATAAAGTAAAATTATTGTATTTAATTAATAGCAATTTAAGCGGAAATATTAATTAAAACTTGATTAAAAAAGGATTATGTACTTGAAAAAAAATTTTTTTTTATTTAATGTTTATCTTCGAAGTCTAACCAGCCAGCTTTGGAATCTATTTACTCAGTAAAAACATGGTTGGAAGTTATCAGAAACATTGAACCATGTCATGCAATCTGCTGTAGCAGTAATTAAAAAAAAAAAAAAAAATGTAGCGTAAATTTTTATTATAAAAAACAGCATTTAAAACTAAAAACATTCTACAACTGTATTAATACATTAAGAATAATAGTATTCAAATTTCTATCGATAGCGTGCAATTTTATTTTTACCTTAAATAAATATGCGTAAAATGTGCTCGGATCTTCCCTGTTCCCATAAACAATGTCAATCAGCCATCCGAGAAAGATAACAAATACCTTATCACGCGTCTTCGTCGAGTTTCGGATTCTTGCGCTGCAGAACATGGGGATTAGGGAAATATTTGAGGTTAGATAATGTCGTTTTTTTAGCATGTATTTTCTTATCTCTTATCGTTCGTAAACCTTTATTTTGTCATGCATTAACGCACCACATTGTTAAAAGTCAAATAAAGGTGAATTTTTTTAGAAGCACCTATAACATATATATAATAAATTTAAACAAAATGAATGAATATACACAAAAACCCCCATCAAATAATTAAATACCATAAAACGAATATTAGGAATGTATTTTACTATTACTAAAACTTATATTTTGCAGTCCTATATTGAAGTCGTAAACAACATGTATATACTGCTTACGTAATGATTTGTTATTTGTACGTTGATTGAAGTTGTATATTCAATATATATACTTCAATATATATCTTACAGTTAAATATTGAAGTTGTATATTCAATATATATCTTACAGTTAAATATTGAAGTTGTATATTCAATATATATCTTACAGTTAAATATTGAAGTTGTATATTCAATATATATCTTACAGTTAAATATTGAAGTTGTATATTCAATATATATCTTACAGTTAAATATTGAAGTTGTATATTCAATATATATCTTACAGTTAAATATTGAAGTTGTATATTCAATATATATCTTACAGTTAAATATTGAAGTTGTATATTCAATATATATCTTACAGTTAAATATTGAAGTTGTATATTCAATATATATCTTACAGTTAAATATTGAAGTTGTATATTCAATATATATCTTACAGTTAAATATTGAAGTTGTATATTCAATATATATCTTACAGTTAAATATTGAAGTCGTATATTCAATATATATCTTACAGTTAAATATTGAAGTCGTATATTCAATATATATACTTCAATATATATCTTACAGTTAAATATTGAAGTCGTAAACAAAATATATACTACTGTGCCCAAAAAGTAAAACCAATTTTCAATTTAAATTTCCCGGGCATATGGAATTTCAATTTTTTTTTTTTTTTTAGATTGTTGGAACTGTCCTTGACATCTGTGTGAAATTTCACGTCACAATATTCATTAGTGTTTGAGTTACGCTTCGCTTTGTGAGACGCTAAAACTGATTCCAGCGATTTTTGACATGTCTGAATTAATTGAGTAAAGAACTTGCATTCAATTTTGTTTGCGGAAACGTATAGAATGTTGCAGAAGGTATTCGGTGAGTAAACTAGTATATATATATATATTGTTTACGTAATGATTTGTTATTTGTATGTTGATTGAAGTCGTAAACGATATATATATTTATATGTTGTTAACGACTTCAATATTTTACTGTAAGATATGTTTTAGCTGTGGTAAAATGCATTTCTAATATTGGTTTTATGGCATTTAATTATTTGATGGGGGTTTTTGTGTATGCTCCTTTATTTTGTTTAAATCGATTGAGAAGGTAATTTAAATACCCTAAATATTTTTTTATTTTAATTCAATATACTTAAATAATTTAATATAAAATATTTAAAAAATACTTGATCTAAAAACACTTTTACAATTCTCTTCTGATTATCTTTATTATAATTCAAAAAATTTATTCCCAGTGGACTTTTTTAACCCGTACACAAAAATCAAATAAAGTCTTTCTTACTTGATAAAATAATTTTAGTTTATTACTTCACACAAATCTTGCTTTAAAATTCAACTTAATAATAATATGTCTGATATGTGAAGCTTCGTTTATTAATTACAAATCTTTATCTAAAACAATACATATTAAAACCATAATAAATACATCTGAAATTCAATGTGAGGTTTACATAATTAGAATAGTATTTCTTATGAAGCATTATAAATAAATAGGATGTTTAATGTATATAATAAATAAGATAATCAGAGAAATGATAAGTAAAAATATGCTGATATTTAAATAGAATATACAGTCAAACCTGTTTTATGCGGAAGTTTTTTGTGCGGTATACATAAAAAAAATTCCATCAAATGCATATTAAGAATAAAAATTAGAAAATGCAATTAAAAAAAACAGATGGCTGACAAAATAACATGCAAATTATAAAAAAATCCAACAGATGGTCCACCTGATATTATATCATCCGATTATCCCGAATGTTATTAGATGCGGTGTTGTTTGTGCTACATCATAAGATTACATCTTTTCTATGTGGGACATATTTTTGGATTTACTTTTTTCAAATGTTGCTAGCAATATATTTTATAGCTACTTATGAAGTTTAAAGGTATTTTTCTAATGCGATTTCTTTTATGCGGTCCCTATCCTCAGCACAAAAACAGGTATGGCTGTATTGAAATAATCATTTATTCCCTGTTATTGAAGATTAGAATGTAATAAATTATTGCTATAACATTCTTCCTCTTGCAGGAGAGAATAATCCGGAGTATTTTTTCAGGTTATGAATTGAAAACAACAGTAAGGTAAGGTCAATGTATCTTCGAGTATAAAAATAAGGACATTGTCATTGCCACTTTGTAATTTTAAGCCAATTGCAATGAACTAATGAATAATAAAAGCAAAACAGCCCGGCTACTGTTGTGAGTAAATCTTTCTTGCTGTAAAGGTAGGGTACGCTTTTTCAGTCTCATCATCCTAAATCCGGTTGCTATCAGAACAGAATGTAAGCTTCCACTCTTTGTGTTTTCAGGCGAGTAATCTTGTTACCGAATGAGTAGCTTAACGACACTAACGAGGTGTATTGAAGGAGACAAAGCCTTAAAAGTTCTGCCTTCCGACCTCGTGCATTAAAAAACAAAGATGGTAAAAATAATTGGAAAGAACTTGGCGCATTTTCATCAAATCTCCAGATTTCCGTCTAATTCTTTCACCCCCTGCTACAATAAATCGGATGCGATTGACAAAAAGAAGTACAGCATGCGATTTCCTTTAACGAATCTACTATATTGAACTAATTTGAATTCATAAGTTGTTGATTCCTTTATTTTACATTTCTTTATGCTAATGGCTTCTGACTGGGAGGTCTTGCAGATCCCATGGGTGTCAGATCAAAGTTCTGAAAGCGAGGGTGTGGTTTCATCTTGGATTTGAAGCAATGTTTTGCTCGGATCAAAGCTGGTGGAATGAATCAGCCATTTGAGCAAAATGGATTAAGGGGCTGGGTTAGACCAATGAGATTTCAGTCCGTGATACGCCTGTGACTATCAATCCGAAGAGAGCTTAACATTAAATGCCTGTCAGTGATGTTGTACTGAGGGCGAAGTGGTAAATATTTAGGGGACGCGGGAGAAGCACACATGGGAAAGATGTGTCATCTTGACTGATGTATTGGATATTATGATAGGGAGCGAAATCGGCGAATTCATCTATTTCTATTCATCATCAGAGTAACGCAGTACTAATGTAACGAAACCTCTAAATGACGTGACGCTTTTAATTTTAATCTTAAGTATTAACACGCAACAATTTTTGTTTACAGGCAATACTGGGTAAAGAAATTAATCTATGGCTTACGGAATTATAGTTATGGTTACATAACTTCAATGTATCGGCATTAAAATAATTGATTCAGTTGTAATTATACGAATAAAATAATTTAACCTCACCGTAAGTATATTTTTTCTAACGTTGTAATTTTAAATATTGAAAAATTCGGTACTTATTTTTAAACTGTATACATATAAATCTAATAAATAAATTCATATACATTGAATTTGCCGATGAAACTCGTATAGGGCTCTATGCGAGATATTCCATTGGACCATATTTTATATTAAAATTATTTTAAACAAGCTTTATCCATTAAAGAACTACATTCATGTTGTTCAAAAGTATGGGTTGCAAGAAAATTAATGTTTTAATAATCAAACGCTTGAATATTTTTAATTAATCACTTAATTATATTAAATTTATGCTGTTGTATGCTGCGGATAAATCTTGAATTTTCACTGCATCTTATTTTATTTATTATGTGTTGTTCATCTCTAAAAAAACATGACGAAAACAAAATATTTCCGATTTATAAATATCCCGAATTCGTATCTGTCTCGAAATAGTAGATGCAGCACATCGCAAAATAATTTGAAAACAAAATATTAAAAAAAATTGTATATTAATGCAAGATTATTATTATTATTCTGGTAATTAACATTTCCTTTGATTCTTCTTTGTCCTCTAAAATTGAGAGTTTACTAATTGTACTGCTTTATTATGACTGAGTAAAAACTATTTATGTCCTTTGCTTTGCAAAATAATAATAAGACTAACATGTTATAAATTTTAAATATGTTATTAAATATATTTATCTTCTAAAATAACATTACTCACCTAAAAACAATAAAAATGAAAAATATTTCAAGCAGTTAATTTACTACAAAATAAAAACTCATCTGACTATTATATACACAATATTGTAGAGATAATATTATATACACAATATAGTAAAGATAAAATTTTAAACACAATATTGTAGAGATATTATATACACAATATAGTTAAGATAAAATTTTAAACACAATATTGTAGAGATAATTAAACAAATTCAAACTACTTCATACACCACATTTTTCTTTTAGGACAAATCATCCTTAATAAAATACGCAAAAATGATAATCTAGAATCGCATCCGATATTGAAACATTATCCATAACTGACAACAAAATCCTTTTCCCCATTGTATGAAAATATTTGACGGCAAACTTACAAATCAATAGAGAAAAGCTCCTTTATCTCCTTGCTGCAGAAATCCTTCAAATCTAAATGGACTTACGAGTCTATAGAAAAGCGAGTGCAAGTAAGAACACGCGAGTTCATAAATCAGCTCGAAGTAGCAATTTAAGTCCTTGACTAGACCACCTATGATGGAGGGAAAGTCAACCGCATGGCCACGTGTTGGCTACCCTCGTAGCCCTCTACAGAGAAGGGTGGTACAAAAGATCATAACTTATCAGTTAATACCAATAAGGAGAATGGGTCTCCACCTTTGGTGTAATTCAGAAGCATGGACAAATTGTTATGACTAATGATCATCACCTGGAACATGTCTTCAGGAAACTCCTACGTTTAATTTATGATCGTAGAGCTCGAGACAAGGTTTTGCAGTCCATTCAGTAAGATTTTGTGTTGTAGTCAATTCTGAACACCTGGGTATTTCTGATAAGAATATTTCCCCGTGTGCAGGGTTAAGAGATACGAACACATACCAAGATGAGTGATATGTATTTATTATTGGTAGATGTCTTTATTGTAATAGGCGGTGCAGTCTATATGGGATTATGAAAATCACAGACTCCACGTTATTTGGAAAGACGTCAAAATTACCAAAATTTATATTAGATACAGAAGGAAATTTAAGTTTTGTGATATGAGTTCTATATTTAAAATTAATTTGCGCTGCTGATGGAACTTTAGATTAAATTAATTTTTAAATTTTCATAAATGGGAGTGTAAACTTGTATTAAGGAAAGTTAATATAAGGAATGGTTATAAGAAATAAATTTTTCAAGGAAGAAAGATTGATTATAGTATCATTAATTCTGTTTTAATCAGAAGTGAAAAATGAATCATCTTAGTGTTGTTCCTCCCCTCTTTGTAGTAGGTTATAAGTAAACAAAAAAAATGTATAATAAGTATTATTTATAACAACTCAAATTCTCTGGTCAATAGTATGTTAAACTGTAGGCCCTGGTATAATTAGCCCAAAGTGTGCATAAAATGACCGTAGAGCAACAAACCAAACAGGTCAATAGTAATTTAGGAACAATTCACATTTCAGCACTACTATATATATATTTGAAAAAAGCTGTGTAAATAAAATATTGTTCTCCAATGGTAAAAATTATCAATCACTTATAAGTAAATCGTTAAAATTTGATAACAAAAATTGATCTTTTTCTCTAACATTTGTTTTATACTTATTACATAACAAAGAATCAAAATGTTTAATTTTTCAAAAATTAAACATTTATTATTTATTAAAAATTTCAAAATTGACAAATATCTGATTTTACTTCAGAACTGATTACTAAAAAGTGTTTCGTTTATTTTATTCTTTTTATTAATGAAAAAGTTTTTCTTAGACTAACCAGAAATCTTATAATTTTTACAATAATTCAATTTTAATCTGAATAAGAACTTGGTATCATGCCAGGTGTTAGCCTTTTTTAAGGCGTTATTACAATATAGATTTTAAAATACATGCAAACTAGGACACTTATGGTCACTGGCAATCATTTTTTTCCCATTATTATTATCCATCCTATCGCTCATTGATAGTCATTGTCCTGTAAATCACTATTCTTGCGCATTAACCGAGATACACCATTTTGTGGGTTACCGAAACTCTTCCATCATACATTACATGTGCTTGGAAGCCCCCCTTTAAATATGTTCGATAAGTAGCCCCCTTTCCCATCTCGGAATAAATCATTTCCCAAACTGGTAACTTCGATGTACAACAGAATTTTTAATGCCAGACACGGCCTGGAAGAAGAAGAAGAAAAAAAAAAGGGATAGTCCATAGAAGGAGTGTCGCTGTACCGATCAAAATCAAACCGCAACGAAACAAATTTCAATTCCTGCAAGCCGCATATATCGGGAGACTTTTTCTTTCATGGGCAAAATACTGTGAACGTTTTACCCGAAACAATCTGAAGGCTTCTACTGAACAGTGATGAAAAAAAAAAAAAAAAAAAAAGAAAAAAATTGTCCGTATAACCCTAGAAAGCGTGAAAACGGCGAGACGATTTTTCGCGAAAAAGCTGCTTGCATACATGTGCATGAGCTTCGATGGGAACAATTCCTGACGCTATTGATCACGGTCCTGTTCTCTCCGTCCTCATCCATCATCTATTATCCGAGAAGACTTCACTCCCTCTGCTCTTTCCTATTTTTCTGGTGGGGGGTGCCCCCTTTTCTGCAGCCCCTCTCCCCAGCCGGCGAATTAATGGGATTAACATACGTTCGGACCAATTGTTTTTCTCCGACGAAGGACGCCTTCACTTCTCCGAAAAGCCACTGAACCGTTTTAAAGACTTCGCGTTAACAATCCGGGAGTGTGTTGGGTCGGGGGAGGCTGGGGGGTTAAAAAACCAGAAAATGTGTAAAGAGGGGGGATCGTGTTAAGGTGGTGTGAATGGATTTCTTAAAATTGTTCAAACGATTAAAGTTGTCTTGTTCATTGGAAAACTCTGAAAAATGACGAGGGACTTATTGAAAATTTTTTTAACAAAGACATGGGGAGAAAGTTTGTGGGCGAGTTCGTTGTTAAAGATTGTGTCAAAGGAAAAGGTATAGGCAATACCGGTATCGTAAATACTGATGCATAGGAATTTAGTAAAATGCTGATATGGTAAATCTTTAAAGAAGCTTAATATTTGATAAACGCATCTTTTACAACATAATTTACAAGAATTTCTTAAACTATGATATAATATTATACTAATACGTTAAATTTCTCAACTTTCGAAACAAACATAAGTCATTCGCTATTAGAATTGCTTAGATGTAGCAGATTCAAAGTAGCCCAGGATGACTATTATATACTGCACCATCGCAGTTTTCAACGACTCTCTTCATCCCTAAGGTACTGACATATTACAGAAAAGGTAGATATTTTGTTGGTTTCGAATACTGAATACCAAAAGTGCACCAGGAGGGTGGCCTGCTACATTGTACATTTCGTCAGTACAATTTGAACAAACGTCCTGTAGGAGGGCGTTTGGTGATTCGTACCCTTCTCTTCGAGCCCAATAAATCCCCATTGACGACAGACACATATCACTAACATTTAAAGGAATAAAATAATACCATAAAATCCCAATTATACGCCTTCTATTTTTATTTATTAGAATTTCCATACCAGTTTAAAAAATACACCCCTCTCCTTAAATTAAATAACTAAGCGAAGAAGTTTAAATAAAGGAATAAAATGCCAAGAGTGTAAATAATTTGACCATGATTCATTAACATAAGTTATGTTCGAAATCATATACAACAGTTAGTAAATATAATGTATAAATTAAAAATCGTTTAGACATAAATTCTGTTTTAGTAATATATTATATTAAGATGCAAATAGAATGAAAAGACATTTTTGTAAAAGAGTGCATGCAATACAAATATTCATGCCAAATGAATATCACATATAAACTGGACAATCACCTTCACAATCTATTGGTATATTTAAATATTTCATTTTTCAATATTTCAAGAACATTTTTTAAACAATTCGTTTTATTATAATTTCCGTATTTATATTCATGATATAAATAGGATATACAACATTTTGTGTTTGTCTCTTTCACTCTCACTATACATATAATTTTAGTTTCACCAATATTACTCAAAAGGTAAATTATCTGTCTTGTCGATACTATTATATGTCATTGTTAAAAGAATACATAAGTACATTAAAAATTTTACTTAATCTATACAATAAAAATATGCAATATATCACAATTTACTATTTAAGTTATTATATAGATATTAAAGACAATATATTAATAAAAATCTTCAAAATTGCTAGAATTATATATAACCTATTTTCAATATAGTCTATGGAATATATAGTTTATATATATAAAATAACTGTAATAATCTTAGTAAAATTTTTAAGTAATTGAATACATATAATTTTCCAAAATGACTTTTTTTCCATATTTTTTGTTAATGAAACTAAAGATAAATAATGTTTGCCATTTTATTATTATGTTGTGTTAGTCATCTTATGAGCAATATACCACAATTTACTAGTTAAGTTACTATTATTAGAAACAATATATTAACAATCTATTAATAAAAATCTTAAAAATTCCTAGAATTATTTATCCTATTTTCAATTCAGTCAATTAAAGAACTGTAGAATATCTTAGTAGAAATGTTTAGGGAATTGAATATATATTATTTTCAAAGATGATTTTTTATATATTTTTTGTTAAATATAACTAAAGACAAATTATATTATTCTCTATAAATTTCCTTCTAAATTTTATTCCCGAAGCTTTACGAAAAAAAATTAGTTTAATGAAATGCCTTTTATATTTCTATATCAACTTTCAATATACGCCTTATATCCAGTAAGGTACTGTTTCAGTAAGGCACAAAGGAGAAGCCCATATGAGAATCTTGATAACCATTGTTCTTGAAAACTTTTATTGGTATTAAACGTTCGAGAGATTTGTCTGATATCTACCTACTCTTTGAGATTGGATAAAGAAAGTTTCCAGTTACTTCCGAAGATCTCATCTTTCCGGGCTTCTCAAGTTGCTGTGGAAACCTTTTTTTTATACTCCTTTATTCACCCCCTTTCCCTCTATCCAGGAATCGGTTCGTTTAGGGGCTTGGATACAGGGTTCATTGGATATTCTGCACTAAGTGGTTGTGACAGCTTGGATAAGTCTTCAAAACTCGACGCTTTGTCTCGCAGCCGGAGCGATAGTGGGTAGAAGGCACTGAATTAATAAAGTCCAACTTTTATTGATAGGGAACCATTAGGTATAAGATGACAATTTTCTCATGCTTTTAATTATCCCAGAAATGGGTAACAGTTTCGAGGTCAAATGACTGTGTCAAATCATTCACTAGTTGGCTTCGGGCGCTTTTACGTCGGTTTCGTGAAGAATAATTGAGAAAAAAATGAAGATCTAAACTCTTATATATTTGGATATACAGACTGAGTTTGGTAATATGTAGATTGTATTTGGGTATATATTTAGATTATTATTTTTAATATAATTTGCTTCGACTTTTTATGTAAATCACTCTTTTTTTTATAATTTAACACGAGTCCGTTACATAACGATCCTTTATTTTTAATTGGAAAGTTTTAACATTTATATACTTAAACTGTGATAATTTATAAAGGAAACAATAGTAAGCTTCATATATTACCATCTAGCCTTTTTGTATTGGCAAAATCACAGAAAAGTATTTGCTTTCTTTTGCTCTTAGCTGAAGAAAATGGAAATACAACACAAGAGATTATCATATAAAATTATACATTTTTCAATCATTCCTTCTCATTGCTTAAACCTTTTTCTAACAAAAAGCAAAAATATATCAAATATGCATTGTAAAATAATGTATAGTAAAAGAATAGCCTAGAATATGATATGGTATTTATTGCTTAATTTATCTTATCAGAACAGAATTTCTACAACTTTTATAGTCATTTAATATTGTCTACTTCTAAGTTTTTTGTCTTTTATATCGCACAAAAAACATACAAATACTCTATTTAAAAAATAATTTGGAATGATTACTAAGAAATCCTACCATGCCTGACGAGGAATTTAAATTATTACTAATCTTTTTTATAAGATTAGAACCACACGATTATTATATTTAATTTTACAGTAACTATATGATTGTATATCACTTATTATGCAATATTCGTTAATATGAAACGTCGAGGAAATAACTTATTTTTCCAATAAAGCCAAAAGGAGAAAATTACGTGGTTTATTATATTATTAAAATAGACAATTAAACTTAAGAATTTAAAATAAGTAACTTATTCAAATATCTAAATTAAAGTTATTTAAGTCATCTTGTTGAACTTGATTGTTAATTTTCATTAATGAGTCAAAATAGTAATAACATCAATAAGTTGGAAACAACAATTTCTTTAAAATTATGAGCTTAACAAGATATTTGCTAACATAAAAAAAAAGTCTTAATTTCTAAAAGACAATTGTAATATTTTTGTCATCAGGAGAAATTAAAAACTTCATAAAGTTCAGTTAAATTTATATCAATTATCAATAATTGTGAGGTAATAATAAAAAGTGTTGATTACAATATGCTGATTAATTCAAGAAAATTTTATTTTTACCATGTACAACTATCTATTCAAAAATTGCTATGTTAAAGTTTGTTTCTATTTAGACGAGAAAAAACTAAATGACGCTTGGGTGTAACTTGTAAATGACATTGGGTGGAAGTAATTTAATTTTCCTTACTTCAGAAACTTAATGTCTCCTTCGAAGTTGTCTACAAGACTTAGCTTGTAATTAAGTGTCCCACCCAAATTTTTCTGTTAAAGGTTGAATGAAAAAATTCAGGGTCACAAAAAATATTACTGATGTATCTTAATTACACAAACAGATGCAGATAAGGAATTTGTTTCATAACGCAATACAAATACTATCAGATAATTTTTATCCATTTAGAACTCGATATCAAGTCTTTTTTGTGTGTAAAGACAGTCAAGTATCAAATACATAAAGATTATACACCCAATAAATAACATTCTATAATTAATATGAATAATATAAAACTGCATTTCGAACTTCTAGAATCAGAGGAAGTTGCTATAATTAAATATTTGGGACAACTTCTTCGGTTTAATTATATATACACATACACATATATACACATTCGCATGCATATACGTACATATGCATACATATATGGTTTTATATTATATATATATATATATTAAATACCACAATTAAACTTTACTAAAATTTAAAATAAGTTTATTTAAATATATCAAATATATATAATTTAAAGTTCTTTTATGTAGTCTTGTTGAAATTGAATGTTAACTTTCATTAATATGAGTCGTACTAGTACTAACATGCGTGATACTATGTCAATAAGTTCGAAACAACAATTTCTTTAAAGTTATAATCAATGAATTTAACGGGATCTTTGCTGCCATTTAACTGAATATTAATAAAATATTTAGTTGAGTGAAATTAATTTCCTTTATCATTTATGAATAACTTAATGAAAATATTGTGTTAATCTTCAAAATTGATCAAATATATCATAAAGTGATTCAATTAGAAATATTTATAATGATAAAAGAAGAAAATATTAAATTATAAACAGTGCTAAGTAATTATACAATCGATACAACACAAATGAGCTAAACCAGAAATCTGGTTATATACTTTAAAAGTATTTTAGATACTTATAATTAATATGACACATGTATAACTGAACGCTGTACTTTTAGATATAGCTTTAATTATATAATATTTAATTTCATGCTGAAGAAAAGAATCAGTATTAAAATCAATATTGATTCTAAAGACTTTCTTCATTGTTTTTATGAAATCAATAATAAAGATAGCATTTTTATGTCATTTTTAACATTGTCATTGTTTTTATAAGCAATTTAATTTCTTTAATAACAATTTCATTTCAAATACAATCTTTCAAGTCAGATTCTTTCTATGCCCTTCAATAAATGTAGGGATTTCAGCGAATTCCTTCTCTGAATTGAAAGATACAAATTTTCGATACTTTTTAATATCCTACAATCATTTTTTGAATACAGAAATCCTTATTTGAATATGTTTTTCATATCTTAAAAATTGCAGTGTAGATATGAATTCAATTGTTTTCAAATGGGCTCGAAAAACATGCTAACATCAACGAATTTTCCACGTTTCTCTTGACAACAGAATGATAGGACGCACGCAAGTATGAATATTTGATAGCCTCACGATATTTTCAGCAAATGCCACCGATACATTTTTCATACATACACATGCATAAATTTTTATATGTATTTCATAAAAATAGAGCTGTTTTTCATTGACTCAGTTGCTATTTTTTTGTTCAGTTACTGTTTTTATCGTGATATAAAGTTACGTTGATCGCAATTAGATTTGGTTTGTCTCTTTACCGTCATTTTTTTGCATATTTTAGGATAATTAGACCAGGACCTTAAGTTTAACGTGGATTTCAAACTACTAACAGACATTCATGCTACCGCCAGTATTCGATCTTGAAACCTGTGGTACCAAAGACCAGAGTGATAGCCAATTGGCAACCATCAGGCAATCATAATTGGAGAGTCTTATTGTCTAATCAAAGAGATTATGTAAAGGATATATTTTAGTAAATATTTTTTTTCAACAGTAACAGTATTTTGTCTCTATGTCATTAAAATGATTAAATTGCAAGTATCAAGAATACATAAAATTCATATAAATACAATAAAAGACATGCAATAAAAGACTTTTTGTTGCATAGCATTTACCTTTAAAAATCCATGTAACTTTGAGAATGGAGTTATTTTTTTATATACTTGAAAAAGTATTCCCCGGATCTAATACGGCTACTTCCTGTGTTAAGTTATCGCAGTTCGAAACTAGAATATAATTTTCGAACGTTACTGTTTTCAGAAAAATGTTTTTAGGCAAAGATTTGGGTTGTCACTCTACGGTCATTTTTTCATATTTTAGGTTAATTAGACAAGGACCTACTGTGTTTAAAGTGGATTCCGAACCAGTAACAAGCATCCATGCTACAGCCAGGATTGGAGCCTGAAGCACCAAAGGCCAGAGTGCTAGCCG
This sequence comes from Caerostris darwini, assembly GCA_021605075.1. Lineage (NCBI taxonomy): Eukaryota > Metazoa > Arthropoda > Arachnida > Araneae > Araneidae > Caerostris > Caerostris darwini. Next base: position 273,764 of record BPLQ01005473.1, read on the forward strand.
GTTGGCCATCAGACATCTTTTAGGCAAGGATTAAGTAAAAATAAATTCTAATAACCTCAAATACTTTTTTGTTACGATTCGAAAAATTATTCTTTATGATTAAAATTTCAGAATTCTATAAAATATCTTTCTTTCAAAACGATATTCAATCAGCAAAATCTGAAATTTCAAACAAAAAATATCACTAATAAATTTTTTAAAATCCTTTAAAATCCTATCTCGGATTTTAAATTAAACCATTCCATCATTCTTAAAGAAATTTATTTTCAAGGGAGGAAAAAAAACTATTACACGTTCCCCTAAATGAATTGATTACAGGGAAAATGAATGCCGCGATGAGGGAAAAGCCAAACTCCATTTGCAACAATTAAAACGGCAACTTATGTGGCACAATTGAATACAACCAAGATTTTTTTTTTTTTTTTCATCAAAAAGTTTTACCCTTCCTTTGAGAGCGGTCACTATCTTTTTCTAGGAAGTCATCAATCAAAGCGCAGTTGTTTTCCGACTGTGCATTTTGTCCATTGACAAAGTGTTTCTTATGCATTTAAATTTTTCTCGGCTTTTTCTTTACTATTTTTCTTCAGTTTGTACCCAATTCTGCTTGCTGATGAGTTTCAAGTGTTAAAAGAAATCGTGATTTTTTTTTTTTAGAAAAAATAGTGATTTCTTTTTTTCCTCACAAAGATGAGTATGCTTTCAGTTTTGGAGTATTATGATTGGATCACTACTGAAATAAATTGCTTTTAGAAGATTTTAAGTATAGATTAATGTCACATTCAATTTTTTTCTCAACATATTTCCATCGTGTTGCAGAATTTTTAAGTCGCCCAATATAATTAACTATATATTATCACATGATTTTAACTGATTATTATGATTTATGTTAAAATTATTCATTATAAAATACTTAATTTGCTTGAAAATTTGATGAAAGGCGAATCAGTAAAATAATAATGCTAAAGTCTGTAGTCATGCTTGTTGATGAGCTTCAAGTGTTTTTTTTTAATAGTAATTTTTTTTTTCACATAAAGATGAGTATACTATCAGTTTCGGAGTATTACGATTGGGACACTGAAATAAAGTATGTTTAGAAGATTTTAGGTATATATTAATGCCACATTCAATTTCTTTCTCCTCATTTTCCATAATTTTAATTCACCCAGTATAATGGGGTATTTTATAGTTCATTAACTTATTTGATAAGTTAAAAATATGCATTATAAAATACTTAATTTGCTCGAAAATAAATTTGACGAAAAGCAAATCAATAAATAATAACATTGCCTTATTTTTGTGGCTTTCTTTTAAAAAAATACTTTTTGATGTATAACGTTACATATTATTTTTATAAAAAGTAGTTTTTAGTCTTATATTTAATGAATAAAGGAAATAAAAATACTGTTTATTATTTTTGTAAGTATTAAAAATTATTGTTTACAACTATGTATTTTATATATCTCGTTACAGTTTATAGCAAATTTAAGGAGACCAGCATTCGCAATCATATTTAAAACAAAATAAAGTCAGTTTAGTATTTGATTCAGCTTTATTAAACCTAAAATTTTACTTTCGAATGTATCTTTTTACATAAAACTATTAAATCTAAGAATAAAACAAACATTAAAACTTAATATAAAAGTTTAGTTCGGAATTTTTCAGATTTCTTATTTCAAAAGAAACATCTAAAGAAAATTTGCATAAAACTAATTGCATTTTAAGAAATATCCTGGAATTTTAAAAATCTTATTTAGTTCTTTTGGAGTACATTAAAAGATTTTAAAATATGTTATGGTGTATCATCTAAATGCTGAAGAGGATGATTCAAAATTAAGACAAAAAGATCAACTAGTGCCAGTTTAAAATTAGATTTTATTTGAAAAGTACTTTTTATAGTTGTCAGAAAAAGGAAACTTTGTAACAATTAATCTGCTATAAAAAATCCGCAGATATTAAAAATGAAGCTATGTTAATGGAATCAAATGTGGCCTGAATATATAAATGGATAAATTTCAATCTTAAGGATAATAAAATAACTGAATGCTTCTTTAGCTGAAGTATTTTTAACTAACAAAATGCCCCGTCTCTAGATTTTGCAGTAAATATCTGAAAAACATGAAAGCTAAAAGTAATTCCTTATTACAGTTTGCTTTAAAGTCTCAATGCTTTACTTTACATTTATATATTATTCTATACTTAAAACATTTTTAAAATATTGAATTTCTCATGTGATTTACTCAATAATTGCGAGGAGTAACGTGATAAACATGAGATTAAAACTTTTTTTATCCAGACAACTATAAAAATATTCAAGATCAGGTTAAAAAATATTGTAAAACTCAAGTTAATAAATAGTTATATAATCCTAAAACAGTATAAAGGATACTGTGTTAGGTACTGCAACTATTTAGCTTAATAGAATAAGTAGTATTATAAATATTACAGGTACTATTTACCTTAATAGAATAAATCCTTTATATCGTATCAATATAAAGAAAATCAATATTTTATGGTATTTGTAATCCCTTTAAAAGATGAAGAAAAATATAATATAAGCATCTTTTTCTTGATGCTTTCTTAAAATTAAACACATAAATTTAAAAGTAATTTTTTTAACAAAAAATAATTATAGTACCAAAAACTTCTGAGCAGAATCTTAATGTAATCTGATATGTTTCAAATTAATTTAATCAAGCTCATATCAATCAGCGATAAAAGCAGTTAAACATAAAAGCCTGGATATTTTGAAGTGATTAGAAACCCATTATTTATAAATAAACATTTATCCTAATCATTGACAATAATTCTTATTTATCTGACATTCATGAAAAATTATATCTGAAAAGGGAGAAAAATTAAGGTTTTCTCTTTTGAAATTTTTTAAAAATTTGAGTCACTTTTACCACTTCAATACATTATTTCATTAAACGTTTATCCTAAAGTGTTCATTGCTATTGTACTTCAAGTAGTTGAAACCAAAAATAAACCTTTCAATTTTTTTTTCAGTAATCGCATTATCAAGACAGATGATTTTAGTTGATAAAATTTTCAAATTTCGATAACAGATTTCAAACGTAAAAATGAAAAAATTATTAGATTTACCCGAATATTTAATAATTTTCATGAATTTGATGAAAATAATGAATTTTTCAATGATAAAAGAAATGTTTTATATAAAATTAATATACGAAGTTTCAAGTTATGCTTTGTAAAAGTTTAGCTAAAAACTATTGTTATTATAATGCAATACCTTTGTTAAATAAATAATTTTTTAAATTTAAACTGTTGATCTTTATAATTCAATCGTTAATCCATCATAGTAATCATTACATCTAAACAAATGTAAATGTGAATATGAAGAATAATTAAAACATGTAAATTTGGAAAATTCTTGTTTTAAATGTTAACATTTTATACGATTAAAAATATCCAAAATATAATTAAACAGATTTTTTATTAAGTTAGTTTATCTTTAAAAAAAAAAGAAATACAGGTACAAAAGAAATACTTAAATTCTTAGTTTATAGCTAACATCATTGTTAATAATTTAATTGAGAATAATTCTAATTTTTATTAACAGTGATGATTAATCTTTAAAGACAGTGATGAATACTTTGTAACTTTTCGATGAAAATTAAATTTACTCATTACGATTGCGTTGATTATTGTTATACACTTCATATTTACGAGAAGATTTCTCTTTTAAAGGAATTAAGTAAACAGGAATGATGATTATTACATTTTTGAATGATGATTTTGAGTGATGATTATTACAGGAACATTATATTTTTATTTTATAAATCTTTATTATTTATGTTGTAATAAATAATACATCGTTTTTGATACGTATAGATAATTACGATCCTAAACAAAAATTGATATCGCTGAAAAAAATTGATTTTTATTATTGTGTCAGTTAATTGTCATGTCAATCAGAATTATTCTTTCTGTTATTAAAATTATCTAGACAAATTTATTTCCTTAAATACAATTGTATTTGTTTTATCAAAAAATTTATATTTTTCTTTAGTTACAAAATTAAAATACAAAAATTGAACTTCAGCTGACAACATTTTCCGGATAGTAAGAAAAGGAAAGATTTAGATATTTCTTAATAACAATTAAACATAAGTAAAATGTCTAATTTGAGTATTTATTTAGAAAGTACTACCAGCACATTTAATAATTCTATGGCAAATTAGAAAAATTACTCGTTTAACCTTAATTAAATATGTAATAAAACCATAAATTAGTTAACCACTAATTACAATAATTAATGGAATAGCTACAAAAATAGTCGGCGCACAAAATACGATTCCAAATTTAAAATATGAACACAACTTACGCCCCACTTTTACTAAAAATAGTAACTTTTTATTTTATACAGACAGAACAGGGATGTTTTACTTTATTCTTAAAACTTCGATTTCCATCATAATACAAATCATAAAATAATTTTTTATTGCTTCACAAAGACTACAATCAGATAGCTCAACTGATTTTTTTTCTTCTACATGCGCCTTTAGGGGTCCACGGACCACAGGCATTGCCTTACAAGACCTTACCAGATACAATCATTGCCTTGCAAGATAAAGTCTGATGTGGCCCCTTTGAACCCAAACCTTATAAGTCTTTAGTCATTTCTTTTTTTCCATGAATATAAATGGCCCGTGTCATAAATGAACCACCACTGGTTTTGCAGAACCACAATCCTCGGGTGTAGAACGGAGGAATTCCAAACATCATCCATCGTCAACCTAGTCTCTTCTGTGGCAGGCGTCGGGTGAAGTCAAACAAAAGCCTTGCACACAAAAGCGAGCCAGCAAAAGGTAAAAAGCAAGATGGAGTGAGAGCAAGAAAAAAAAAAAAAAACGCGGAAGTTTATTGGAAAAATAAATAAATATTCCTCGCGTGGCGTCATTATTAAAGACCAGTAAAATAGGAGGAAAGTGTTTGTTAATGGACTTTCGATGGCTGGCAAACGGGCAATTCCTCTTTATTCTGAATTAATGGTGTCTTGTCAAAGAGGTTGGGGACAGGCGTCTACCACCAAAGCGAGTGTTAATCGAGTGATTTATGTGGGAAAAAGGCAGCCAGCCTTTCCTTCTAATAGTATCTTTCATGTTTCTTTCACACAGAGGATTATCGTATTTAAAAAAGTAGGGACCGGTTCCTAGTTCGTCTTCAAGGTGGAGAAAAGAAGAGTCAGAAAGAAGAAGAAAGGAGTGATAATAAAAAGGTCGTATTAAGTTGCTCTTCAGGTCACTTTGTCGGAGAGGATTTATCTAATCTGGTAGAAGACTTCGGGCGGAAGTGTGCAAAGCTTGGGGAAAACAAATGGCCTCCGACAGAAAAAAGGTAGGCGAAAGAAATCGCATGGGAATCAAAAGAAAAAGCGTGTTTTTATCAAACAGAAAATCGCCGTTTAGAGACTATGTCATGTTTTCCTTTCTTTCTTTTTACTTTTATTCTTTATTACTACATTTATAGCTAATAAAAGTAGTATTATAAACAGTGTTTTAGCACATGATGCTTGATTTGTATTAGAAGACAATCTTAAACCCTTTAAAATACCATCAATAGAGAGTTTTTGCATACCGTACGTTAGTTACCGTAGGACGTCCGTTAGCTTTTTCTCCCTAGCGCGCATGCTCATAGAAAACTGCGCAGGCGTATCTGTAATGTTTCCTATGAATGCCCTTTTCTTGATTAATGCCCTCTATAAATATTATCAGACAACATTAAATGTTGTTAAGATTTATTGGAAATCAGGAGAAAGATGTGCTTTAATTCGATAATTCTACTGGTTGATAGACACTGCATCACAGATAAACGTTATGCTGTTTGAAGAGATTCAGATCACCCTTTCTCTTTCTCGATTAATAAGAAAGCTAAAGATTTACAAATATAATTATGAAGGATTATAAATATAGAAAAGTAAAGGAAAAAAAGCACAGATTGCTTTATTTGCAATAGAATGAAATTTAAAACCCTTTAAGAAACCATCATTATTATTGAATATTTAGATATCAATATTTCAAGAAACTAACTTATAATTAATTACACAACTAGCAGACTGATTAATGCCCTCCATAAATATTATCAGTTAACATTAAATGTTTTTAAGATTTATTGGGAATGAGAAAGATATGCTTTAATTAGATAATTCTACTGTTTGGTAGACACTGCATCACAGACACATGCAGGGAAAGAGTTTGAAGAGATTCAGATCGCTCTTTCCATTTCTTGATTATTAAGAAAGCTAATGATTTACAAATATAATTATCCAGAATTACAATTATTAGTAATACTGCTGCCAGTGCTACATTTATTAGTAATAAATGTAGTATTAGCAACAGTGTTTTAACACAGGATGCTAGTTTTTGTAATAGAATGCAATTTAAAACCCTTTAAGAAAAGCGTCATCATTATTATTGAATACTTTAGGCATCGATGTTTCAAGAAACTAACTTTAAATGTTTTTAAGATTTAGGAGAAAGATATGCTTTAATTCGATAATTCTATTGGTTGATAGACACTCGTAGATAAACGAAGGATTTAAGGTGATCTAAATCTCTTCAAACAAACGTTACTCTTTCCCGCTTAATAAGAAAGTTAATGATTTACAAATATAATTATCCAGAATTGCAGTTACAGAAAAGTAAAGGAAATAGAATTCCAATAGGTTAAACTGTTGTATTAATGATTCAACTTTTTTTGAAAGGTTAAGCTTATGATCAAAAAATGGATTTGGTGTTTTAGAAGAATAGTATTAATTATCCTCAAGGGTAATTAATATATTTGAAATGAATCATCATTTTCATTAAAAACATTTAAATATTAGACTATTAAATTACTTATAGAAACTTAAAAATATTTTAATGAAATAAATAAATAATAAGATAAATATATATGTAATTATTAGTAACATGTATTCATTAACAGATGTGAAGCAAAAGAAGAACAGATAGGAAATTATTTTTCCTTCAAAAACCGCAGAACTTGCGTTTTCATTTTACTTTTTTTTACACACACTCTATATAATATACAGAATACATTTCTAAGAAATAGATTAATTTCTATTAATTAAAAATGTGAAAAATGGTAGTAGAGACAACCGAGAAACTAGTTATGGAACAAATTTTAAACAGTTATATTGAACTATATTTCTTTAAAATTTAATATTAAAAAATAAGTAATGATTGCAATTATCAATTGCCCTTTTATAAGAATAATTATTTTCAGATTTAAAGAAGCACTTTTAAAAATCAATGTTATGGTATTTTTATATTGTTAAAAGCATTGGTATGATATTTTTTATTGTTAAATGTTTTGATAAAAATCATTATTATGATATTTTGTATTGTTAAATGTTTTAATAAAAACTATTGTTACGATATTTTGTATTGCTAAATATTTTGATAAAAATCATTGTTAAGGTATTTTTATATTGCAAACATTTTACCATGAATGTCATTCCTTTCCTTTAATTTTCTTCAATTTCACTCTCTATATTTTTAATTTCTTAAATAAAAATTGCAAACCATAAGAAAATTTCTATTAAAATATTTACGTTTGATATAACATGTATGAAAACATCTGCCGAACCATTAATCCCGATTGCGTGAATATCTGAGCAATGTGCGAACTTGCACGGCGATAAATGATAATTTCGAAACATCAATCAAAAACAGAAAGAAAGCCCTTGAAATAATTGGAGTCTTCCAGCGTTCAATCATTCCTTCATTAGTTGTGTCGGCCCGCAGAAAGCGTTACAGAAACCTCATGTCTACCACCCGCAAAGTACGCAGTCTTTTCTAGTTATACGCTACTTACATCAATCATATATTGATCTGAAGGACATGGATCAAGAAACATCCCTTTAGGTCCTAAATGACGGACTTCTTTTTCATTGACTCCAGTCAGATTGTTCTAATTGAACTTGAATTGTCCGTCATGTATTCCATAAGAACGTATGTGCGAACCGATTGATTAGACAACTTAAATAATTACAAGATTTATTACTCAATTGTTGCAAGGTACATCAATCATCAGATTTTCAAGCAAAGCAATTCAGATTCGTCTTGAATGTATTGCTAAATTGGTTTAAAATGTAGTATCTCTAGTTTACTGGTATTATTGTTAATCAGCACGCATTAATAGAAATCCTGCCTTCAGATGTGTGATTTATTATTGTACGTTTGAATTTAGTGTGTAAAAATTAACGTAGGTAAAGATTTCTATGGCGCCTTTACTTTACATCCTAATTTTTAGAAATTTTACTGGTTTACTATGGATATTGCATAATAAATATAAATTAAGCACACATGTTTGAAATTAACTGTTCGTAATTCAAAAATGATTTTTAATAATTCGTAAATAAATTTTAGGTAAATATTTCTCAGGCAAATGCTATAAGTGATTCAAAAATTATTTTAAATATTTTTATAATATTATTCACTATTTAATTGGTTTATTAATCAATTATACATTCTTTTAATGATTGTTGAAAATATTTTCTCTATTTTATTTTAAGACGATATTTCAACAATGATTTTTAAGAAAAGATCACGATGAAAGAAAAGAAAAAATGAGCGTTAACTTTCAGATAAACATTTCTTTCTTTTTCACAACTGTTTGAAAAAAAACCCTTTTTTCACTTATTCTAATTGTAAAAAGATCAAGATGCTCCAGAAGTTATTTCATTGATTTCACCAACGAAACTTTTTCAATAAATTTTGAAAAACAAATACTGAACACCTACCGTTAAGACTTTTAAACAGAGTTTAATAGTCCTTTTTTTTGAATAAAGGATTTTTTGAATTTTTTTTTTTTTGAATAAAGACTATTTAATTTCTTAATCATCGTGTACTCTTTATTATTTCAACAGAAATTTTTTCACTCAATTTATCATAATATTAAAGAAGAATGTAATTAAGAGTCCGATCATTTTATACTATCAAACTATTTTTTTTTTCTCTTACTGAATTTTTATTGTTTTCCGTAATGTGTTGCTCAAGTTCCAATAATATTTAGCTCTTCACTTTTTTAATGCTGCATATGTTTTTAAAAATTTTATCAATTCTTTAATGTTAATTTTATCTTTATTGTTTACTGCATTTTTAGTTGGAATAAAACTACTCATGGAATATAATATCTATGCTTGCCTACGCTTATCTGTAAAACCATATTTAACCAGTTGATAATGTGATAAAACTATCTACATTAATTCCCAGAAAACAGCTTGGAAATTGAAAATTTTCAATGCGTTGTATTATGAAAGAGTTTTTATTGGTATTATATATTCATTCTGGTGTTCATGATGATATTTGCAAACATTTATATAAAAAACTTAATTGACCAACAAAAACAGAAAAAGATTTGTGATTTTCTGATAGAAGGAATGCTCATAGTGCTGTTAATATCAAACTGGATGTTTTCAGTACGCTCTGTTCTACGTTTCATATATGTTGCAATATCATTCTGCATGCTTTAAAAAGCAAAACAAAATAAAATTGTGATAATACATCGCGTAATTACATACTTATATACCTACCAATAAAAGTGCGAAAAATCTATTAAATATTGCGTACTCAACTATGAACTTGTTTTGTGGTCAAAGAATGGAGATGCTAGATTATTTAAACCTCATTTTTTTCCATTAAGCAGCTTATGGCATTTCAAACTTCAGTTGAACTAAAGAGGCGTAGCTGTTTTTCACAATGCTGCAATAGAATTCGTGCAATTGTTTGTTTTCGTTATACGTTATGCATCGGCAAATTTTCCACGAGTATTTTATACTTTAAAAACACGCACATCTATGCACCCCATTTTAAATGTTGATTGGCGTGAAACGAATGTTTGATTTATTACACATTTTTATATCCCGCTTTATTCATTTTTGCTCCCGCAGAACGCAAATCAGATTTGTAAGTACTAATTTCCGACATTGAAAACCACTCCTGGAGACTCTTTAAAATCACGGAAAAAAGTCTTCCCAAATCTCCAAGCAAGGAGAAATCAATTCATGTATGAGTAAGGTAGATGGGAAAAGCCATTCGTTCACAGGAAATCGTGATGAGGCGGTCTCGCTACCACACGCATAAAAGGAAAAGGACACGCATAAAGTTAAGGATTTTCATATTATCATGAGATATAACCTCCGAATCCACCGATAACGCAGTCATTAACTTTGCTATCGTAGTTGTTACGCCTTGGTGAAGAGACAAACCAAATGGACCACCTGTCATTGGAACACTCCGAGTGATTTGTGACGAGTCGAAGACGAGATATCAAACCAACCTGCCTGAATAAAAGAACATGCGGCCTTATCATCCTTCTAACCTGTGGAGTTCTGCGCTACAAGCCGATTAGCAATTCAATTCTCGAGCTATAAGCTAACGAAGCATTGTTTCCAAAGATTTGGTTGTTGTCCCGTTGGAGCAATAAATTTGCTTAATGGATCACGTAGCAATGATAAGAACGTTTTTTCCCTTCTTATTTTTCAAGATAAGTTTATACAAACGTCTGTACACAATTCACCTTTGCGTGGGATTCGGCGACTCATTAAAGGTAAAATATATAAAAAGGAAGTGCTTTTGACATTGGAAAGGGTTTTCCTGAATGTTGTCTCGTGTTTCGTATTATATAGCTGCCTGTCGTTTTATGAAGTCGGAAAGATAACATAGCTTTACTTTTATTTAGGAGGCAGTTTTTTTTAAATTATTTGAGAAGTTTCATGGTAACTATTAATGTCACATAAATTTCAAGTAGCTTAAACTAACTGGTAGGATGGATAATTTGAATTTCCTGGCCAGACTGCTTGCCAAGGACCAAGGACTTGATGACTAATTGCTCAAGCGGCAAAGTCGGACTGTTCGAACAATTTATATACGAAAATGTTTATCATAATCCCCGGCATTATAAATAATTTCTATTTGAATTGTACTGAAAAAAAGAAGCAGAAAAGTTGTATTTAGAAAAAAACATTTCATAAAAATTGCTGCTTAAGTATTCTGTATCCTAAAAGAAGATTTGATCATTTTTTTTAAAGTTGAACCTATAGTTTATTTCATTATAGTTTTCAACACATATTTTAATCATAAAGTTATTAAATTTTCTTACTCAGTACTTCTTTAATTTAGAGTAATCTTCTATAGCTTCAATAAAGTACTTGATTGAGCATGCAGTTGTTTTTACTATTTAATTATAAAACTACTTGAGTATTAAATTTACACATTCAAAGAATGCACCCAAACCCGGTAGAATGTATTCAAGAAATATCATCACAACCATTCCTTTTTTTCACCATAAATATAATTTTAAACTAAGCATTAAAATATTTCTTTACTCTAAGATTTATTCAAATGAGTGAGTTCTTAAATTGTATTTTCTTGAAATATATATATATTTTTTATCTCTATTTACGAACTTATAAAAATGAAGCGACGGAATGACTAAAATCCCAATTCCTACGAAAAGAGATACTATTCCTCTAGAAAAACAAAAATAAACATGTTTCAAATTGTACTATTTCAGTACAGGATATAATATTGTGCAAATCTACTTATATTAAACCCGGAATTGAATAAATTAGCCATATATTATAAGCAATATATTACCAACTGAAAATTTCTTTATCGAATCTTTTTCAAAATCCACCTGAGTAATGAATATTAATGAGAAATTTTGATAAGTTCAACTGTACCTCAGATTACTGTACTGTAAACCATGGGCACAGGTACGTATAATTTGACAAATATCCCCCCGGAATAGCAAATTTAAATTTGGCCGCACCTTTTTTTCCTCCGATAACTACACGAGATAAAGTTTCAATTTTAACGAGTTAGAAACAAAGCGTTGCACAAGAGGTGTGTAAAAATAAAGCAAAGCGGTTAACTCAGCAGGGATTCATACACGTTGCAAATGTTAAAAGGTTCGTGACTACTACGTGTAAAAGAAAGCATTTCTAAACTTAGCACCTGCATGATTTCCGACATTTTAGTGACAGCGTTAATTAATGAATATGTCGAGGAAATCTTAAAATCTGCATTTTACGTGCAGTCAAAATAATTGCTTGCACAGTGAGGAAGGATGCGGACTGATGCTCAGAGATTGAGATGGAGATATGGAATGTCTTTAAACATAGAGTTTGTTTTTGCAAAGCACAGCAGAAAAAGAATAAATCGGTTTCAATTTTACGGGGTGAACAACATATTTTGAATATCAAATTTCACTCTTTTTTTAAGTTCATACAAAGCAAAACGATTGTATGAACTTAAAAAGTGAAAAAAAAAATTGTATATTTTTTTTATTTACAAAACGATTCTAACTTACGATTCGTAATATCGCTAGAAGTAATTAAATCTCTTGAAAGATAATTGATCCAAATTTAACTAAGCGACTTAAATTTTAATTAGATAAGTAAATAAATGAATGAAAATTGCTTTCAACTTCAGTTAAGTCAACTATATTTTAATAACCTATTTAATTTTACTTTTTTCCCCCTTTTTTTTTAATAAACTTTTCATAAAATTTTTTTTTTTTTTAAGATTTCATGAAATTATACCATTCAACCGTCTCTATCAATGATATGAACAATAAATAGTAGAAGGATAATATTTCTGTAAGGTTATAATATAAATCTTCTAAATGGAAAAAAATAAGGAATAAATAAAAGTTTTGTAAATTTTTTTCTGGGTTTCTTTAAATTAGTTTATACAAAGCAAAACGAATTTCTTAATATCACTAGAAATCTCTTGAATAATCTCTAATTCTCTTGAAACATAATTGGTCCAAATTTAACTAAGCGAGTAAAATTTTAATTAGATAAATAAATGAAGCTGAAAGTAACTTTCATTTATTTAAATTAACTATATTTTAATTACCTAATTATTATTTTCCCCCCGTTTTATTGTTTAGATTTTTAAAAGAATACATAAGATTTGATGAAACTGTACCAATAAACCATCTCTATTATTGATATAAGCAATAAATTGTTCAAGGATTATATTTCTGAAAGTTATAATGCAAATCTCCTAAATCCAAATTAGAAAGATTACCCATAGAATAAAATTAAAATTTTAATAATTTTAAAAATTTAAGGAAACAGTAAAAAATGACTTATGTACATAGCTAATTACAAAATTTACTTATCCCTATTAACAGCTAAAATTGCAAGATCTTATCTTTATAAAAATTGGAGAGCTAAAATGTTATCCATAAACTTTCTCTTCACTATTTTTGCAAACCAAAAAGAAAGTACGCATCAGAAATTTAAAAAACAGTACATAACAAATTAATTTTTTGATAAAGTCTGTCACTGGTATTCTACTTGTACAACCCTGAGATAGTTTGAATAAAATAAGCATGTTCTATTATTAAAAAAAATCAAAAAATTGGATCTTGAAGACATTTAAACATTTAAAAATAAAAAAAAGCACAAAACGTAATTGATTTTCAATTTTCTCTCAATTAAACTAAAAATCGATTTTACTTTAAGTAATTTTGAACCTATTTAATCACAAACGTCATTTTGTTTTATAAGAAAACCGATAGAATCTTGCAGTTATCTCATGAAGACATTTCATTTTTTTTTTTCTAACACAGATATGCACACTTGCGAAGCCCAGCAGCCTGATGGCCAATTGGCTAGCTCTCTGGCCGTTGGTACCTCAGGCTTCAGATTCGAATGCTGGCAATGGCATCGATATTTGTTAGTGGTTCGGAATCCACGTTAAACTGTAGGTCCCAGTCTAATAAGCCCAAAGTGTGCACAAAATGATCGTAGAGCGACAAACCAAACCTTAAAACTTGGCCGCTGGCAGAACAAAAAATGCCTTGAACATTATCTAACATATACTATTTGTTCTTTAATAATAATACAAAATTAAATAATATAATGAAGAGAAAATAAAGAATTTAAGACATGATATTACATAAATTTCATAGGCTCTGTTTATAATCGATTAATTTCATAGCACATTTGACTCGACTTTTTATAATCATACCTAAAAATAATTTTGCATTTTAATGTACTAGTTAGCAACAACAAAACATTTTCATTAGCGCAGTTTTGTTTGGACCAATTTTTGTGACAGTTTTGGGCTTGTAGAGATTGTAGACAAAGAACCTTGCAACCAAACTAACACGCAAACTTATTGGCAAAAGATTTTATCTTTTAATCTGCAATAAAATAGAATACATTGAATAAAATATTTTTCTAAAATTAAAAGGTTTACTTTTTTTATTAAACTAAAGTTGGTTAACATGTCCTGTTTTTAATCTGTCGAAAAATCCGAAAATCGTAAAAAAACAACAACTTTATTTTATAAACTAAAACGGACATATGACGTCGAAAGTCAAAAAAATAAAAAAAAACATCGTCTAACTGCTGTCTGTGTATCCTTGATCTAAAATCTTTTGTTCGCTATCCTGTTATTTATTTAAATCAGATTTGAAAATCTTACTTTAACATCAAGGTCTAAAAGGATGATTTAAAGGAAAAGATTTCGGACATTAGAGAGTTTTTGCGTACTGTATTTTGGACGTCCGTTAGCTTTTTCTCCCTAGCGCGCATGCTCATAGGAAACTGCGCATGCGTATCTGTAATAATGTTTAAAGTTTAACTATTTATGAGCTTAAAATTACAATTAGAAGTTATCTTTTAAAAATAATATTTTCTTTACATCCTAAATATTTCAATTGAACAAAAATAGAAACGATACTTGATTTATACTTAATAATGATATCTGGATACTTATAAGGGTACTCGATTTATACTTGATCATTAATAATGATATCTGAATACTTATCAGGATACTCGATTTATACTTGATAATTAATAATGATATTTGAATACTTATAACGGTACTCGATTTATACTTGATCATTAATAATGATATCTGAATACTTAACAGGATACTCGATTTATACTTGATAATTAATAATGATATTTGAATACTTATCAGGTTACTCGATTTATACTTGATAATTAATAATGATATTTGAATACTTATCAGGATACTCGATTTATTCTTGATAATTAATAATGATATTTGAATACTTATCAGGATACTCGATTTATTCTTGATAATTAATAATATTTGAAAATTTATCAGGATACTCGATTTATACTTGATAATTAATAATGATATTTGAAAATTTATCAGGATACTCGATTTATACTTGATAATTAATAATGATATTTGAATACTTATAATGATACTTAATTTAGAAAATAAAATTTCATTAAAGTATAATTTCTAAGTTATATATTTCCATTAAATAGAAATTTAAGATGAAAATTTCCATGAATTCCAGTAATTTACATAAATTTATATAAGGAACGACCCGCTTACTCGTTTATTTTTTCTTTATTTTTTATTTTTCATTTATACTTCTAGTAAGAATTCATTCCTAAAATTTGAAATGCAGATTTCACAAGATGGTATTCTAACTATTCCATTCGTGAAGATGGTTTTCTTAACCGACAAAAATATTCTAAAGTCCGTCATAAATTTTTTTTTTTTTTAGCAATGAACTCGAACTTATAACCTTTAGCCCTCATCTGAAAGACATCACGCAACAATAAGAACTCGAATACAAAAAGAACCTTTTGTTATTTTAATGCCTTCTTAAACTGGTGTTTGAAAGGAACTTATTTATCATTCAGAAAATTTAAAATTACTACGAGAGGAAATAAAATTTCTGTGATGAGGAAAATAATTCAAAACATTAATTCGTTTGAATATTTTGTAATTGCATCATTCATAATATTTTTCATTTTGAACGTAAAGGCATACGAAAATGCGAAATAATAATTAATAATTTTACCTCAGTTCTACACACATACGAAGAATTTTTCAATGGAATTTTCAGGCAGACATCACTTTTACATTGAATGTTATAAGCAAAATATAAAGGAGGTAAAAAAAAGTAAATTTAACTTATTTTAACTATTTTCATCTAAACAGCATTTGAGTTTTATTTAACCCTAGCACTCTGCGCCACGGGTTTCGGATTCAAGCCCCGGAGGTACCATTAATGTTTGTAGTGATTCGGAATCTACCTTTAACCGTAGGTCCCGGTCTAATATGACTGTTGGGAGTAGAGCTGATAACCCTACCCTCTAAAAAGAAAGAAAAAAAATCATCTGTTTCAAAATCTGCCAGTTGGCCCACCATGGGGCTGTTGTACCACTGATGATGATGATTGTTACATTAATTTTTATTAGGGAACACATTCTCTACCTATAAAAACTGAAACCTTCAAATTCAAGTTCAGTTATATCGGAGTTTGTGTACATATAAAGTAATCTTAGATTTGAAAAGTGAGAGGAGAATTATTAATTATATTTATCAGTGAAAATCCAAGTTGTCGTAAACATCTGATAAACATTATTCACTTACTTTCACGCTACCTTACATATTTCCTATGGTGATTTTTTTTTCTTTTGCATATGCGCATGAGGTGCCGAAAGATTGCTTGTAAGTTCTTTGTCTCAGAGAAGATAATGGGAAAGACAAATGAAAGATGTTCCTGTTCCAGAAGTCAAAGGATTGTCTCTCGGTGGTATCATCAACGTCCCGACCTCAAGATCTGAGCACTGGTTCCGACAGAAACAGCAAGAACAAGCGTTGAAGCATTTCAGTGGCACATCCAAGAAGATATTGGACTGCATCCAACAGTCAGAAGCGTGTGGGAACCTCCAGCACACACAGTCTGTTTTTTACCGTCTTAAATGAGCTATATCCTCACAGATTCTTACATTTCTTATTTTATTTTGAAGTTACATAATAAATCTTTCATTGCTCCAAGCGTTTAGTTTCCCGTCCAAGAATAGGATATCATAAAAGAGTTGTTTATTTTAGCGTTAACAGGTTATTAAAATCATTAATCATTTGTAGATAAGTTAGTACACTATTTTTAGAAGAGCACACGATGAAAGTATGTGAATTATTTTTCTAAACACGAGCAATTATAGTCGGACTCGTACAATTAGACAATTAGATTTTACTTTCAATCTTTCCAGCATTTTCATTATTTCTTTGTCATTTTAACTTTACATTTTTATGGTATTACAGTTATTGTATTTAGCTATTAAAAGAAATCACTATTTGATTAGATGAAGATTATATTATTCTAGTAGTAATCCTCTAATAATATACAAATGTAAATAGTTTCTTCAAAATACTTATAATGCTGATTTTATATAGTTTGTTCAATATAACAAAATAAACCAACATGTCAACAAATCCTTAAATACCATAATCATTTTAATTGATGCAACTATTGCATCTAAATATTTTAATTCTGAAATTGATTTTCATATAAAATAATTAAAAAAATCTAGCTTATGTAACTTATAATTTTTAGAATATTTTAAATAAGCATACTAATAAGTAAATTAATTTATTTTTGTTTGTTAGATATTTTGGGCACACTGATAATTATCGGTTTTGAAATAGAAATCTTGAATCATCTAATACTAAATTGCATTAAAATACACAGTTTCAATGTATTGAAAATGATTTAAATTGATTTTTAGCCGCAATATTTAAAATTAATATTTAAAAAGTGCCGTTAAGAATTAAGAATGTTAATCACGATTTAACATTTTTTTAATACTTAACCAAATAAAACTAGCACTTTTGAAATAAATATCACTTAGAAATGAAAGTCTGGTATCATTCAATACTAGATTGCATTAAAAATACGCAGTTTCAGTGTATTGAAACTATGATTTAAATTGTATATTTAATCGCAATACTTAACTTAATATTTAAAACATACAGTTAAAAATTAGGAATGCTAATCACTTTTTAACATTTTTTAATTACTAACCAAATAAAATTAGAGCAACTCAAAATAACGAGCAAATTCCTGATAAACAGTGTAAGTTTTAGGCAGCTTTAAAAAGAAAATTTAAATGCTTTATTCGTAAAAACTCGAATTTACACAAAGCTCTACTGTAATATTCTGAATTTAAGGTTATTGTATTACAAATTTACAATCTAACTTCCATTGTGCAATCATTTCATTGAGATGCCATCAATAAAGCTTGATGCATGCAATTATTCGAGTTACCGACGCGTTTTAGACGAGTCTCATTATACACTTGACACCTTAGTAGTCCCAGCAATATCCTTGGACAGACAGCTTACTCGCAAAGTATGCTCCATTTTGTTGCGGACAATCATTAAGCGCTCCGAAAGAAGAAGGAAAAAAGGTGAAGTGACAAGAAAAACAAGATCCGGTCTATAGATACTGTCTTGAGCTCATCACAACCAAGAGAATGATAGCGCGGAAAAAAGAAAACCACCACCAAATAACAATGGATTACCCACAATTACGGCGGAAAGTGCTGTGGGAGAAAATACTACTATTTGTGGTTGATTAAAGTGGATGTATCTCCCCATTGTTGAGCTCTTTTTGTCCAAACAGTCGCAACCACTATCGACCGCTACGCGAGACTGCTTTTGGACACAGAAATGTTCTCGTGGGCATCAATCAACAGATTTCTTGGCCAGAAGAGGAGATTTCGATTTTATTGGAGAGGTAGAAAAAAGGAAAGATTAATTCATAAATGCTATCCAATCTGTATTTGGCTATTGACTGGAAAGTGTAGTGGGTTTTCATTTTTTTCAAGGGGTAATGATTTTGTTAAATAGGTATCAACAAGTTTGGTGTACGACTATTTCGAAGTCACGACAAAATCTTAATAGTTAAAAAGGGTAATAATGAATCCGTACTTGGTTAATATAAGTATAGAATACAATGTTCTTTTCTTCTCAAAAAAATGATTCAGCAGCATTTTCATTTATTTCACAAAGTTTGGTTTGTTTTGTCACTTTACGGTCATTTTGTACATTACGCTAATTAGACCGGGACCTACAGTTAAACATGGATTTTGAACCATTAACCAATATCTATGACACCGCCAGGATTCGAATCTGAAGCCTGTGGTACCAAAGGCCAGAGCGCTAGCCAATTGGTCATCACGCCGCTTTATTTCAAGGGGGTAAAGATTTTGTTAAATGCGTATCAACAAGTTTTTGTGTACGTCTATTCGGAAGCCATGACCAAATTTCAGTAGTTAAAAAGGGTATAAATGTAATGAATCCGTATTTGGTTAATATGAGTGCAGAATACAATATTGTTTAGATGGTTCTCAAAGATATAATTCAGCAGATATCACAGAAAATTTGGTGGTCTACTAAATGAAAATAAACCACAGTTTCATCAGCGAAATATTTATAAAAAAATGAAAAACCTTGCTGAATTAGAACTGTTGCGCTTGTTTCAAAGCAAAACTCGCTTAAAATTGTTATGAAATCAATATTTACCAATTTCAGATGTAAAAAAAAAACCCCATCTTTCAAACGTTATTTATAGTGAAGTTTACAGTAAAACACTTTCCGTTATTTTATATAGAAAAAGAAATAATCAATAAGAGTATTTCATTTTATAAAAAATACCATGACCTAAATTATTAAATAGCAGAATTGAAAAAACTTGTGTTCAAACTTGAAGTTTAAAAAAAAAAAAGGAATAATAAAAAATTTACTTGGCCAAATTGAAACATGCATGAATACAAATGCCTTTGAAAACGTGCTCTAGTTGATCAAGTATTTTTTATTTTCACCAGTTGTTCCTTATTGCATGAAAAATCAACTTCAGAATTATGTTTTGAACAGACATTGCTAACTTTGTAATATAATTTGTAGCTTTATTTTAAGAACCATTAAAACTTTAATAATAAAAATACGAAATCTCTTAATTTAATTTACGTATACGAAAGATTTCAAAAGTAGTAAAAAATTTCAAAATCAAAATGGTATATCGAAAATGAATAATTCATAGTCTCATAGATAAAATATAAATTCATAGTCTTATAGATCAAATTTCTGCACGTGAAATACATATTTATTTTTTCATTAATAGACTAGAAATACAATTTGAATATTTAAGATAAATTGAGCTAAATTGGTTTAAAAAATTGAAGCACAGACATTACAGATCGTTTTAATAAATCGTTGAATTGTATAGTTAATGAGAAATTAGCACAGCTAATTTTAAAATCTAAGCAATAACAAGGAAAATTAACTGCTAACTAATTAAACTGCCATTCAATACAGCAAGATAAGTTATCCTTATTTGAAGGTTCTCAAGATAATGATTTTGAATAGATATCACCGAATATTCGGTGCACTAATAAATGAAAAAAATAAAGTTTTAAACAAATTGAATATTCATTAGCATAAAGTATTTATTAAAAAAAATGAATAGGATTTTTACGCATGTTTTAAAGCTAAAGGGATAAATTCTTGTACGAATCATTGTGAAATCAACATTTACTTATATTAGACTGAAATAAAACAAAAATGTTATAATAAATAAAACTAATATAGACGATTAAAAACTTATAGAATAGAATTATAGAACATTAATTTTATTCTGTAAATTTAAAGAATAAAACAGATAAATATATAAATCAAAAATCTATTAAGTTAAAGGAATTGGTATCAGCTTAATTGCTAAATAATATGCAGAAAAAAATAAAATATTAAAACTGTTGAAAAATTTGATTTTGAATAGTTTTAAATTTGATTATTTTAAACATAATCGCGTATTAAAAAACTGTTCAAAAATTTGAATTATATGTAGTTAACTTTGAAAATAATCTACTTATATTTCATTATTCATAAATAAAATCACTTGTATTATTTATAAAAACGAAAATAAAGCTCATAATTCCTTTCAATTATTCAAAAATTAAAAAAAAAAAAATGACCGTAAAAGAAGTATTTTATTTGTTTTTAATGATGGTAATCCTATCATTTTAATGAGCAACATCATTAAAATGACAGCCAAATCCATTAAGAACAAATTTCGCAATCAACAATGCGGATAATTTTCTTGATTAAAAAAAATATTTACTCATCCACTAAAAATGAAAAGCAAAATATAGTCAAATAAAAAGAGGGTAGCAGAAACGTTGCAATTTTACACGATGAAATATTAAGGTTTAATTTTTATTCACAAGTCCCCAAATTTACACCAAGAATATTACTTTTCCATTTGACATTTTATTTCTTTATATTGCATCTGTAAATATTTACACATTTCTAAGATATCATTCTTCAGCGCGATAGCATTCCTAGAGATTCCAAGACTTAATGAACAGATCTAAAAACAGTGCTATTTGTAAATCCCAGGACTGAAACTAAACATGCAAATGACCCCTTTGATCTCACAGCGTGATTAATTATTACGGTTCACATTATGTCACTGGTTGTCGGCCTATTTCATTTAAAGTAATCATGATGATTAATAGCCCTGCACGTTTCTGTCTTGACACTCCCTCCCTCTAGTTTCTTCAAACAGTCCATTCAATTGCTCGATTTTTCTTTCTCTCATCGTTCCAAACTTATCACAGCACTGATCGGTTCATCGCAGAGAGTTTTCATTAAAACTCAAAATCGTCGAAATTCATCGCGTTTTCGTTTCTAATTAGATGAGATTGCATTTGAGATGAGGGAACTCAACGAGCATACACATTCACATTATTAATGAAGGGAAATATTTAAATTAAATCACCGTGCAGTGGAATATTAACCCAAAAATATTATATAGTAGCTTCCATAGAAGTGTTATTACTCCATTATTATGATGGAACTATTATTTAAATCGAAACTTTATAATTGTTTCCTATAAAACTATATAACAAAATGTTCCGTGTGTGCTGTTTTGAGCAATACAGAAATTATTCCAAATGGAGTTTTGAACGATACAAAAATTCTTCCAAATACAGTTTTGAACAAAACAGAAATTCTTCCAAATACAGTTTTTAACAAAAACAATTTTTATCCATATAAGAAGTAAGATTGTAATAAGTATAAACATTTAAATACACATTACATTTTAATTATTACAATTTTGTTATTTACTTATTACAATTACAATGAAAATTCAATTTTCTTTGTGAATCTGAAATCACCATATCTCTTAACAAACCTAAAAACAGCATTATTTGTAAATACAGGATTGAAACTAAACATGCAAACGACCCCTTTGAACTCGCAATTTGCTTAATTATTACGATCATATTTTCAGTTAAAAAAATCATAAATTATGTACAAATTCTGTTAAATGCTTTTTTTAACTAAACAAAGAGGGCAAATTTTTCGGAAAAATTATTATTAAACGGAATTAATGAAATAATTCAGATTTGATGCTTTATTTGTTGTATTATAAGTTAATTTTAAATGTGGTGATGATTCTACTTAGTGCGTAACACAATTTACGTTTTTATGGAATTAGTTGTGCGATTATTAAAAAACATTTAAAATATGTTCATGACTGAAAGAGCAATAATCAATGATTGATGGTTTTTATTACAGATTTTACTTCTGATGTTACCAAAAAGAATTTTTCTTTTCATGATAAAAATGTTTCATAAGCTTTTATGAGCTATTTTCAATTACAAATTTTACATAGTAAACAATTTTACATACATTTTTATGTGTTTTTATGAATTATTTCAATTGCTATTAACGATTAACACTTAATCCCAAATTATGTATAGAATAACTCAAATACGTGATTTTTTTCCCCACTCATCTTAAATTCTAGCAGAAAACTATACTTTGGTACAAAGTAAACTTAATAATTAACACATTAAATTTTACGTTTAAGTTAAAGTTTAATTATTTTATTAATAATTATGTTTAATATGTATTAATAAAATAATTTTTAAAACGCTTTTTAAAATAAATATTTTGAACACTTGCGCACACAAAAAAAAAATATATATATAGTATATTTCCTTACTATTAGAAAATATTCATTTACTTTGAAACTAAATTTGAGACAGTTTGACAAGCCAGGGATTGTTGTCCTAAACAAAGGAATTCAAAATTATACATATAATGAATTGATCTTGTGTAACCTCAGGAAATCCAATTAAACTGTTGACTGAGGTTGAGTTTGAAGGGGCAGCATGCACTCCTTGGAATGGGTCAATAACGAAGCCCCAAGTTTGGGGAAGTTCGCCGACTGTCTAAATCTTGATAGATTCTGGGAACCCATTTAGATTCCCGTTCAGAAGCGAATCTCCCAAATCGCTAACTTCCAGACCGAAGTTCAAGGAGTAATAAATTATTGGCATGATTTGAGAGAGCAACTTTTATGCAGCAACAGCGCTGCTCACTTGCCCAGAAGATGTGTTGTCAGCAAGAAAGACTCTGGCTAAATTAGTTTTTCAAATTTCCGGATTCATTTTGTAGAGTGAACGACGGATTAATGTCTTGGAGGTGATACATCACTTTGTGTCAGTACCCTACGACAAGAATTAAAAGAGAAGAAAACGTGCGTAGAAATTCGCTTACCTACCGGATGCGATTCTGTGGTTTTGGTCTGGTGGCTGTACAGATTGCTTGGCTAATACAACCTCTTCATTTGTGTTATGTAAAAGGGTAACAAATACAAATCAACGCGTAATCCTATTTACATAGCGTTTCGCTTTGAAGTTTTAACTTGGAATTCTTTATTCAATGTCTCCTTTTAAGAGATAAATATTTTCTAGCGTCTGGAACTTTTGTTGAAAGCAAATAGGTAAAAGTTTGCTAAGGTTACGAAAGTTAATATTGTATTTTATATCTTTATTTAATGTGGGCGAATGACTTTGGTAAGTGTGACTTGAATTCGAAAACAAAGCATTTTCATTTATTCTAATACTTTTCTAATATTCAATAATAAATTCTAATACTTCAATATTCAATAAATAAATTTTAATACTTCTCCAATATTCAATAAATAATTTCTAATACTTCCCCAATATTCAATAAATAAATTTTAATACTTCTCCAATATTCAATAAATAATTTCTAATACTTCCCCAATATTCAATAAATAATTTCTAATACTCCTCCAATATTCAATAAATAATTTCTAATACTCCTCCAATATTCAATAAATAATTTCTAATACTCCTCCAATATTCAATAAATAATTTCTAATACTCCTCCAATATTCAATAAATAATTTCTAATCTCCAATATTCAATAAATAATTTCTAATACTCCTCCAATATTCAATAAATAATTTCTAATACTCCTCCAATATTCAATAAATAATTTCTAATACTCCTGCAATATTCAATAAATAATTTCTAATACTTCTCCAATATTCAATAAATAATTTCTAATACTTCTCCAATATTCAATAAATAATTTCTAATACTCCTCCAATATTCAATAAATAATTTCTAATACTCCTCCAATATTCAATAAATAATTTCTAATACTCCTCCAATATTCAATAAATAATTTCTAATACTTCTCCAATATTCAATAAATAATTTCTAATACTCCTCCAATATTCAATAAATAATTTCTAATACTCCTCCAATATTCAATAAATAATTTCTAATACTTCTCCAATATTCAATAAATAATTTCTAATACTCCTCCAATATTCAATAAATAATTTCTAATACTCCTCCAATATTCAATAAATAATTTCTAATACTCCTCCAATATTCAATAAATAATTTCTAATACTCCTCCAATATTCAATAAATAATTTCTAATACTTCTCCAATATTCAATAAATAATTTCTAATACTCCTCCAATATTCAATAAATAATT
The DNA here is from genome assembly GCA_021605075.1 of Caerostris darwini. NCBI lineage: Eukaryota > Metazoa > Arthropoda > Arachnida > Araneae > Araneidae > Caerostris > Caerostris darwini. The sequence continues at coordinate 298,415 of BPLQ01005473.1, forward strand.
TCTAATACTCCTCCAATATTCAATAAATAATTTCTAATACTCCTCCAATATTCAATAAATAATTTCTAATACTTCTCCAATATTCAATAAATAATTTCTAATACTTCTCCAATATTCAAATTTTTGTGGGGAATTAAGAGAAAATATTAAATTAATTCACAGGTATTGTTAAATATCAGGTACAGATAAAATGAATAAGTTAAATTTTTAATTAAATCTTTGAATCGAAGTACAGAAAATACGTTTTACTTCAGATGAAGAGAGTTGTGCGTAGTTAAGTAATTTAAAGAAATCCGTGTTATACTTAGCCATTTTTATTTTATATTAAATTAATCTATGGCAATAATGCACAAACTTGTGAAAACTACAAGCGACACACACACACACACACAAAAAAAAATAACCTTGCAAATTATCTAAAAGAACATCCAAAAACAGCACTTTGTCATTTAAAATAAGTTTATAATTACATTGTTATGTGAATTATTAAGAGAGAACAAATGTAAATTCACAGGCATTCGAAACTATCGGGTGCAATTAAAAAGAATCAATTCAACTTTATATTGAATATTTGAATCGAAGTACAGAAAATAGTTTAAATTAATTTAATAACATCAGTATTCGAAATAAATTCTTATATCATGCCTTGAATCAAAAGTTAATTAATAAGAGATTCGTATTTATTTTTCTGATAATTTTCCTAAATACAAATTAATGACCAAAAAATTTAATTTTTAGAATATTTTAAAATTTTGAAACTTATTGCCTTATGTGTTTTCATATTTTATAAATACGAAAATTTCATGAAAATGCAAACAATTTTCTTTAAAAAATGATAGCTTATTTAAGGAAAAGTATACAATATATAGAAAATATTAAATAATTTTCGTCAAACAAAAACGAATTTTTAATTATTTCTTACCGATAAAAACAATAAAAATTTTTATAGACAATATCCCTGAATAACATTTGTAGGCTGATAATATTTCCTTATATTAATATTCAAGTGCCACATGAAAATATTTTAGATTTTTTTTTTCTAATTTCTAACATTGCAAGATTTCTTTAAGTTTATCAAATTATTAATTTCGGAAAAAATATATGCATTTCTCTGTTGATTAAAACTCTAATACTTCCCTAAAATTCAATAATAAATTCTAATACTTCTCTAAAATTCAATAATAAATTCTAATACTTCTCTAATATTCAATAATAAATTCTAATACTTCTCTAAAATTCAATAATAAATTCTAATACTTCTCTAAAATTCAATAATAAATTCTAATACTTCTCTAAAATTCAATAATAAATTCTAATACTTCTCTAAAATTCAATAATAAATTCTAATACTTCTCTAAAATTCAATAATAAATTCTAATACATCTCCAATATTCAATAATAAGTTCCAATACTTCTCCAATATTCAATAATAAGTTCCAATACTTCTCCAATATTCAATAATAAGTTCTAATACTTCTCCAATATTCAATAATAAATTCTAATACTTCTCTAATATTCAATAATAAATTCTAACTCTCATAGTAATTGTTATTTCAACAAATTAAATTTACCACCCAACAATTCATTTTATAAAAAGATAACTCCCTTCAGTTTCATCCAAAGTGTTGCATATGAATACACCCAAATAAATAAAATAAATAAAAATTTAAGATCAAAAGTGTGAAATCACAAATCATTCCATTTGATCAATTTTTCTTATTGCCAATCACAATATTCAAATGCACCCTTTCATTTCCACGACATTGATTGGAGGCAAAGACGAATGAAGTGTTCTTTTATCAACTGTGAAAAGTGGAGATAACGAAGACCAAGTAAAGAAAAAAAAAGGAGAAGATCAAAACAAGAAGATCACGGACAAAATGTTATCTTTGTATTGGGTTGCCGCCCACACTTAGGGGTCCGTTCGAAATTAAAGCTAGTCAGGATTCTGGCTTGCAAGAACTAAAGAGTTTAATTTTTCAATGTTTTTCTTAAGAGAAAATTCTGCCCTTCTAAGAAAAACATTCATCTTAAGAAGGTTACGAGAAAGGATATTAAAAAATTATTTTTCTAATACAGTTATCACAATTTAATTAGAACAGCTTTATGTTTTCTTCTCTACATTTGAGTATTTCAAAAACTTGTTTTATGGATTTTTAAAAATATTCTCAGTAAAAGAAATAACATTTAAAGTTTATATTATTGAATTTGTCTAACTTAGAATTTGATATTTCAAAACATTGGTTCCATCAAACTAGCTTTCATCATTTAATCAATTTTCAATAAAAAAATATTATAAACAGTTTAACTATAACGCATAGTTATGATTTCATTGTAATTAGAAAACTGTAATAAACTTGTTAGATTTAAATTGCCTCTTTCACTTTCGTTTTAATCTTACTCACTTCAAATAAAGATAATTAAGGGCAAAAAATAGCAAAAACTAATGGGATTATTAAGATAATTAGATTTATCCTTTTTTAATCTTCATTTCAACTACTTAAAATCTTTATGAATAAGATTTTCAATTGGACTGTAATAGATTTAAATTAAACTATAAGCAGTTCGATTAAAATATATAACAATTTTATTTTCACTGCAATTAAAAAAATTATCATTTAAAAAGAATTTAGGTTTATTAAAATTTATTTTAAGTCCGTTTTTCCTCGAATTTCAAAATACAGCTTACTTCAGACGAAAAGTGATATAGTTAACAGAATATTAAAGAAATACCTATTGCATTTATCCATTACAAGTGTTCATCAAATATAAAAATGCACAGACTTCGGCCACGAATCATACAAAAACCAATAGGAGAAAAAAAAACCCGAAATTATCTAGCATGTACAAATTTTATTTCTTTATATGTAATAAAAAGTGAATAAAGAATTTGAAGAGAGATTATATTTATAAGTGTTTTAGTATTTAGTTCGATTTCTATATTGAAATTGAAATCAAATTATATATAGATTAGAAATATAGATAAATAGAAATTATAGATTGAAATTTTCTGAAATGCGACTTGCGAATGCTGAATATAGAAAATTAAATGTTGTGAAAATACGTATTATAATACATTTAATATTAAAATACATACGGTATTTTGTAAACATACTTACTGGATCCTGCATCTAGACTAGGACGTTAGTAGCGAAGAATGATATTCTAGGATGCAATAACAGAAATATTGAGCAAAATATTTATGTAATATTTAAATATTTACTTTATTAAACTAAAACTGTATCCTATTTACTGTTTTAATTTTTCATCAAAATCTAAACATTTAAAAAAATTATCAACTGCATTTTTTTAAATTGAGTGGGCGTATGATGAGATACGCTGCAAGAAAAGTATTGGCCATGGTATATACATCCCTGATCTAAGCCATTTATATCAACATAATTGATATTAGATTTTACCAGAAAATGTTCTAGGTAGGTTTATTACGCTATTTATTGATACATATAAAAACATTTAAATCCGTTAATAACGCAGCCAATTTTCCTGCGATTTAACAACTATAACAATTAAAACCCGGGCCAATGAAACTGGGAAGTGCCTGAAACCCACCCCAACTTGCTTGTTTCTAAATATACTAACGAATTGCGGAACGCGTGTTGGTATCTTGACATACGAAGAGCTTAACCAATCTGGTGCTTCCAAAAATGCTGGGCAGAGATTGATGGCGTAGTGATAACTCCCAAATCTTCTAGCCGAAGGCGCAGAGGGGTCAGGTCGTGAAATGAATCCTCCGAAAACATGCAGGAATCGTTGGTGAGGGGCCTCTTTCGAGAAGGCCTCTCTCCCCAGATTTCCTGACACTCCGACCTAACATACACAAGCCCATTCAGTCACAAGCTATCCAGCCTCAGCGGAGACAGACAATTATTTTCACATCTACATTCTTACAGGGTACAGTTGCTTGTTTTTGTATGGGAAATGGATTGTTATTTTACCGAAGGAAGATGTCACATGCCCATTTGTATGATAGATAACTATGAGTAATTTCGGTAAAAATAATGCACCAGACTAAGATGTGTTGAAAAGAGCTATTTTAACAATGAAATTGTACAATTTCAAATACTCAAAGTTTATTTTATGTAGTTTTCCATCCAAAAGTAGGTTTCCGGTTTTGAGTGTAGATAACTACACTTTTTTTCCCAGTGATATTTCATTTATCGCAATTAAAAATTCTATGCTACTAACTGTCAATTTCGCAAGAAACAAACGCACTACATTAAAGACCAAAATGTTAAAAATATCCTAAATTTCTTCTTAAAAAAAAACCTTGCCTATTATTTGTTAAAGGAAGCTTAGTAAATTGTTCAATTTTTCTTGCTTTTCGAAAGTTCAGTATTTGTAAAGATACGGTTAATCTATAAAATTGGTAAATTTACTTAATAAAAGAACTGGAATAATTTAGATTTTTTTTATTATTGCTAAATATTTTACATGGATATGTAATAACGCTATATAAATTATAATAAATTATAGAAATATGTAAAATTATAATAAACTAAGAAAATTGGTAAAAAAAATAAAATACATTTTAACTATTTTTAACCCTAAGATTAACAGCATTTAATCTTCTGAAATACGACTCATACACAGAAAATTAAATGCTGTGACAATTGATTAGCCTTTGAAGTTTATCTTTTTTTTTATTAATTAAATATTTGTAACGAAATTTTTTAACCCAGAATATTCAATTAAAAATGTGCGTATAAATGCAACAGTTGATTTTTAAACATTTGAATTATGGGAAAAAATTCATAAGTAAAAATATGTTTTAAATATTGAAAAAAAAAACCTCTTAGAAATGTTTGCAAGTATAAAGAAAACTATTGAAAATAACAAATATAGCATGTGAATAGCCTGCTTCAGAAATGCTGTAAAATGCATGTTATGAAATAGCTTGTACCTTTTCTCATTTCTTCTTTCAAAATGGTAGAAATTTAAAATTTGTTTCTATTGTGTAACAGCAGATGATAGAATATTTTAACTGATCATATATTTTAAGTGTCTTTTATTCGTGCTTTTATGAGTAACAGAGTTTTTATGAAATCTCAGCTTAAAATGGGCATAAAAAATACCATGTGAAAACCGATACTGGACATCTTACAGAAAAAAAACAGTAAATGAACTGTAATGCAAAGGATGTAGAATTGAAGAAAAAAAAATTTTTTTTTTTTCTTTGTGCTAACGCAACCATATCATTACACCATGCGATTGCCTAACATCTTGTTGTAATTACTTTGTAAATTGCTTGCAGTCGAAAAACTGCAAGTAATTTCAAGGTCAACAAAGCAAGCGAAAAAAAGGGAGGACATATATCCAAAGTAAGATTACAGCAAATCTTTAGTTTTCCGTTAAATAAATCATGCGGAAAATTTTATTTACAAAACTTCGGCTTCTTTCAATAGATTATTTATTCATAGGGCAATATTTTAAATTTTAATCGATTTTACTTAATTTCATGTATATATAATTAAGACATTTATAGGAATTTAAAGAATTCTCTTGAAGAAATCAATTTGTCGCCACATTTTCAATGGCGTAAATATTTCTTTAAATGCCGGATTTTAATCATGTTCAGCTAAATCATGCAAGAATATTTTTTTTTATCTCTTTATGTTTTTCAAATATCCTCATTCTAGTTCAAGTTTGAATAGCTTAATTTTTTTATGGAGGTAATATTATTCCATTATACTTGATTTTACAGATGTCTGTTTTAATCTTATTATCTCAGTCCAACTTTTAATCTAGTCTTTATTTTCATGGAAGTTAAAACCTGCTTCCAAAACTAGAAATCTAAATTTTACTGTGCCTATTTAGTTGAATGTCCTTTCACCAAAAAATTAATAGTTTGGAAGAAAATATTTCCCCGTAATTTAAGAATATATAGGTGTTTTAATATTAAAAAAATAATAACGTTAATAAGGTATAAAAATTAACCTTATTAGAGAGAGAGAAGAGTAAGAAAAGAGAATAAAAAGAGTAATTCGAATTTCAGACTAAAACTTATTATTTTATTATATTATAATTTAATTTATTTTATTTTAGAGTAATTAGACTTCTTCAAATTAGTAATAAGTAGTTTCTAAATTAATCCAATGATAAGCCAGATAATTTTTTTTTCGTTAGACAATATATCAATAAAACTAAAATGTATGTCAGAAGATTACTCAGTATCATATTACTCCTCTGCCTTTAATGCTAATCATTTAATTACGTGGTATCTGGAATTTTGTTGAAGACACAATTGTTTTTCCTTGTGAAGAAGCCAGGAGTGTTAAATCTTTGTTCATTAATCTAGGGTTTCAATGTCTTTAAATACATATATCTCAACGCATGGCTTCGTCATTATTTTCCACTACTTGATTATGATGAATAGCCCACTGATCCATTGTGGTACGAACATCTCCGAAATAATTCTTTCCCACTCTTCCAAAAAGGCTCGCTTAAAAATCATTAATATCTAGGTTAAAGAGCGACACTTTGGGTGTGGTTATTTATAAACTAGCCTCCGAAAAACGAGCACTGCCCTCTGTAACCAGGACTGAAATAAGTCGCGTTTTTTCTCCACAGCACCTGATGCAGAAGGAAGCGATATCTTTGAGAACTGACCGGCTTTTAGTAATGGAATACTTCATGCGGGTTTTTGCCATAGCCTAGGGATAGCAGGGGAGGGAATTCGGTTTCTTGTGTCTAAAAAATGCACCAACAAACGGCTGGAAGGGTTTCTCACAAGACTTAAGTACTTGATGGTAGTTGCCCGTACTCCTGAGAATGTTGGCATCAATATACAGACAACTGCGTCATTAGCGCGAGATCCAATAACGACTTGTTTTTGACCTCAAGGGCGATGAAATATTTCCTTTGTTTACCAGGCAAATTAAGATCTACTCTTAGAGGATCGAATTACAGTCGCTTTTTCGATTTTTTTGAAGAATATTTAATTGTGTAAAAGCATTATATTTCCTCATCAATTCATAGCACTACATATGAACATATTTGAAATTTTAAAGTGACGCATGTCAAATCAGAATTTAGTTGTCTGCAATTTCAGCAATTAGGCATTTCTGGAGTAAAACAACATTGCGAATTTTGGTTAATATCAAAATTAATGTTAACTATAAATCTTTTTCCTCGTACATATGATAATAAGTAATAAAAAACAGGATTAGTCTTTGGATGCATAATCAATATAATATTTAAAGCTTATTCATACATGTATAAGATTTTAAATGTATATGCATTTTTGCATTTTAAATTTATTATTAGTCTTTGCTATGCTGTTAATTTAGAGCTCATCAACTTATCATGTTAAGCATCTTTTACCTATGTTATTATAGTTTTATTCAATACTAATAATGAATAATCTATTGAATTATTACAAATTAATTTTTGAGCATGAATCAAATAACTGAACACTGAAGATGATCTAAAAGATAATATTTAAGGTAGCATCTTTTTAATTACATTAATTATCATTAGTTATAATTACAAATGATGATTTTTATTTCAAGTATTCATTTATTCTAAATCAACGTTTTTACCCCGAATAAAGAATTTCGTAAATCTAACAAAAACGAATTGTGATAATTTTCCGGTAAATAGAGTGACATGCATTAAATTGCGATTACGCTAGATATTGCGTGGGTAAGAATATGAAATGAGGACCAAATTTAAAGAAAAAATAAATAAACTTACAAGTCGAAATATGACGTTAGAAATTACATACAAATCAACAAATAAGAAACGTGAACCAAATTTGTATTCAAAAAACGTGCCAGTAGTGAAGATAAATTTGACCAACATTTAATATGACATTCATAGAAAAAAAATGGCTGGAAACGAATTCATTCCTACAAAAATGTCACATACACATTAACATTTCTGTGATTTTTCTAGTGTAGTTGAAAGAAGTGAAACACGTTTTCATCCATTTCATAAGAGAACAACAGCGTTCCTTTCTGTGAAAGCTATTGAATTATTCAACACATGATTCATCTGATGTTTAAATGCAGTTTCGCTGTGAAATGTCTTGTTTCCTTTCTGAAAGACGTGATACAGTTGAAGGACTCCTATCAAATAAATTGCCTCGCGATACACACGAAAAAAGTCTAGTCAACGGTTATTTTAATGGTTTTCACGCACCTTAATGTTTAAGAGTTAATTAATTTTCAAAGACTGTCAACGTCAAACGTTTTATAGTCCAATTTTATTTTTCGCAATATTTTGTAGTAAACTATTATCAATATTTATCACTATTTAATCTATCTATTGGTTTTATTGTCCATGCATTTGATAAATGTGCATATAAATGATATACGCATAATTAATCACACTAGAGGAGAAGTAAAAAGTGAAATAAATTTATTTAAAAGGAAATGGTGTCCTGTTTGCTGTATTTTAAAGTATGTGCATTTAAAACTGCAATTTTGTAACTATACATAAAACATGTTTCAGAAAAATATGTGCAAACATACTACTTTTTAAAGAATTCAATTTTTTCAAAACATTAAAATTTTTACTATTGTTACAAATTCTAATAATTTTATTAAAAGAAATTGTCTCGATGTCTTTATGAAGTTTCTCAACTATTTGTATAAAATTTGATGTACTTCGGTTATTTAAAAAAATAATAATAAATAAATAAATAAAAATAAAAATAAAATTAAAAAAAATTTCTCATACGCTATGAAAAATAACCGAAAATCATTTAAAATTGACTTTGTAATTTAAAAAAAAAATTAAATTCCTTTTAAAGTTTTATTCCTTAAAAAGATTTATCAAATACATAAGAAATAATGACTAAAAAAAATCAAATATTTATAGCAATGACAAATATATATTTATTCTGATCATGAAAAATCCGAGAGTTAAAAGTCTTAAATATTTGTAAAATAAAGGAAAACAATAAAATACAATATTAATTATTACATACATCATTATCGAAGTTAGAACAAATTATTTGAAAACAAGTAATACGATTTGGTCATTTTTAAGATACACCCTTAAGATTAATAGTCAATTTTTTATCTGTATTTCTATGGAAAATAATATTTTAAAGTTTAATTGTAATTGAAAAATGTTCTCGGCGTATAAATTTCGCTTTTCATTCCAAAAATTATTAAAATCTCTTGAGCATTTTCATTTATGGATTTTTTTTTTATTTGTCATTTGGGTGTCGTAAATACAAGTTTGAAACTGTTTATATGAGCTGTAGTCAACTTCTTTAAAATATTATAGATTCCTTTAAATTTAAGTTACGTAGCCAAATGTCTGTGGCTTGAGAATTTTAAAACATTTACTTTTAAACTTTATAACAGTTACATCTATTTCTTAAAATAGATAGATTCTATTAAAAAAATACTTATTTTTTGTTAATGCCTTTGGAAAAACAGGATCCGTGTTACACCCCAGTAAATAGGATTATTTATTTGACTTAATTCTCCTCAAGTTTAATCTCTTTGCATTTCATTTAAGCAGATTTTATTCATTATATCTAAATTTATTAAATATTTCATGAAAAAATTATCAAATAAAGTTAGTAGAATCAAATTACTTTTACATTAAAAGTTTTGTCTGCTGTATTGCTTGACTGTAAAAGTATGCTTTATTATGTAATAATTCTGATAAAATTTCCCAAAACTAGACATAACCATTTAAAGTTGTTTAGTTATGATTTAACTATGATATAATATTTAATATTAATTTTAAAGAAATATATAATTGCAAAACATTGCGCTTAATTTAATTAGCGAACAGTTGCTTGATTTCCATCTGTGGTGATAAAAGTAATGTTAAAACACATCATTAGGTAAGAGTAGTATACACCATTAGAGAAGAGTAAGTACATCATTAGATAAGAGTGAGTAGCTTAGATATAACTTAGATTAGATTTTTATTATACAATTTCAATTCTATTATTTTGTACTGATTTTACATTTTTCAGTTATAAAAATTTTTTTATTTAACTGTTAATAAAAGCAGATCTAATTTAAGATCAATAATTAATAAATTCGTCTCATAAAATACTTATTATTTAAGAAAATAATTACTTTTTTATTAAGAGGGAGAATTATAACCAGAATAAATTTTAAATTTTGCTCATTATTTTGATCAATTGAGGATAATATAACTAAAAAAATAGAATATATAAGTAAATCATAATTAAGTAGATTCTAAGTAAGTAAATTATAACTAGTAGATTCTAAATAAATAAATTATAACTAGTACATCATAACTAAGTAGATTCTAAGTAAATTATAATTAGTAGATTTATAATCACTTTTTCAACATGCAGAAAAATTTAGAAATTATATATTTATTTTAAAGTTGATTAACGTAAAAAATTTAGTACATCTATTATTAATAATCAAAATAGTTTTAACAAAGAGAACAATGTTAAGATAAGTCACCTATTTTCGTATAGTAACCTGCCCCTAACTCTGAAATTCAATTAATTACTAAAAAATCTTTATTGCATACTTCTTAACGAATTTCCCTTACACGCAATAATCGATTTTCTTTCGGATATTGCTTAATAAGTTGATAAAAATACCCATACCAGACATCTTGTTAATAAAATATGAAAAAGGAGGATGAAGAGATGAAAAAAGTGAACACACACAAAAAAAAAATGCTTAAATAAAAAAAAACTTCTTAAAACGCCTCCTTATTAAATTTTCGTAGGAACGTCGAAAAAAAATCTAATTTTTTCTAGCCGATAGAAAGGTAAAGGTGCAATTAAGAAGTATGAAACCTATCAAATCCTAAATCACTTAAGAAAGGAATGTTAAGTCCCGGGGCTATGCACTCATCTAATTTCAGCCGTCAATATAGCGCTGCGGCATTAAAAAGTTTATGAATATTCATAAAACAGCGTCAGACCCTAAAGTCAACTCGAAATACCGATTTCCTGTACCTCGACTGGTTTAAATACATAGGGGAGAGTAGAGAGGGGGGAGAAACCAGTCCGCTTTCGCTTGATAGTCAATTAAATTTTTTACGCCTAGAGCAAATTGCGTTAAAAACAAGCATCGCCATGTTTGAATAAAATTAAAATACTCGGATCTCTGCTTTGGACGGATAATTTACGGGAAAGCGTAAAAAGATTTGTAAGAAAAAGAAAATATCAATGCGGGCTTTTAGAATTTTTAAATAAAAATTAGATTTAATTGTTAGATTTTATTAACTTCCTTTTCACGCTAAATTAAACAATACTTGCCTTTGGCGTATTTAAAAGTAAATGATTAACAAAACTAGCGGAGATGCCGATTGATAAAGATAACAAATAACTATCAGCATTATTTGCGTATTACTATAATTGTATATGAAGAAATTATATTTAATTGTATATGAAGAAAAAATGTGTAAAAATTGTGAAAGGAAAAGAAATTTTGATAACGATTTTATCGTTATTTTCTTTACAACGTTTATAAATCGTTAAATATGTAATTTAACAATTTTATTTTATAATTTTATATTTTTTTCATAAAGTTTGAATCATTTTTTTCGCTTAATTCGTTTACAATGCTTTACATGCTTAAATAATATAATTTGAATATATAATTATAAAAAGTATATGCACCAAAAAATATAAAATTGATCAAATTAAAATTATTAAATACTTATTTATAAGAGCAATTTAACAGCCAAATCAAAACATTTTTCTACATTTAGAAATTAACGAAGGATTAAGTTATAATTGTATACAAATACTCAATTTTTTTTTCCAACACATGATGCATTATTATAATTTTCCCATAGAAGTAGAAAAAAAATTATATAAGTAGAAAAATATCTAAAACTAAACCTTTCTAGTTAAAATGTAAATGTTTCTTTCTTGATGCTCTTTGAACACTAATATTCTTATGTCATCAAAAATAATTAAGCTACAGCTAGAAAAGAGAAGGTCCGAAAAAATATTTATTTGATACTTAAGACATAAAAGACAAAGCTTAAGACATAAAGAGTCAATTGTTTTAAAACAAATAATGGGTTATTGAATAGGCTCATAGACTATCCTTTTTAGAACAATGTGCTATAAACAAATGTAATTATAATCAAGATGTTTTTTGTTGATATAATGAAATAGTTGAGGATTGTTTATTATAACTTTTCAAGCATTGCTTTTATTGCATCTGCATAATAGAAATAAGATATTTTAAACTTTGTGATTTATTAAAGGTATATAGATTTCATAAATCTTTACAATATTTGTCCTTCTTGGGATAACTGTTACTTATAAGTGATATATATAATATCTTAAAATATTTTAATAGATATAGTTATAACATTGATATAGAAATAACATATTATAGATTTATGATAACATATTGATAAGTGATAACAATATTTTAAAAGAAAAGAGCAATGGTTTAAAATATATAATTTTCTACAGTTTGTAAAAAAAGTTATCGACATTTAATATATCCTTAGTTATTAAAGACTGGATTTATAATAAAGTTGGATATTCAAAATATTCTTTGCTGGTTTCTATACTACTTTTAGTTTAAATAATGCTGAAGTTAATTGAATGTTTAATATAATAACATTGCAATTAATATGTACTTTTAACCAAATCTTAATACAATGTTTATTGAATCTAAATATGAATAATTCAATGTATAGAAATATAAAAATCGAAATTCGTTTTTCTAAATATTAAAAAATAACAAGAAATCTTGTACAAAAAATTTTATACTTACAAAAATATTAATATCTACATATGTTATTAAAAAATGTTAAATATGTATATATTTTTAAAAATATGAAAAGGTTTTCTTAGCAAAAGAATCTTTATTCTATAGAATAACAAATCTTTCAATTTAAATTCATGGTTTATTATCGTAATACAAAATAAACAACGGCGTAAGTGGTTCAAATATTTAATTACTTTTCATTTCCATAAAGATTATACTTAATTCTTTTTCAAAATTAAACTATTATCCTGAAAATGTTATAATGAATAGTTAATTTCTCATTATATATTTTTATATAAATAGTAAATTCACAAATTGAATTAATAAAATATTTATATATTATTTTATTTATAAATATTGTTTAAATATATTATTAAAATATTTATATATGTAACAATAAATTAATAACATAATAAATAATAATTAATATATAATAAAATATTTATATATAAATAAAATATTATTAAATTATTTATATATTTTCTATTTTCTTTAACAGATTTTTCAAGTGAAAATAGGTTAGAGAATAGATATAAATTCGGAGAATGCAGCGAGAATAAATATAAATAACAAACAAAAAATATATATATACTTTATATTCGCTATTTTTTATATTACGCTTTAAGTTTTCGATACAATTATCATACTAATTTAAATTTCATACGCATTTATATTAGTATATAGCGTATGAAATAGAGTCCAAATATGCATAATGCTCTGTAACCAAATTTTTAAAACAAGTCAAAATTTACAGTTTGAAGCGCATTTTTATTAATTAAATTTAATGAACATGATATTTATTCATATGAATATTTTAAATTAGTAATTATTTTAATAATAAGGAAACAGATATAGATTTTGAACCAAACAGATTCAAACGATTATTAATGAGTAGGAAATCTCACCGTTAGCAATTTGGTTTCTGACTGTGAATACTGTTTTGGGCATGTCAAGATGGCATAGATCGTACTTTCTCCTTTTTCTCTCATCAATATGGTTTTATGTTTGACATTATGTGACGTTCGATTAAGCTTTCGGTCAAATGAGCTGAAAAACCGGTTCTGGTTTGCCTCGAGGTCAAATCGAAAGCTGCGGATAACACAATGAATGGTTCAGCGGAAGAATTTGGCGCAATTTACGGCAGAATGGGAAATTAGCTCGTTAAATTGGGAGTCGCTTTTGACAAAAAAAAGCGGTTTCTGAAAGTTATACTTCTTGAGTAAACTTTTTGTTTCAATATGTTTTATTTATTTGATATCGACAACAATTTAGCAAACCAGAAATACTTAGAAAGTCTATAAATAATTAAAAAAGAACAAATTTCAAATATATGATCATTGAGAATTAGTGGTAAAATTACAAGTAATATTTCGTACAATCAAGACTCAGACCATTACATTTTTCATAAATGTACACATTTTACGTATTTTTGTCATGATATATTGAATGATTTCTCGGTTCATTTTTCTCTGTGTTATAGTAAAAAGTAGGAATTGCTTCAAAGTTCGCTTATTGTATAAAAAGAGAGGGAGCATAACCAATTATTATTCTAATATACCATCATTATTTTGAATTTAGGGATTCTAATATACCATCATTATTTTGCATTTAGAGATTCTAATATACCATTATTATTCTGTATTTAGAGATTCAAATATACCATTATTATTCTGTATTTAGAGATTCTAATATACCACAATGATAATCTCATCTAAAGATGAATCAAATTCAAATAAGATAAATCAAATCTCAGCTACTATATATTTTCTGAATTCTATAATTTTTGATTATATAAAGAGACGTATTCAATAAATCGTTTCATTTTTCTTGTTTTAAACAATAAAAATGCTTACTAATTTATTGTATACATTAATTTCAAATTAGCATTAATAGCTGCTCGGACGCAGGCATAAAGAATATCAGACGAAGGAAATTTTAAAGATTGTCACATAAAAATTCATGTTTAAAGGAAAATAACATGTATAACCAATCAGATATATTAAATTAGTAACAATTATTTGGCCAATTTAAAGGAAATTTCTCTAAATTATCACCATTATCACGCTATCTTCTGTTTATAAAATATAAGGAAAACCTTATCTTGCATATAAATTGTAGGCATTTAAAAAGCGAGGATCATTTTTAAAATCTACAAATAGAATTTTATTTAAAATATACAAATCGGAAGAAATACATTTTCAATCATCGCTATTGTTAGATTTTTCATAAAATCTACTACAAAAAGCAATGAAACCTGTAAAAAAGATCCATTGCACAATCTTTAATGCTGCATAAAAAGTAATTACATTAAAATTCAAAATAATACAGTAAATAAAATACTTCATTACATATAAAGTATATTTAAAAAATAATTAAAATTTAAAAGTACTATAGCTATCGTACAAATAAAAGTACTATAGCTATCGTACAAATAAAAGTACTATAGCTATCGTACAAATAAAAGTACTATAGCTATCGTACAAATAAAAATACTATAGCTATCGTACAAATAAAAGTACTATAGCTATCGTACAAATAAAAGTACTATAGCTATCGTACAAATAAAAGTACTATAGCTATCGTACAAATAAAAGTACTATAGCTATCGTACAAATAAAAGTACTATAGCTATCGTACAAATAAAAGTACTATAGCTATCGTACAAATAAAAGTACTATAGCTATCGTACAAATAAAAGTACTATAGCTATCGTACAAATAAAAGCACTATAGCTATCGTACAAATAAAAGCACTATAGTTATCGTACAAATAAAAGCACTATAGTTATCGTACAAATAAAAGCACTATAGTTATCGTACAAATAAAAGCACTATAGTTATCGTACAAATAAAAGCACTATAGTTATCGTACAAATAAAAGCACTATAGTTATCGTACAAATAAAAGCACTATAGTTATCGTACAAATAAAAGCACTATAGTTATCGTACAAATAAAAGCACTATAGTTATCGTACAAATAAAAGCACTATAGTTATCGTACAAATAAAAGCACTATAGTTATCGTACAAATAAAAGTACTATAGTTATCGTACAAATAAAAGTAGAATAGTTATCGTACAAATAAAAGTAGAATAGTTATCGTACAAATAAAAGTATAATAGATATCGTACAAATAAAAGTATAATAGATATCGTACAAATAAAAGTATAATAGATATTATATAAATAAAAGTATAATACATATTATACAAATAAAAGTATAATAGATATATAAAATAAAAGTAATGTCGATATTGTATAAATAAAAGTAATGTCAATATTATACCAATAAAAATCAACAAATGCCATTAAGATAGTAAATTCATATAAATGAAGTGAATAGAGATTAAATTAAAAATAACTAATTAAATTTCATGAAATGCACAGAAATAATCGGAATTTAATTACAATTTTTTTTATTATTATTTCTGCTAAATTCTAAAACGGAGTGATTGGTTTATGTTTCCATAATTCTTACGAAGGCACTCCAAAAAAAAAAAAAAAAAATGGTGAATCGAAATCTGGAAGTACCTAAATCAATCAAAGGAACGTGTTACTTTGGCATTTTATCCCCCTTCCAAGCAAAAGCCTCCTGTAATCCGATAATAAAAGCGATTCACAGTGGAGAGGGGAGGGAGCAGGATATTTATCAAAAAATAACACATTGCATTTAAAGGCGTCTGGAATTGGGTGGAAAATTCATTTCCTTTCGGAAGATACTATCTTCTCCAAAAGGTTTTCTTAACAAAGGTTAGGAATGTTAATCCATCAAACATGTAATCGAATAATTGCTTGCTTTTCAGAGATATTAATTTATGCTTCTTATCAATATTTCTAGAAATAAATCTTACATTGTCATAAAAGTTCGTTATTAATATATATGGGATAATGGGATAATGTCAAATTTTAGATTTATTTATGTTTAATGTTATTATTGTTAAATTCGGTAAAATTTGGATTTTCATAAAATTCCTAAGTGGACTTATTCTTTTAAACTATATAAAAAATAATATTTGTGCAGGTTATTTAGATTTTTATTTTTTACAGTTTAGTTTGTCGTTCTACAATCATTTTGTGCTCACTTTCGGCTAATTATACCGGGACCTACAGTTTAACGTCGATTCCGAACCACTCACAAACATCCATGCCACCGGCAGGATATGCACCTGAAGCACCAAAGGCCAGAGTGCTAACCAATTGCCATCAGGTCAATTAGATTTTGTACAATATAACATTAATATCTATTAATAGCAGTAAAATAAAAAAGGCGACTGAAAAATATTTTTAGGTCATAATTTGCAAAACTTTATCTGGTATATTATGAATCAACTTTAACTGTTGACTGAAATATTAAAATCGAAACTTTTATATTCAGTAAAAATTTATAATTACATTTTTAGTTATATGAAACTGAGTTTTGCTTGATTAAAAAATTTATAAATATTATATACTGTAGTGTTGATAACAGAATTAATGCAATTAAAAAAATTCCACAGAATAGCACAATTAAAAAGAAAAACAGTTTTCAATAAGCAAAAGTTTTTTTGTACAGAAATTGAAAATTTTTATGATTCTAGTATTGTTCAAAAATTTAAACATTTTTATCTAAATTTTCCTTGTGAAATTGCTAATAAATATCTGTTTAATATATATCGGCTGATTTTGAATTTAAAAACATTTTCCTGTAAATGTATATCATTGCGTATAAATTTTAAACACTTTTCAACACAAATCAATTTAATTGGATCTATTTTTCTTTTCATGGAAATTGATACTTATATTTTAAATACTACAAAAAATTCAAAATTAAATACCTTAATCGAACTAAATTGAAAACGAAAGGGAAATGAAAATTATATCGAGAATTTGCATTATTCCTTTCATATAAATGTAAATATATTACTAAATATACTATATACATATAGTATATTTAGTATATACTAAATTACTAAATATATTACTACGGAAACTATTGTTACATTCCTGGAGTATATTATGAATTTATCAATGAATGTTTTTAAAACTTAAATTGTATTCTGTTTATTTGGATTATGTTTAAATAAAAGATCTAAATATAATATCAGTGTCTTCCAATTACAAAAACTATTTTACAAATACTACATTTAATAAAATAATTAATTTATTAAAATAATCGCCTACCTTTTATGATATCTCACTGATTTGTACAATATGACCAAAACAATTTTAGTGTAGAAATTTGTTTTTTACATATCAATTTTATTAATATAAAGAAATTTATTTATTAAAACTAAAAATACATCGCAATACCTATAAATTATAATATCTAAATAGCTGGCGCAAGTTTTTGTTTTATACATACATGTATTTTAAGAATACTTTAAAAGATTGATTTTTTAAATCTTTTTAAACATTAACTATTTTTTACATGTACATTTCTGCCAAATGTTAAACTGATGCCACAATAATTTTAAATGGTTAGGGTAATTTTCTAAAAATATTGAGAAAAAAAATTATAACAATACCAATAAGATAAATCTGTTGTTCTCCTCTATTGTCAAAAAAAAAATTTACAATTATTGTTTAAAAAAATTTTTTTTATTATTATTCTGAGATTATGAAGGATTATGAATTATTATTACTGAATTATTCTGAGATATACAATGAATGTTTTTATAAAATTTATTATTATTTTTATTTTATATATATATATGTTTTTAAAGAATTAGCAGGCAAATCATTTTTTATGAATCACAAGTAATTTTCATTATTAAAAGACTTATTTAAATTTAGTTTCTCCTGAACTCCTATTCTTATTTAAATTAAACTTCTAAAGAAAACTTTAATTAAATTAAAACCTAAAGGACTGACGAGATAAACAATTATCTAACGATTGCTAATTATACAAAAATATATGCATCCATTACCATATTCTTGGTACAGTACTGAATATGAATATAGCAAATAAGTTTAAGTTAGCGAAACACTGTATAGCATATATTTGATGGAATACATATACTTTTATATTTTACAATTAGAACAAATTTTGGCACTTTAAGTAAATTTAAATATGATAAGTCATATTTTTTTTAATATGGTATACCCTGAATGTATGAGAATTTTCATTCGTCATTTTCCATTGATGTTCAACGTATGGGCATTTTAAAATATTTATTGTTTATCTAATTAATTTTTTCCGATTTTTTTTTCTATCAATATCAAATTAACAGAGCGCAATCAAATCAAAAATAAATGAAAGAATTAATGAATAAATAAAATATTTTTTTCCGCTAAAAAAATATTTCTGGAAGATTGCAATGAATTACATTATGCTCAACAATTGCAAGTATTTTCAAGACATTATTCAAGAATGCGTTTTCAAATTGAAAACTCTTATGGAATAATTATAGACAACATGTATTTTCAATGGAATTAAAAGATAATAGTAAAATAACAGAAAATTGTTATTGAAAAAGAACTAGGAGAAATTAAATACAACAAAAATTTGTCAAATATGCGCACTTGTTATTTGAGAATAGCAGACACCTACATAATGGTAAAATGAATTTTCAATACTTCACATTTCGAAGACAACTTAAATCACAAGAGCATTTATTTCCTGACAGTATTAAAAAAGAAATAAAACGAACATAATTATCAAGCAATTATTCAAGAAAGTTTTCAAGCTGAAAACTATTATTTAACGAAAGGAATTTGAAACAATGTTTCCGTAGAAATTATTTTTGGCATTAATTCATAAAAGCTACATAATTGGGACATATTTCATATTTAACGAAAGAATTTTGAAATTTTTCCGTATAAACTATTTTTGACATTAATTCATAAAAACTACATAATTGAACAGATTTCATAAAGCCAATTATTTGCCATTTTAACTATAAACTTTTTTTCTAAATATTTTGTGTGCGTCTACTATTCAATTCCTTATCTTCGTGCGTATTGTCTATGAGTTCTATTTTCACTGCTCCATGTTGTTTCTCCTTTGCAATTGCTCTTATTCAGCAAAGGTGCTTTCTCTCCCCGCCTTCATGATGGAGTGTTTCTCCGCATCCAATTTCAGTAAAAACTTGGTTGGTAAACGAGTAGGCATGCAAAAATGAATGGATTAGCTGCGAACATCTGTTTCGCTCACTCGAAACTTGCCTGCTTCTGGCTCAAGTACGGCCTAAAAATACTCCATCTAAAAGGATCAACAGCAACGCCGGATTCTGCAGCCTTGTATTAGTTTGAATGAATTAACGTCGCACAAGAATTTCCACGGAAACATTGTTTCAAAAACACCTTCTGTAAACAATTGTTTTCATTTTGAAAACACCTCATTGAATGATCTCTTCCACTATTTGCAAAATTAGGATTGGAAACGCATTTTATTTTAATGAAGCTACAATTAAGTCAATAAGGAATTAGCACGTTTGCTCTTAACCTTCAGATGAAACATTTTGACAGTTGGCTTTGTTTAAAAATGAGAAAAATTAAATTATTGCATTTTTTTCCTTATTATTTTTATAGATTTTTTTTTTTCTTCCAAATCGAATTGCAAAAAGTTATAGCAATAAATAAAATCCTTTTTTGAAAAGTTTAAAATGAATTTCCATTCCAATATTGATCAATTCTATTGATTTAAATTCTTTATAAAAGGCCAGTGTGAAGATTTTTTTTCGAATCGAATTTCGAATTTTTATATTTATTAAAACATTTATGAATCTCATAAAATAATATCAAGGCATAAGATGATCTTAAAAAATCAAATATAGATTTAGAAAGTTTGAAGTCATAAAAAATTTAAAAAAATTTACATTTATAATAAACTAAATTGTAACTCCATTAATTTACTATGTATTAGATTCCTTATATTAAACTTGTGCTGATTATTTTGCATTAAAATATTTTACTATTAGTTTCATTTTTTTTCTAAAATTAAGTTAACCATTAAAATAAAAATTTTAAAAAAACATTGCATTAATTTCTAAATTGTTAATGTTTCAAGTTCTGATGCTGTATAATAGAAAATGTTATATATTAGATTTTTAAATTTTGATGTTTAAAAAAATGTTTTGTCACATATTCAAGTGAATTATTATTATTTTATTATTATATGAGTAACTAGCTTTTCGCATTAGCCTGCCAATAAATTTAAAATATAATTTTCAATTAAATGTAATTTCAAAATTTTTTTTATCGTTTAGGATGAAATAAAAGTTTTTAGAGTAAAGAAGTTTTATAGCACAGATACTATTTAAAGTAATAATAAATTGTAAGAAAATTACATTTATTTTGCTAAATTTTTAGAATACTGTTGTATATACAATATTTGTGTGATGTCTGCGCAATTCCATTCAAAATTTCAAAAATTGAATTATTAAAAAATAGAAAAATATTCGAAAGAAATTATTTTTAAATAATTTTTTTAAAATATATCATTTTTATAATCTACAAGTCTGAATTTTCCGAAACTCCTACAATTTTTTAAAATTGAGGTAGACATTTAAATTAATTGTCATTTAAACCAATGTTTGGTAAACTAATAAAAACATCGTTTACTCAAAGAAAAAATAGTTTATTCGCTTTCAATTACTAATTATCTTAAAATAAATTACAATCCGTGAAAAATTTAGATCGCTTAAATGCATGCATCGCTCAAAAATATTATTAGAAAACACAACTTGCTTTAATAACATTAAAAATATTTTTAATCAAAAATTATTACCAAAATTTTGTTTTAAATTAACTGTCGTTTAAGATATTTTGAAAATTTCGCTTTCATATAGTGTTTAATTTTAATATTTTTTGTGAATTTGATTATGTGTTGGGAGAAAATAATAAATTAACTAATTTTAGTAATTTTGTTTCGGTTTAAGAATTAAAAAAAAGTCACCTTACTTAATTTTAAGCCTTCTGTCTCGAATTCAAACCTAGGCCACCCGGGGATTAATCCTAGGGTCTTTCATGTTCGGTGAAGTTAGGATATTGGGCCTGCGAAAATGATGCATGTATTAGGTATATTGAATCAAACAATCTATAGTTTCATTAAAATATCAAAAATATAATCATAATTTAACTAACACTAATTACTTTAATCATATAGTATTTAAAGGTCAATATAGTGAATTCCAATTTAACAATTGATGATGTTTTCGGAAATATCAAATAGATTTGAATTACGGGTTTTATTTAGGTATTTTTCTTTTAGCGCAATCTGTTTTTAAGATACTGATTTTTGTTATATTTTAGGGAAACTCTACTCTTTTAAAAGGAGTTACTAGTTTTCTATGTTAATTTTTTATTCGAGTGTTTTATTTAGACGAGTTAATAATTGTGATTTATAAACAAAATAAATCCTTTTGAAATTTATATTCAAGTAAATCCTTTTGAAATTTATGTGCAAAATAAATCATTTTGAAATTTATGCGCAAAATAAATCATTTTGAAATTTATGCGCAAAATAAATCATTTTGAAATTTATAAGCAAAGTAAATTATTTTGAAAACTTTCGAAGAGTTAGGGTGAAATAAATTAAATAAGTTACACTTACTATTGAACATGGAATTCGATGAATCATGAGAATGTATTTTTAAAATTAATAGAGCTATTATGATCTTGTTTCAAAAATAATATACTTTAATACTACTCTTTAAATTACAAAGAATAAAAAAAAAATTTCATAAAAATATTATATAAACTTGAGAAAGAAATAAACACTTTTGAGAAAAGTGAAGTTATTTTTAAGACGCTTAAACTGAACAAAATATATTGAACATCGTCACATTATGTACTCTAATATAAATTAAATTTTTTTTCTAAAAAATATTCTTGAATATAATAACAAAAAAATTAATTCAAAAGAAAAAATATTCTGAAATTAACTTTATTTGTATAAACAATTATATACATATATAGTGAGAGAAAAAGAAATAGCAATTACTGAGTGTTAATATTCCTTGTTATAGCAAAAACACTCACTTCTTAGGAGACAAAACTTTAATTCATTTGTAATGCTTATATAAATATCGATAAATATATAGATGTGCCATGAATTTAAATATAAAATATTATTTATCTATTATTTTGAACTGCTGCTATACAGCAAAATGGTCAACTACAAATTTTCTAATTTTAAAATGCCGTAGAATTATACTTAACAATGAAAACTAATTCCAATATTTTTTTATTTTATTTAAAGAGAGAGAAATGTTACATTATCTTCTTTGTCTAAAAGTATTTAATAACAATTATTTTAAAAAAGCATTTATTTAATACAGCTTATAAAATCCCTCTTTTTTTTTTTTTTTTTTTTTTTTTTTTTTTTTTTTTTTTTTTTTTTTTTTTTTTTTCATATTAAAATAACTAATCATATAACATACTTTTCAATCGTCGTACATTAGACTTATTTTTTGAGAACTATAGTACGATTTTTTATTGATAAGTGTAAATTTTTAAAATATTTAAGAAACATTTATTTAGCTTTTCAGATGAAGTATTTATTCTCCGATGAATTTAAATTGAAAAATTGGGGTAGTTATTTTAATATTTTTTTTCAAATGAATTTAATGTGGATTATTATCTCACTAGAAAAATTTGTTTGACTTTATATTAATTGGTTAAATAAGAAATAAAACAGCACTTACTTTATTTTTTATAAGGTTCATCCCCCACAGGCCAGGTTTCGAGACAGTGCTTTAGAAATGAAGGCTAAATAGGAAATAAGATTAGTATAAAAAATACCTGTCTCCAGATCAATTTTAAAAATTCCTCTGGATCGTACGAAAATTTATCTACATTTTCGGAAATTTTTTCAAAATCGAATTTTTATTGATATATTTTGATAAAAGTACTCAATAATTATCAATATGTTTTAATCGCTGATAAAAATTACTGATAATTGGTAATAATTACATCGGTTTACCCAGTATCTTTTGATGATCAGATATGATAAATAAAGAAAGGATTTCATTAAACGTTTCATTGCGTAAAGATTGCTAATAATTCAGTTAATGGTAATAATTCAGTTAAAAAATGCGAACTACAAAAACCGCATGTCCTATAGCAATGTTTGCAATTCTTCAAAATTATTTGGTAATTATTTGTTGTGATGTAAATAAAATTCGTTGTCGATTAATAGTATGTCAACTAAAAACTTCTTTCAAATAAAAAAAAAATTTTAATTAATTTTCATGAAGATATTTTTATTTCTGAATATTTACTGATTACATATTTATTCATTCTTAAATGCATCTTTAATCTTTTAATTTCATTCTTAATTTCATCATTAAATATTAAAAACTTTTTGAAGTTGCTATTAATGGTTATATATTTCTATCAATTACAAATAAAAAATGTCCGGTGTTTTATATTATATGTTATAAATTAATAACGATTTTTAAGAATTTCAAAACAGATAACTATATTTTCATTAGATACATATATTATATCAAACTTATTATAAATTTATAAATTTTAATTTTTTCTTAAATTTGTTATAAATTTTTCATTAATTCGATGGAAATTTGATATTTTGCTGATAAAATCAAAATATAAAATCGAATTAAGAATCTAATTATATTTATTTTTGTAATATGTAATAAAAAAACTAACTACAAACTGAATCATTTAGCGCAAACAAAAATTACGTATTGTAGATTTGGTTTTTTTTTTAAAATGATTGCCATATATTATACTTACTTTTGATATTAATGATTAACTTCAAATATAGTTTATTTTTTAAATATGTTAAAAATTAATGACAAAAGTACATAAAATAAACTTACCTTATTATTAATTGGGAATCCATGCTAATCCAAATGTTGGCTCTTGATATTCTTATTGAAATGCTCTCAGTTATAAAATTTAATATTTTTTAAAAGCATATTAATGTTAAGAGAAACTTAGGAACATAAAATCACTATGTGCATACAAAAAGCTCATTAAATTAAACAGAAAAAATATATAAATAGTCTATATTATGCGTATAGATAAAAATGTAAGCACCAGTGTTTTAAATTTTTCTGAATACTTAAAATACACTGAATTAGGAGCATGAAAACTACTTCAAAGTTTTAGATTAAAAAACAGATAGTGTATTATAGTTAGTATAACTGAATCTAACTATATCGTTTATAGTTCGATTCAGTGTGTAAAATTACTTCAGAGTGTTTAGATTGAATTAAAAAAAAATAATGAAAATATCAAGGATTTTCCATTTTTAAATTTTTTTAAAGAAACACTTTAAAAAAAACAACTTTTTTTTACCACTCCCTTTTCTCCATTTTGTCCGTAAATTATTTCATAAAAAATATTAAAATAAGATTCTGTATTCATATAAATCCAAGCAAATAGTTTAAAATCATTCCATAAAATTAAATATTCTTCAAGAAGTGTTATACAACAAGTCAAATAAGATTTACAAGGAATTCGAAGTAACATGTAAATTTTCAAAAGTAGGAATGTTAAAAATAACCATTCTGATTGTTCAGTACACTATTAAATATATAAAAAGACCAATACTGATCTATTACTAATGAAGCATGCAATGGTTAAGAGCAGTACTATAGCACATAAATAGGTATTTAATGATCAATGATAGATTTTACCCGCAATTTTTTTTATACCAGTGGTTTTCTCATTTTTTTCAATACGCTGCCAACAATAAAAGAAAATACTATTTCATGTCCATCCCTATCTTTAATAATTAAATGTCCAAGAGCTTTTATTATATTTGATTTATTAAATGAAAAGTATTTTTTTTATTGAAAATTAAATTATTTAAAATATTAGGTTCCAAAAAAATTAGTTTTGCTGTTTGCATTTAATCAATTCTAAAGAACAAAATTTTTTGTATTATATAACCGATGAAATATTTAATTATTTAACTGATAAAAATTGACTCTTTTAAAAATTATCACTTTTGATACTATAGTACTACTTTAATACCAAGTTGTATCAAAAACTTATTTAAAAATGAAATCAATAAATTACTCAACAATTTAAAAAAACAAAAAACATAGTTGTACGAAAATAAGTATTTTAAGATTCACATTTTGCCTGAGTTAAATAACAATCACACTTACTTATATGATAGCTTAATGATACTTATATGATTGGCTTATACTTTTTATGATAGAAGGCAATTATCAATAATTTTGAAATTGATGATTAAAAGCTTATTCATTAAAAATGTTTATTAGATTTTTTATTTTCCTAAGTGAATAAGTAGCCTAACTTTTGTCTGCGGGAAATAGGGTGAGCCTCCCCTTGATAAACTCCCTTCACAGTTTGAGAACTACTACTTCACGGTGAGTCCAAACTCATTAGCGTACGTAAAGGATGTTTATAGGGGATAAGACCTGATCCCGCAGCGGCATTTTTCTGTAGGTCTCCTAACCTTCTTAACTCCTTTTCCCCATAGAAAGGGACGGTATTTTAAGATCCCCATATAACACTGTATAGCTGGATTATCTGTTTTACCCATTAAAGTTGCTTTTTAATTTCATTTTCAGAACAAAATTATTTTTTAACCTATTTAATCTTTAAAAAAAATTACTTATTTTTTTTTCTTAATTTTTTTAAAAATATCTATGTATATTTAATACTTAACTTACGGACAAAATGGTGAAAAAGGAATGTTATTCACTCTCTCTATCAGTGTCAATGTCTGAATTAAATGTTTCTTTGTCATTGCATTTTAATTTATCATGGAGATTTAATATGATACTTCACTATGATAAGAATTTATTAAGGACATTTTTTTATAGTCAAATATCATAAAAAAGGCAAGTTTAATTTATAGATATTTTACACATAAATAAGTTTCTTTTAATTTTAACAGATAAATAAATTCTTTTGTTGAAGTTTCTTTTAATTTTAACAGATAAATAAATTTTCTTTTGTTGAAGTTTCTTTTTATAATTTCCTTTTCAGAACAAAATTACTTTTCTCAAAGATTAAACCATTATAAAAATTACTTAAATTTTTTCTTTAAAAAGTTTGTTTTTAATGTCTGTGATATATTTAATACTTAATAACTTATAATTTTTTAATTGAGTGAAATGCCTCTTTGTTAGTATATTTAAATTAGAATTTATCATGAAGAATTAATTTATTATGCCTTCTTCACTATAATAAGAATTTATTACGGACATATTTTATAGTGAAATATCAAAAAAAAGGCAAGGTTAATTAAGTGATATTTAACAGATAAAATATTAAATGGTATTAATTCTAGTAATGGCCATAATTCTAGAAATGTTAATAATTCTGAAACTGATAATAATTTATTACTTCATATATTTACCGAAATAATTTCTGCCTTTTTTTATTCTAATATTCAATTAATTACAGAAAAGTTTGCTAACTTTTTACCTATTAACTATTTAGATTAAATGAAACATTTTCCAACAAATTTTTATGCCATAAGACATTTCATCAATTAAAAAATATAACAATTTTCTAAAAAAAGCCATAAATTAAAGACGCATTTAATGACTTGGGTGAAATGACTCCATATAATTCATTTTATCAAGATTATGTGGGAAACGAATGCTTCACATCTTTAAAGAAGCAATTTCATGAATGTAAATGTATTGACTTCTCATTAATCTTATCCATGCTTCTCAGTCAAAAGAAAAACTTCTTCGATACAGACAATGATGCTTATATTGCAAGCGACAGAAATATTTAATGGATTTTCAATAGAATTTGAACAGTTTTGAACAATTTTCTGCTTTTCTGATTTAAGGATAAACAATAAAATTCGCAAAATATTACATAGCTCATTACAAAGGGGAAAAAATGACTATTAAGCCCCAAAAATTATTTACAGCCTAAGAGTTATTTTATTCATTGGCATTTTTTCATTGAGTTAAAATAGATTAGAAAATGAATTGAGCTTAAATAAATGAAATTGTATATACAATTTATATTTTTAATTTCTTAACTTTGCATTTATGCTATTTCCAATTCTGATAATCTTAAAGATAATTTATTATTTTAAATGAAATATGAAGAATCTCTATTTGATACATAGTGTTTCATTATAATTTTTTAAAAATATTTGTTTATATAATTATTAAAAGGGAATTATAAAAAAATTGACGCTAATTTGAGTATACACTTTTATACAATTTTTGTTTATGCTAATAGTTTAATATTTTTATACGAGACATTTTTGTCTTCTATCTAATAAATGTCAAGAAGACATAATTTTATAGAAAATAATTTAAACTAAAAATATTTTAACGTTTTATTTTTTTAATGTTATCATCGAATAATAAAATTATTGTCTTAAATTAACTCTCAAAAAGCAACAAAAGCATGTTTTTAAAATTTACTTGATAATCAAAAGTAAAATTAATGTTAATTCAAATTTCGGGGATCAATTATTTAAGGTTTAAGATTGATCATATTTACAAGATTTTTAACTTACACGACTTTTACAATAAAAGGATTGTAAATATTGCAATAAATATTAAAACTGTCAATCAGTTAACTGTCAATAATGTTGCAATTTGTGAATAACAATTTCATTAGATTTCTGATTTAATTATAAATATCAAAATTGCAACAGCACGTTGTTTTAATAGAACTTATTGATACTCATTTTAAAAAGTATTGATAGTACACAAACGTTTAATTAATAAATAATATTTTAATGGTCAACTGGTAAAAATGATGACTCATTTCTGAACTAAATTTTCAAAAAATCAATTAAATTCATTTAAATCAATAAATTTCAATAAAATTCATTGTTATTTTTATTTATAAAATTAGAACTCAGAAATGATGTTTAAAAAAAATTTTTTTTTAAACATTTTTTACATTCAAGATAAAAATTACATATTCTTACACAAGAATACATATAAAACCTAGTAGTTAATCAAAAGAATATTTCTAGGATGAAAAATAAAAAAGGCCATGACATGTAAATTAATTACGTATTATGAATATTTAATTATATTTTTTATTGTAACTAACTGACAAAAAGTAAGTTATCAGATTAATTATAAAGGCTAAATTGCATTCTGAAATCATCAATGGATAAAGAACCAAATGATTTTTAAAAAGGAACCTGGAACATTCTGAAGTTACTTTAACTAAAAATTGATTTCCACTTTAAACAACTTGTAAACAATTACAACGATTAGACGCTTACAAAAATTTACATCAACTAGACGATTACAAAACTTGTAAACAATACCATAGTGAAAATCCGAAAGCTATATAATGGTTTATAAACGTTTTTTCAATTAAAATTAACGGCATTTTTTAAAATTTAATTTTTTGCAAAACGAAACCTTTCATTTAAAACCGCTCTTCAAAAAACAACTGGCAACTAAAGCGCTGCTCAATTGCATAAAAGTATCAAAACCCATTAAGCGTCATGTTGTAAAACTTCTTTTAAGCCTCGTCCCATTCATCCTTTCCTTCAAGTGTTGGTAAAAAACAACCGAAGAAATCCAATCGGTGGCTGTGTCTGAATGAACAGGCCCAATTAAAACTAGACGATTACAAATCACACAGCCAGGCGCAACGATTCTAAAAGTAATTGTGTCCGCTAACTCTTTTCGACACGGAATTTTGTCAAGTCGACTCCCCGTGGACCCTGCGAAAACATTGGCTGCTTGTTGATGATGCGGGACAATCAATCAACATTTTGCTTCTACATAAAGTGTTAAAATTTGGCGGTTAGAAAACACAATAGCTAACAAGAAAATGTTCCTCCAATTCTTCGAAGCAAGATTTTTTTTCCACATTACGTATGCATGACAATTCGTTTAAGGAAAAGATTTCTTCACCAGTTTGGTTTTATTATTTTATTTCAGGCTTTCAAAGTTCAAGATCGATTTTGTAATTAAGGTGGCTCAGTAATTATTCAAATTAAAAGCCATCTTGGAAAAAATATAAGCTAATTAAGGAGAATAGAATATTCATTCGGACAGACGTTTTTGAAATATACTCGTTTTCGCCCGTGAAAAAAAAATTTTTTACCTCTTCAGTCTTTTCGCTTCTATTTGTTGGAGTAAGTCGCTGTACAGCAAATAAATGTTTATCGACAAGTGATAAATTGTTCTCAACTTCTTTATGTCATAAGTTTGTTTCATTTAAAATTATGTATTTTATGAAGAAAGAAAAAGTTGTGTAAATCTGGGTTCTTTAAAAGTTGTTAATAAATTAAAGATTTTAAATGAGAAGTAAATTTAAAGCTATTTGGAATCATTTGGATATTATATGCTAGGTAATATTTTTATATTTTCAAAATAAAGGTAATATTGTTTTAGAATGTCATATAGAATATTTTTTTTTTTAATTTGCACATTAAATTGACGGAAAAAATTTTTTTTTTTTTTTTTTTCATCTACCTAATATCGTCTTTGCAATTAAAATTGGCGTAAATAATCTCAAATACGATTTAAAAACAAATTTACAATTTCTTTTAATCTAAATTTTTAATGAGTAACGTACAAAATTGGGTATATAAATATATTCAGCAATTGAGATATATGCAATACAAACTAATATCGATATAACTATTTCCATCATATGAATATACAATGACAATAATAGCGTTGATAATAGCTGTATCAATGATACAACAATAGCTGTTGGAGTAGATACATTAATACAATATTAGTCACATTGATACAATAACACTTGTATCAATGTGGGGTTTTTTTATATTAAGCAATTTTATGGCTTAACATTACAGAAATCTTGCAAGATTTCAATTATTTTTTATCTTGTCATTTTGGAAGGAGATAAATGGAATTATACACAATACCTCCAAAAAATTAATATTTTTTAAAAAAACTTAAAACTTAAACTTTTTTCACACATATATTTCAATTTTCGTAAGTTTTTTAAAAAAAAGTAATAAATAAAAAACAAGAGTTGTATCAATTAGTATTCATTAGCTTTCCTTATAAATCACTTGAGAAATTTACTCATTAATAAAAAACTTGGGAAAAATAAAGACAAGTTTTTATTAATTAATAATATAACAGTGAATTAAAATATACATGCAACCACCATAAATAACATTCCGTTTTCCTTATCAGTACTACTTCAAGCGAATCAACAAAGAAAAAAAAATTCATTGATATCTTGTTATAAAAGCGTTCCTATACATTAAAAGATATTTTTTCTCATTAAACACACTTGAATAGTCCAATAAATTTGATGACAAACTTTTTCTAAATAATTTACTCAATGGTAGAAACTAACTGGGCGTACTTCTAGAACCATAACAAAAAATATTTTTAAAGTTACAAACTAAAACTAATTTCCCACCCCTCCACAAATAAATCTTCCTCTGACCATGAATCAATCAACCATTTAATTGTTTAAAGTGTAACACATAATTTACATTTTAAATATAAACAGTAAGATTGAATTGAACTAATGATGTTTTTAGAAGATGTTCCAAAACATGAAAACGATACTCTTTAAAGGAATTTAAATCTTTCAGCAACTGATAAAGTTGTCTAAGACTTGTACCAGTTTCCTCATTAATAGGCTTTAAATAATCAATTTCACTACGAAGCCGAGTCATTCTGAAATTCGTAGAACAGCATTTTAGTTAACTATCAAATAATAATTATTCAACAAAAATCATCAAAATCAACAAAAAATTATCAAATTGCAGGACATTTTTTTTTATATTTTCAAAAGTTTTTTCTTGGCATTTTTTTTTTTCATTTAGATTTTTATTAATAAATAATGAATAATTGTAAATAAAATTTTTTACTTTTATATCGCAAACCAGAAAAATGTCTGTAAAGTTTTAAAACCAACGAAAAAGGAATTTAAGGATTTATTTTTCACATAATCAATAATAGAAAAGTTTAAAAAACTAACAAAAAGCTGTTATTTAGTTTTGAAAAATAACTTAGTAAATCTTCAATATTAAAAAATAAAAATAATTAATGATAAATAGTAGTTTAGTTTAAAAAATACCATTGCTTATTTTAAAATAATTTTTTTTTTTAGTAATTTTTAATGTTGGCCACATTTATAATATTGAAAAACATTTCATGTGATATGAAATGTGTTTGATATTTCTAATTTCATAATGTTTCATACTGTGATTTTTCAGTATGAAACATTAGTATCATAAATAGATTGAAATATAAAATATTAAAATCTAATATATTTATTTATAATAAATATTAAAAAGAATGAATTTAAAATTTTCAAAAGAGGATGCCAAGCGATGATTACATATCAAATAAAAAACATTTAAAATATATATCAAAATTAAACGCAACAATAATTTAATTATTTCAAAATATATATATTGTTTCTACTACACAAGCAAATAAAAGTTATTGTTCTTTTCTCAAACATAACATTTAAGAAGTTCGAAATTGAAAACATACAATACACCACTGTATTTAGATGCGATTTTTCGAATAAGTTAAAAAAATCAAATAACTTCTTTCAAATAATGCATTTTTAAATACAGTTTTAAATAAAAAAATTTAGTCTATTTCAATTTCTCAAGTAATATATATATATTTTTTTGATAATTAAAGGATAATGTAAGCGACTTTTTTTATAATTTCCACACAAAAAATTATAATTGTTTTGTATTATGATCATTTAAAATTACTATTATCATTAAAGAGTACTACAATAAAATGTTGATTTACCAGTTAAAAGAAAATAACTTTGAATATTAATTTTAAGAATATTTTTCTTAAATTTTCTAAACTATTTTAAGATGGGAATTAAAATTATTTCAGGGCTTAAATTATTTTTTAAACAACAAAACTTTAATTTTTTTTGTAATATATAAAACAAACAGTATGTAAATATATAAAGCTGTATAATTTTTTTTTTATCACATACACACAAAGCCACATTTTTTACAAGAAATACAAATTTTATGTATTAATACTAAAGAATATTTATACAAATTTAATTAATTTTAATTTAATATTTATTTTGTGTTATCATAAAATTAGAATGTGTTTAGGCTACTAAGAATCTCGTTAAAATATAAACCTTATTCATGCAATAATCATTTTTTCCCACAATTTTTTTTTCTTTGCTGGTAAATTTATGTGTATCTTTAAAAACTTCTAAATACTATAACAAGCACATGATTTTAGCAAGTTTTCAATGTTCCCCACAATTTAACTTTATCATTTCTCCACAATTTAATTATTGCCATCGTATTTCCCCACAATTTGAAATGCTGGTAAACTTATATGTATCTTTAAAAACTTTAAATACTATTATTATAAAACACATGATTTTAATAAGTTTTCACTGTTTTGTAAATGCGTTTATATATTTATAGTGATCGAAAACATTAAAATCGAATGCAAGAGGGATATAATCAAAAACTAAATATTTTTTTGAATGTTAAATTGCCACAATTAATATACGAAACAGATACATAAAAAATCGCCACAATTTAATCATGAATTAATAACATAGCTTATACTTCAATAACAATAATTAGTATAGTTTTTTAACAGGGAACTTTAAAAACACGGCATTCAAGTTTTTTAAAACTTCTACAGTTATTACATATTTTTTCTATAATTATGTATCTAGTATTCACAAATTTATATTATAACATATAAAAAGTTAACACTACTAGTCTAAAATTCCGATTTTGGAAGACGATAAATCTCCTTCAAAACAGTAGCCATTTCCGTTGCCAAATTAGACAGAATAGCTTTCATTTTTCAAAAATAAATGAGAAACGAATCATTTGTTATCCACAATCTGTAATTTGTTTACAGTTTATTGACAAACAACAGTCCCACCTTCCGACCCTCTTGTTACCACTGTTGCAAGATACGCTTTATTAATGATGTTTTGAACGGGTATGCCATTTCAGTGATTTATTGTACTTGTTGCTTTACCCTGGTATTACTTGCTATGCTACATTATCAAGAACTTACGCAACAGGACCCAAGAAGTTTTTACACTAGTACAAATTTCATTATATATATATAATCAAATGTACTTATACACTTACTGATATTCAAAAATGAATTTTTCATTTGTTTTGATCGAAAAACATGTTTGTTGCCTCACTTGTTGCTTTATGCTTCAATCATAATAAAGCCAGTTTTTAACGTTCATACTGTTGAGGAGATACAAGTAAAATCTCTAATGTTGCATTATTTTGATAAATTAATCCTAATAATCAACGATAAGACATTGATTGTCTTTTGTACAAATAATACAAATAAATGAAAAGCAAAATTACTGAAAATTATCCTGTTTTTACAAGTTAAATGAATTATTTGAAATTTTTGCAAGAACTTATGAGTAACAGGTGGATTTTTGTTCATCACAAGAAACAATGATATGTGATAATAAACAATTTTCATAAAATTAGAGAATTTTGCTTAAACTATTCATAATTTCACTGTATAAATCATATCTTAAAAAATAATTTTATATTACTAATAAAATTCAAATTATCATATTTTATATTATATAACAAAAATCTATGAAACTCAAAATTTTAAATCCTAGAAAGACACAAAAAATAAATGAAAATACCCTTGCTGTTTTTAATTTTTTACACACAATTTTATATCTAAATTTATAAACCCCGGCCATACTAAACAGTACTACAGGTTGTAATAATTTTAAAATAACACTAAAAAATCTTCAAATCTTGTCCTTTTAGACAAATGAACATTTTTGTTATGTTACAGACCATAAGTTTAAAAGATGTTACAGATCCTACAGTTGCCCTAAAATAAGGATCATTCATAATCATATGCAAATAATTCAAAATTGTTTAACTTTAGTATCTTACATGAAGTTTCTACACCACTTTGCTATGAGATTTTTAAAGCAAAACAGCTTAAAACAAGATAAAATTTTGTAAGACTTACCAGGCTTTGGTGTACTCCTTTTGACTTGCATCCACTTATATGTGGGCATAGGTGTCGGTTGAGATGTTGACATACGAGTCCTGTGTACAGAGGACCCGTACTGGTACCCTCCGTTCATTTGACAACTTTCTCGCAGTGCTGGATCGTAATTTTCGTACCCTCCGAAACCATTTCTTCTTGAAATACTTAAAGAATCGAGGTAGGGGTACGTCGCTGGGGGTACACCGAAACCCGTGACAACTCGGGCTCCTTCGGGTCCTATAGGAACACCTTGAGGATGGTCTGGTGTCTGGTGTGCACCAATTTCGTAGGTATAGTCCAGGTTTCGGTACGGATGGACGTACGCTACATTGCGAGGAGGTACATCGGCTACGGCACTGTAAGGTGAGTGGTGATGATGGTGGTGGTGATACGTGGGTGTTTGGTTATTGGCATGTCCCATCCGCTGGTGATGCTGTTGTTGCTGGTGAAAATGGGATTGATCAAGATTGGTGTAACTGAGTCCATTGCTATCACTAATGATCTGGTGAGGAGTTGGATGCCCATTCGTAGTCTCTGGGTGCAGAGGTGATGTTCGTAACTCAGGTGCGCTCGAGTACGGAGTCATAAGTGTGGTAGGCAAATACGAGGGACCAGCTGGCTGTATAACACGCTCTGGAGTTTGCTGGTGGTGGTAGTAAGCAGTGATAGAGTCCGACGAAGTTGCGGCCGAGCCGCCGTTATACAACGGTTGTTGCGCCGGTGGATTGGACGCCGTCCCGTAACTGGTCGCGTCTCCTCCGTTACGGCATACGGAGGCGTACACGACATTAGAATTCATAATAACCCTTGCAGGTCAAACTTTTTTCTTCTTTCCAGTCAGAGTCCGCAAAAGTAGGGGCTTACTTTGAAAAAGGATGAGGCCTCTCGAAATTAGCTGTCTCGCCGGGAGATAAATCAGAAAATAAACGGACGGTAAATCATCGCGACCGAGCTTGACAGAAATATGGGAGTTAAATGAAGCACGTGACTCCCGCGTTCGACCAATCGAGTCGCGAGTAAGGCGGAGTTCGGGAGCTTACGAGCGGCAGGCACAAGCCATTAGAAGCACAGTTTTCCGATAGGATTCAGTGACAAGTTTTTAAGGGGGGGGATTCTTTTTTTTCTTTTCTCCACCTTCTTTTCTCGGCGCTGGGGTAGGCGAGGGGGTGTTTTAATGCCCCTATCGCTAATTTTGCTAACAGGTGTTTCGAATAACTTTCTTTTCAAATGGATAGCAATGAGATCATACAAATCCGTAAGTAAATGAAGTCTAAAACTTTTTCTATGAAGTTCAAACTCTTTTAGGCAGTTGTTTAGATGCAAAAGAATCTTCGGATAACTTTCACAACGTTGCAATAGAAATAATCAGATATTTGCGACTTTTCAACTAAAATCCAAGAACTGTCAATCTTTTGGTTTGATATTGTTTAATTCCAGTTTTCTGATGATTTAAAACTTCTTTCCATAAAATAAAATCTTAAATTTTTTTATTCGTATTAATATTAATAAATATTTATATACCCCTCGAAAAAAATCTACCAGGATCAGTCTAAAAAAATTTAAAGTTTTTTTCGATAAAATTTGAGATCAATATAATGTTTTTACAGATCTTCACAATAAATACGGTGTTTAAAAATTGAATATTTTTTCTTTAAAAATGTAATTGAAATTTCAAATAAATATTAATGCAAAAAATATAGTTTTTTTTTTGTCTACTGATAAAATTCCGTAAGAAAATGAAGTTCAAAACTTTTTCTATGAAGTTCAAACTTCTTTAGACAGTTGTTTAAATTCAAAAGAATTTTCGAATAACTTTCACAATGTTACAAAATGAAATAATTGCTTATTGAATTCTGTCAATCTTTTGGTTGTTTGACATTGTTCAATTCCAGTTTTCGGATTATTTAAAACTTCTTTCCATAAAATAATGAGATCTCACAAGCTTTTTATATATCTTTATAAATGAATTTTAATAAATATTTATATGTCCCTTCAAAACAAATCAGCCAGGGTCAATCTAAAAAAAAAAAAAAATTTTTTTTACATAAATTTTGTGATCAATACAATTTTTTTACAGATCTTCACATTACATTAATACAGTGTTTAAAAGTAGTTGAATAATATTTTTTCTTTACTTATGTTATTGGAATTTCAGATAAATATTAATGTAAAAAATATATTTTTTTATGTCTACTGATAAAATTCAAAAAAGTACATTTAAAATAAATTTTATTATCAATTTCAATTGAATTACTTTTGTAATCGATTTCTGTCACTTCTTTTAATTCTATTTTGAAATGTCTTTTAAAAGTTCTTGTAGTGCGTATTTAAAATCTTGAGATTAAAGAAATTTATAATTATATTTATTTTCAGAAATAATAAATATTAATTTCAATAATTCCAGATTGATGAAAGCATTAGGGAATAAAAAAATTTCAATAAAGATTACATTTAACTTTTCAGTTTTTTTGTAAACAAATTTTTGTCACTTCATTTAATCTAATTGAATATTTAAAGTCCT
The DNA here is from genome assembly GCA_021605075.1 of Caerostris darwini. Classification (NCBI taxonomy): domain Eukaryota; kingdom Metazoa; phylum Arthropoda; class Arachnida; order Araneae; family Araneidae; genus Caerostris; species Caerostris darwini. The sequence continues at coordinate 335,526 of BPLQ01005473.1, forward strand.
GGTCAGGTTTATCAGATGCATCAGTTTATCTCATTTAAACAATTAAAATTTTGCTGCTAAAAATCACAATTGTATTTCCTTTTAAAGTAATAAAAATAAATTAATAATATCGGTACATTTTAGTACCACATTATCTTGCTGATTGCATAAAGCGGTTTATCTGATTAAACAATTAAAATTTTGCTGTTAAAAATCACAATTGTATTTCCTTTTAAAATAATAGTAAATTAACTAATATTATCGGTACGTTTTACAATAGTACCACATTATCTTGTTGATTGCAGAATACGGTTTGTCTGATTTATATAATTAAAATGTTGCTGCTAAAAATCACAATTGTATTTAATTTTAAAGTAATAAAAATAAAATCACTAATTTTAGTACCACATTATCTTCCTGATTGCAGAAAGCTGTTTACCTGGTTTATACAGATAACATCTTCGAAATTCACGACAAAAAATCACAATTACATTTACTTTAAAGTAATGAATATAAATTTAATTAGCAATTTGTTTTAATATGGAGCCATTTCTGGAAATACCAGAAAAATTTGCAAAGAAAATCGGGCGTTCGCTCCACAAGAAGCAATGTCAGAATTTCGAAGCAGCTCCGTCAATCCCAGGTTGAACGAAAACACGAGGTGATTCCTGGGAAGGAATTTGGGTGGCGGCAAACATGGAAGCCGATTTTGTCATTGGTGGAGAAGGAAAAAAAGAAGAATGATAAGTGAACGAGCATTAATGTTTTGGAGTTCTCCTCTCACCCAGACTTAGGTGCTCCCTCCTCCCTCAGAATTTTTTTTTTTTTCTTTTTCACTTTTCACCCGAACAGCTGCTCGAGTTCTGCTTTGAACCTTTTGCGCAGATGTGCGTCAGCAAGAATTGCCGTTTGCAAAGCACTGCCAGAGCTTACAGTCCCATTCACCAAAAATAGAAAAGAGCAATAAACCCTTTTAAAATAAATAATTACAGACAACATCGGGAATGCTCTATGCCAAACATTGCTGAAGTAAATTCAATTTCAGTTGATGAAATTATGAGTTTATTATATTACTTAGTGATGAAATGATGACAGAATTAAATCGGTCTTACAGACCTTACAAAATTTTAATCCGATTTAGAAGATGTCAAGTATATTCCAAAAAGTTGTCCTCTAAATAGTTTGGTTTGCCACTCTACGATCATTTTTTGCACATTTTAGGCTAATTAGACCGGACCTACAATCACCGCCAAGATTCGAACCTGAAGTAACAAAGGCCAAAGTTCTAACCAATTGGCCGTCCTCTAAATAAATAATTATAAAAAGAAAAGAAATCAATGTCTTGGTGAAAATAATGGAACTTGGATGTTATGGTAATAAACAACCATGTCCGAGAATGAAGATGCCATGACCATCGAGTACAAATTAAGCTTTGAGTATTGTAATGTCACAGAAAAATGTTACAAAAAATTTCTTTCATTAAAAATATCTATTATTTAAAATGGCAGTACATAAAACTAAAATTTATCCAAGTTTTACATAGATATCTACATTGCATCCTCAACAACAACAGCTTAAATTTTCAGTAAATTTCTAATTAGAATGAACTAGTCACGAGGTTCTTAAAAGAAGGTTTAAATTAAATGAATGAAATGAAATATATTTAAGTTATATTAAAAATTAACCTTTTATTTCTAATGGACTTACCTTGACTTGTGATTTTCAGATATTCCTAAGGTAAAACGTGTAAGCAAAGATTTCTTTCAAACAAATTTGAAGTGTTGCCATTCAGTAAATATTTTTCAAAAAGCGAAAAATATCGATTGATGTCATAGTAAAGTCAAACGTTTTGCATCACTAAGACGTTTACATTTTTTAACAATATGTGATCGTAATTTTGATAGTAATCACTATTTTTTCTTTTTTAAGTGATAATACCTCATAACATTTTTCTCAGCTATCGAAATTTGTAAATTAAATTAATGTATCATTATTAGTTTTTAAAATTTTAGCACTAAAACTATAAAACAGAAAGCTCATCAGTTTAAAATATTTTGATATATTTGAATAAAATTATTAACAATTCATTAGCATTCTCTCTTTAATTGAATAATCAGATAATTGGTAAATACTGCAAGAGAGTAATTTCGGTTTGCGCCATTCAAGTACATTGTAAAAACCGTACGTAATTTCTTGCCAACCGAATATTTTAGAAGAATATATCTTTCTCATCATTGTTGAATACAGATGTCGAGTGCCTGAACGCGAAGCGTTCATCTACTCAATGGTATGTGAAGGCAGTAGGAAAGAAAAGTCATGATAAATAGATAATAGTAATCGTATGAATTGAGAGAAAAAAAAGAAGAAAGTAAGGAAAATGTAAATCATCGGTGATGGAAACGTAACAAGAAATGTATGATCAGCGTTGAAGTAAAATATCTAAAAAGCGATAAGTGAGCAGGAAATTACGGTGGTTTGAGGCTTCGATTCCATTTAGAAGTAGAGAAAGGATACTTGTATTTTCCATTCAATTGCGTAAATATAGTTTGTGCCTTGATGAGAGGGTTTTCGTGAGTCGCAATGGTATTGAAGAAATTTCTAGAAAGTTTAGTAATATAGTTGTCAATAGAATCAATTTTTAAATCTTGATGAATTGTAGAGTTGCGGACAAACCAGGGTGCACCAGAATATATCTTTCTCACTTTTGCAATCTTTTTATAATGAAGTTCAGTTGTATTTTACATTATAGTATAATAATAAGCATTATATGAAGTTACATATTAATTAATTAATCATTTGACATTTTTAAAACATTTTTAACATATTTATTATATAATAATAGCATAATACACCGATATTGATAATATTATATGAATTCAAATGAAGTGATGCAAAAATAAATTCAATTTTGTATGTTTACTTTGATTAAAAAGGATGCTTGTAGTTGATGTTAGCAATTAAAACTGATAACCCCCTATAACTGTGCATTTGGTACCAGCTATTGCCTACTATGCTATAGAAAGAAAGAAACATATGTTAAGTTATAGAAATAAACCATATATTTATATACATTGTAGGAATAACCTCGTGATACCATATAAAACAGCATTTAAACAACTTAGTGCCAATGATGTCATAACATAAATACAACTAAAATATTTTTTAATAAATTCTGACAATCTCCTGTACGTGAATCTGGTACGTTATCACTATGAAGTCAAGAAATCACCAATTTTATAACCAATAAGCATATCATGCAAAGAATGTAAAATTGTTATAATTATTTAATATTAACCTGTAATATCTAGATTTTCCGAAGTATTTATTAATTCCTTTACAATAAAATATAACTACATTTCAGATATAATAAAAATGTACAACACATATTAACTGAACTAAATATCATTTCTAATCTTATGACACGTATTGAAGGTTGAATAAATTCAAATTTTTAAATATTTCCAAGAAACGCTACAGAAAAAGTTATTTATAGTAAACAGCTGAGATTTAAAGTTATGATACATAAAAAAAGTATCTAATTTAGAATGATTATCCTTAATCTAATTCTTTTCGTCATTTTTTTTGTTTTTGAAATTTTACAATGAAGCAGATATATAGTAATTTTATAATGAAACAGGAAAAAAAAAAGGATATAACCATGATAAAAGTATGGTTATTAACATTACTGCATACAATTTTTAAAATTATTACAACAACGTTTAAAATACATATATACATATTTGGTATTTTTTACATAAATACAATTACTTTCTAGTACATTTAATTTTATAATCCTTGTCATTAAATTACTAAAAAAAATTTTTTTAAGTATGGTCAACTGCAGATCATAGTTAACAAAAACTTTTATAAATATTTCAATCAAGTTTCAAGAAGTATTGAGCTCGGCAAAGGTTAGAAAAATTCAGACATTTATTTTTAAGTTCAAAGTTAAGATGAAAATATATGTTCTCTAGGTAAAGTTGAAGAGCTTTTGTGATACAGAAACAAATGAAAATTACATATTACTTTAAATAAAACTGTTTTTATGTAAAATCTTCTATGTAATATTCTGTACAATTATATAATATCTACACATTAAAACACTTGATAATTAATACAGCAGTCTTAATAAAAACCTTTGCTAAAAAATAATTCTTATGAAGAGGTTTATTAATCCTAAAAAAGAAATTAGTGGATTTAATATCACTTAAGTACAACGTAACTGGTATGACCATTGCTATAATAGCTGGAAAATGGACCAAGAAAATAATTAGTACTCTATAATTAGTAGTACTACTGAAAGTATTTTAATATTATTAAATATTACTAATTGTAAAGTGTTATTATCCTATATTTATACTAATAAAATTGTATAGGACTTTGCGTTTCGGATAATTTGAATTTTTTCTCTTAGAATTTCAAATTTATCTTAATTGAAGTATACTTGAAATAACCAGTAGTATGGGAGAAAAATATGAGATCTAACTAATATTTGTTATTTTAATTATTTTTTTTTAAAGAACAAATACAATATATCTTTTTTTTCTTAGTTGTATTTAATTTTTAACTTACAATACTGAATTCTTAAAAGAGTTCCCATTCGGGGTAAACCATTAAAAAAAGGGAATGATTAAAAAAAGAACCCATTTTTTCATATAATTGCTAACGCACTTAAGGATTATTGCAAATAATAAAGTCAATAGCTCCATTTTAACAAAATAAAACAGCGGAATAATTAACATAATATTTAGAGTAAAGGACGTATGAGTAAATGAGTAAAGAAAAGAAGTCAAAAGAATATTAATCACTTTTTTATAAAGTACTTTGTAACAATAACTGAAACTTAAGAAGTACTGTTAACTACTGAATTAGTGGTACTACTGAAAGTATTTTAATATTATTAAATATTACTGATTGTAAAGTGTTATTACAATTAGTGTGTTGTTATATTCTTAAGTTCCAGTTAATCCAATAATAATTATTATTATAAACTAATAATTATTTTCTAATAACTGTTAGTTACTGCTGAAAGTAATCAATCCACGAAGAATTTTATTGATGCTTATATAAGAATTTGAATAAATGAACAATGTAAAAATATGCCCCTCTCCCCACCTATGACCCCACATACATTTGACCGGAGGTCATTCATGGCTATTCTAGCGATTCTGCAGCTGATTAGAAGCAGATGTAATTTCAAAATACCCCTCCCCCTCCCCGAGAGGGGTGTGTGCTTGCTGAACTACATCCAAATGGGAAGGAATACTCCCCTGGGGAGGGATATCCACCTTGAAGTTCTTTCTAAATCTTACTCGATAACGTGTGCTGCATGTAAGTAAGATGAATACGTTGTTTTAAATAATCCTAGTTAAGTGGATAGGAATCGAACTCGTAATCACTACCTCCGAAGCAGTCATTACAAAGTTCCCATTGACACTAAGCCTGGTATGTAGAATTTGGGGTTTCTGAGTCTTTATTTGAAATTCCAAATTCGTTGCCGAATCGAATGCTTTAGTGTCTATACCGGAGATGATCGCGATAAGTTTATAGATTGGAATAACCTTGCGGTTAGTTAGAGGAGGAAAATAAAAGGGTATATCCACTTCAAAGAATGTTTGTTAAAAACTGCGGTGGTACAACTTCGCCCACATTATTCCCAAAACAATAAAAGGGCATTTCAGCAGTAGTTGTAGTAACATGGTGCAGTAGTAGAATGTCATAGTTGGCTACAACTTAAGGTGTTGAATTTCTATCGCTGTACAAATACTATAAGTAATATTTTTTTTTATATTTTTGATATGTTCCACAGAAAAGCGCATAAAAAATTGCTTTAAAAAGACTTCAGATATTTAAAAAAATTAAGGATACGTTCTGTAATTTTTTAAAATCGCATAAAACCGTAACAGGAGTTAAATTTAATCTAAAACTGTATAAAAAAAAATTTGCAGAAATTTAAAAACACGTTGCTTAATAAATACTTTTGAAATTCTGAAAAAAATTGAGGTAGCAAATTATAATAAACGTGTATTCACACTTAATTAATCTTATTTTAGAATATAGTTTGATATATTGTAATCATTATCACTATCTGATAATGATCTGTGCCATCAGCAAATTGGTTAAAAATCCCTTTCATGGTCAAGGAAGATCTGTCACTGCAATACATTTTTTTGGTAAAGAAGATAGATTTCCACAAACTGCCTTCTTCTGTGCCCCTTTTTATTTTGTAACAATGTAATCAGCAATTAAAATTTGCGATGATGATTCTGCAAACTATTTTGTTGTGTACGATTCTACACGTTTTGCATTTCAAGTTGTAATTTAATGATTGATTCAGAATTGGAGTTATTAACAAGAAGATCATTTTATAATTTATTCTAAGTTAAAGACCTGGAATAGTTTTGTAGTGAGGTAAGCTGATTTTTCTTCCTCATCATCCTTATTGTTTTCTAGACCTACAACGACATTTAAGTTAATTGAATATTATTATCGTCATTTAAGACATCATCCACAATAATTCATCTGAATCATCACGGCTGTATGTATATATTAAAACCCTCTCCATTATTTTCATATGTCAGAATTAAGATTTAATTTGATAGTGTCGATATTTAAGGGGTTCTATTGTTGAATATCACGGCCAAATCTTTCTCCAACAGCTAATTTAAAATTGTTGGTTAATTTTAGCGGAAGCAGATGTTGTGTAAATTAAACACTTAGACATCTTTTACTGATCATTTTTTAGTTTAATCAAGATGAATTGTTAAATGTAATTTTTTTTAAATGCTGTAATTAGGCCTTCATCTAATAGCAGTAGAAATAAAGAATTTTTTTACATGAAATACAAACCGTTTAATTTCTAAAAAAACACTCACATATTTGTATGCGGAAAAATGATCTTCATATAAGTACATTTATGAAGCAATTGATATTGTATTTAGAAAATAATTGCGAGAAAAATATTATTAACTATAATGTGCCAAATAGAATGCTTTTCATGTTGAAGAATGAAATATATTTTCTTTTCAAATCCTACCTAGGAAGAAGGGAAAAAGGGAAGGGGAGTTGGTAAACGAGTTAAGTGGGAGGTGAAGTTGTTCCCCCAACGATTGGAATTCCATTGGGGAAGTTTGAATGATTTAAATGATAAGGGCTCTCAAAAGCGGAAGGGGAATGAATCACATCCTCTGAGTAATTGGTTTTCATTTTTGCAACCTTGAAATTCTACTTTTGAATGTATTTTAAAAAAGGTCGCATTTTGTTTTTGCTTTTATCCTTGAATGCATTTTACTGATGTTGATGTTCAGTTAGAAATGTCCCGAAAGTTGTATTACAGAGCGCGACAAAGTTAAAAAATAAAGTTTTGCGTTATTTTATAAAAAAAATTAGTATATAATTAGGTTTGTATTAAAATTATCAAATGCTTAAAAAAGATTATCGCAATAATAATACAGAAAAATTTTCTTAATTTATACCAGTCTTGAAAAGCTGATATAAATATAGATTATAGCAAACACTTGTGAAAAGATATGCTCTTTTATTTAAAAGGAGCAACATGAATTAAATACAAAATTGAGTTAAAAGTAATGCAGAAAAAAGAAATGAGAATATAGGAGAATGAGCTAGAATCAAATTTTTAAAAATTCACCTTCATCACTTTTTTTATCGTCCAAAGTCAATTCATTTAGGTATGAAAAATGTACTAAATCTGCATTATAAGAAATTATACATCTGTGTTAAGTGGAAGATTTTAACTAGGAATAATCAATAGTAAATAATTTATAAAAATAAGCTTACAGTATTTGCAATTTTATGAATAACGGCAAAAGCTATTATCCCTTTCATTGAAAAATATTCATTATTTTTATTAACCAGTTCTTGAATGTATTAAATTAATTTCCTTCAAATTATTTCATGGATGTCACTTTTTCAAAAGTACAAAGGTGATTTTAAAAAAATTTGTCAAGATTTCGTTTGTGTACTAAATTTGTGTATTTTTAAAGTAATTTCAATTTGATAATAAATCCAAATAATTTCAATTTGATGTGAATATTGAAAATGCCGCATATAGAATTTTAATATGTGTTTAATTAATCATTGATTCCCTTAATGTCTTTAGAATTTTTCTCTTAATCTCTTCAGGGACACTGTCACAAATATGTATTTTTTTAATTAAAATTATTCTAAACAAAAAGAATAAAGACAGATTGCGAACTATTTATTATTAGAATTATATATTATTTTTTTTAGATTGTTGAGTTGTTGTGTACAAAAACCTAATCAAGCGAACTACTTTTACTCACTCAAAAAAGTTCTCCCTTGTTGAATTTAGAATTATAATCTGTAATCAAGAGTATGATTTTCTACCATTTTGTAGAATGGTACTTCACCATGTAAATGAGAACTAAATCAATTTCTCTTCGCGACTGTTACTAAGTATATTGTGAAAGGAAACTAGAGGGGAGATATCCCCTTCTATTTGGAATTATCAGTCCTCCCTGTCTGATAATTCCCTTATTGATAGTCCTCCAGATACCCTTATTAATAGTCCTCCAGATACCCTTATTGATAGTCCTCCATCGACACTTTTAACTCCACTCGATAAGCTTGTCAAGAGCTCAAGACTTGTTGCTCGCGTGCTGGTACAAATAATCCACCATGTTTTTCACCAACTTGGTACTATGGACGAATCCTTTCGCATCACACATATTCGTGCCATGTCGCGCGTGTGTTACAACATGAGCGATTCCTGTCCGAATGTGGGCTTTCGTTTGTGGATGTCTCTGTTCGAAACCTTTTCGGCGAGCGCAATTGAAATCAACAGCTCATCCGTGTTTCTCTTCTCTTTTCGTTCATTTTCTTTCTTTCTTTTCAGTGCACAGCCAACATTTCGTGAGAAGTTCTCGTTGCTGGGCTCGTAAACGTAACAAACCAAAAGGGGATAGCGATTCAACACGGAATGATGGATTGCAGCCGAGCCCTGATCTTTCATAATGCCAGGCACGCAATGGTAACGGATCTTCCGTGCACAGGGTTCTGCGAGGTAAAAAGGTCTCGCGCACGATTTTGCCTAACTGTGACGAAAGACAGGCTTCGCCTGGGCCTCTAGGCTCGCACTCTCTAGGCTGGCGGATGTAAATAGGGTGGAGAAGCGCCCACGCAGGGTGGCCTTTGCTATACATTGCACTGCTGATTTTATTCAGAATTTGCTTCTTTTTTCGGTTTTCATTCAATCTGACACACAAGAGTTGTCCATGAAGGGGCGAAAAATAAGATTCGCTAACATCCACTGTGAGATGATTTTGCATTGTTTTGGAAATGCATTTGCTGACAGGTTTATTTTTAAAATCCATTTAGATTGTCGCTGATTATTTTACGCTTTTTTTTCTTTCTCCTGTCCTGTATTCATACAATGTTTTTGTAGAACATTTATAGCGAAAAAAACACAGGTTAATAAATGGCTTAAATATATGTAGGACATAAAGTAGGAATGCATCGAGTTATTCAATTTTTAAAATTCCAATTTTTTTGTATTTATACTTTTCTTTTTTGAAGAACTACAAGGAAGAACACATATGTTTCTAGTTACAATGTTTACATTCCTTCCCTTTTATTCATAAAAAATAATTATTTCTAAATTATTTTTTAGTAAAAAAGATCAATTGAATGTATAAAATAATTTTTCATAGCTTTTATATTTAGCCTGTTAAAATATTTTAAAATTTTAATTAAAAGAATCAGTTATTTGCAGATGGTGATTTTAATCATTTATTTATTTGGCAGAAAATATATTTTATTCGTAAAATATATTTAGTAAAAAATATATTTATTATTTATTTTGATTTTTTTTTCTAATAGATATTATGAAACATCGTAGAAATTCTTAAAAAAAAATGAATAACAAAAATTACTTTCAACTTATTATGAATGCAATTAGCCATTTTCGTACATGTAATGAAGTTTATCTCATCTCAATTGAGGAAAAATGTTTGGATTAGTTAGAAATTAGGCTAATATTTGATTTTATTATTGGCAACTTTTATGTTTAACAGTGTCAATTCTACTTAAAGATTAGTTTTAAAACTAAATGTGCCAATACAGAATTGTAAACCACTTCATTATATTTGTAATCAAAATAAGTAAAGTAGTTACGAAATTATTCAGTTTATTTCCTGAATAATAAGAAAACAGTATGTCTGACACTTCATCTCCCCCCCTCTCACTCTCTCTTCGTTTTCATCAAGAAATTTAAATTTTAGGGTATGCAATTCCTTTAAAAATATTTTTGTGAAATTGTTAACAAATGATTATTGTTTAATTTCTCTAATGCCTCTGTCATTCAATTTTTTTTTTTTATTTTTTTTTTTATTTTATTTTATTCTTATTATTTTATTCTTCCGGGGTCATTACCAAGTATTGAAAACTTTTATATGTACTATAACGAAATCTGTTATATGAAAAGTTAAAGGTAACCTTTTAGACGATGTACGAAACTACTAACGCTAATGAAATATTTTTCTTAACTTTTTAGATTTCCAAGACGAATTTAAAAAAAAAAAATTGCTCTAAGCTTCTTAACTTATTTCTGCAAATCGCAGTTATTAATTAAATGCTTTTTGTTACTATTCAGAAAAACATTGGTATCGTTCTTTAGATAGCATAATTTTTTCGTAAGTTCAACTTTCATGGGGTTAAATACAAGTTCATTTTTCTAAGAATTTGATTTTTTTCTAAAATATATTTTTATAATAAGGCAACAAAAAAAAAAATCTTGAAACAATAATTAAAATATTGTAAGCATTGTTTCACAAAGAGCTAATTCTAAATAATTTTGAATACCGTTACAGTAACGCTAATGCCAAATTTTAAATCTTATCTATGTTTCTACATGCATACACTTGATATGTTTCTAACATTACATTTATACTCACGGTAGTTTTCAAACATTGTATACATAATTACATGCATAATCTTGTTTACTTCTAACATTACATTCATAATCATGATAGGTTTCCTACATTATATTCATTTTTATGGTAGGTTTCCTACATTATATTCATTCTCATGGTAGGTTTCCTATATTGCGTACTCATGATAGGTTTCTTACATTACATACATTCTCATGGTAGGTTTCTTACATTGCATTTATACTCATGGTAGGCTTCCTACATTACATTCATATTTTTGGTAGGTTTCTAATATTACATAATATTCATGTTAGGTTTCTAACATATATCCTGATGAAAAATTATTAAGACCCAAAACATTCTTTGTTATCTTTTGAGAAATCTTGTATTTTAAAGGGTTGAACTTTTCATGGCAAAAATTAGAACAATTTAACAAATATAATACATTCTTAGAAGTATTCCGTGATTATAAAAATCATTTCTAAGACATATGCACTTTTTCCCTATTTAGAAGCTACTATATCTTACCAAGATCAAGTTCTGATTGAAATGAGCGTGTAAATTAGATCCGATAGAAACGAAAGGCAAGCGAAGGGAAAAAAAGAATCTGTACACGCTTTCCAAAACACATCTCGTAACAGAATTATTCTAAATTGACTAACATTAAGTGCGCGGAACTAATCAGAAGTGCGTGCTCGTAGCTTAAGCCCTTGCACGCAATTCTAGGATCTTTCTGCCCACCCTTAATCGACCCATAAGGCCGAAATCCTACTCTTCACAATATTCTTCATTTCAATGATAAGATAGGGAGGAACTTTTTCATCAATGCACGTGGCCTAGTTCCTTCGTATTGCTTTTGCTTCTTTGGTGTCACAAGAGTTAGACATAGTGGGAAAAAAAAAGGTGTTTTTATCAGGTTTAAAAGCAGTTTGTTATCAGCAGACATAAATAATGGGAACTTTGTTACAATTTTATCAACACAATGTACCAGAAAGTAGTATGCATAAATTTGCTGTTTCTTTCTCCTGCTTAATCGTTTTTCTATGGCCTTGTAATGATAATGTTGAAAGAAAAATAACTCGCCTAACATTTTTTTATGTTTGCTTTTTATTGCAGTCTCTGTATATATTACTTTTCATTATTAATAGTTATAGAACAACAATGAAAAAGACATATTTTTACTATGGCATTTTACTTTTGATAACAGTAAAAAGTTATTTTCATTGTGATCTTCAAACCCTCAAGTTAGACCTGGTGTAAAAGTTGGGTGATTTGCTAAATTATTCTCGAAATATTGCTGTGGTTGCCTTTCGTATTTAATTGCCTGGCAGAAAATTTGCACATCATAAATATCTTTGACAGTCCAGAATGTCTTTGCACTTTCATCATAATGGATAATAAACATCTTTTTCTATGTCCTCCTCCATTAAAGATTTATGGGACTTTCATGTAATAGTATGGAACTTTCTATGTTATTTTATTAGTGTTTTTATCTTTCCGCAAATAATTTTTTTTTTTTTTTAAATATTTTTCATTACTATATTTTATTGGCCTAAGTAGAAGTTTTATAAGCGATTATAAAATCAAAAAAAAAAAAAAATGCAAAAGAGATCGATAAATAATTGATCTGTAGTTTGGAGATATTCATAATTCGTACAAAGGGAAAGGTTAAAAATATTGTAAAAGAAATGAATCTGGACAGTGCAAAAAGGGAGATAATGCCAGATGTATAATCTACAGGGTAGATAGGTATAGGTAGGTATAGATTATTTTTAGAGGAAAAAAGTACTACAATAAATTATTTAAACAATTTATATTAATAAAAACTGCTAAATAATTCGTAATAAACGATTATTTTCATATTTACAACACATATAGTGTCATGACAATGCGCTTGCATTGTGATTTGCTTATAAACAGCACATTTGTATAATTATTTGTATGTACTACTACATAGATAAGCAAAAAATTCACCAAAGATCCATATATCCAGATATAATTACTATTGTAATACAAAGCAGAAAATTTAATCCCAGAGAATTGAAATAATTTGTTTACAGTAATCAATATAAATTTAACGTTGGAAACATACCATGAACATATATATAATGTTAGAAACCTAACATGAATGTTATGTAACATTAGAAACTTACCAAAAGCATGAATATGTAATGTAGGAGACCCACCATAAGTATAAATGTAATGATAGAAACACATCAAGGGAAGGTATGTAGAAAGATAAGTTGAGCATGAATGTATTGTTAGAAACCTACTATGAATGTATTGTTAGAAACCTACTATGAATGTATTGTTAGAAACCTACTATGAATGTATTGTTAGAAACCTACTATGAATGTATTGTTAGAAACCTACTATGAATGTATTGTTAGAAACCTACTATGAATGTATTGTTAGAAACCTACTATGAATGTATTGTTAGAAACCTACTATGAATGTATTGTTAGAAACCTACTATGAATGTATTGTTAGAAACCTACTATGAATGTATTGTTAGAAACCTACTATGAATGTATTGTTAGAAACCTACTATGAATGTATTGTTAGAAACCTACTATGAATGTATTGTTAGAAACCTACTATGAATGTATTGTTAGAAACCTACTATGAATGTATTGTTAGAAACCTACTATGAATGTATTGTTAGAAACCTACTATGAATGTATTGTTAGAAACCTACTATGAATGTATTGTTAGAAACCTACTATGAATGTATTGTTAGAAACCTACTATGAATGTATTGTTAGAAACCTACTATGAATGTATTGTTAGAAACCTACTATGAATGTATTGTTAGAAACCTACTATGAATGTATTGTTAGAAACCTACTATGAATGTAATGTTAGAACCAACCATGAGTATGAATGTAATGTTAGAACCTATCATGAATTTGAATGTAATTTTAGAAACCTATCATAGTATTAGTGTAAAAGAAACCTACCATACCAATAGTGTAATGGTAGAAATTACCACCTGTATGAATATAATGCTAGAAATCTACCAAGAATATGAATGTTATTTATTTTGGTTTTTGTTTAGCAGCTTTTTTTTTTCTGCAATATTTATAATACTTCAATATTAACAAGTACTCATGCATCACACATTGTTTGAAAATGTCATATAAGGAATCCTATATGACATTTTCAAACAATGTAGCAAACAAAATATAATCTATAATATTATATTTTGTTGGCTCATGAGGAATATATTTTTAAAATTTGGAATCCGACTTCATAAAATCGAAAGACCTAACACTGTAAAATACAACACTCAATTTTGTGAAAAAATAATAAGACTTAACGAATTAAAGATGAAAAACTGAGATTAAATCTAGAATCTTCAGTACACCAACTTCCAGACAGCTATTCTAAGCACGCTAACCAGCAAAAATCAATGAAACAGAATTTTAGAAACAAATCACATCATGAAACATATGTACTTAATATTATTATGACGGATAATCTCAATCGATGATGAAAACCTACTACATTTTCCCAATTCTTAGAACTTCATTCCATCGTCAACTCCATGCTGATAAGAAAACAGCACCGAAACGAATTGAAGATTAAGTAGCCGCATGTAGCAATTGCACAAAGCAAAACAAACTACTCATATCCAACTCTGAGTAAATCTATCGCGTGCTGATTTCTTCAAAGAGCTCTCCATTCCCTTCCGTGCAAAGGCGGCCCTTATTTACTATAAAACAGTAGTGCTTTGCTCCTCCCTACACATTGGAACTCTGCCATCGAGAGCACGAAAAACGCAGGAGCTGCAATTTAAAGTTGGTGCGCCGCTATGATTACAGCCATGCTTGAAAATCTCAATGTCTATTATTTGGACTAGATACGAAGATAAGCACGGCCGCCTCGAAATTTCATTCAACGATTGAAGAATGGAAAAGAAAAGAAATACCACTTTCTTGTTGAATATTATAAAGGAGTTGGTGTCACGGAACTGTGAATTACATTGCCTGGCAATTTTTGATTGAGAAATCTCTGAGTTCCCTCAAAGTTTTTTTTAAAAAATAATAATAATAATAATAAACATTTCGGAGAACTTCGTAGTAAAAGTTTTTCATTGTGTATTAAAATAAATTACTATGATAGAATAATATAATCCAAGTCCATTTCGCAATGTGGATAAATGGTTTGTAGGCGATTATTTCTTTCTCTATTATACATCAGAGAATAGACTAATAAGTATTATTTCTATACAAAGTGATTACGGGAATATGTTTTATGAATTTCTTTTGAGGTATTATGATAATAATACATAAAGAACATGCTGAGATTCAATCAATATGAATTGCAGCATTTTCTTATTCTAATTTTCTTTTCATGTCATTGACAAAACAATTATTATTCAGTAATAAAAGATGTTTACTTGTAATAGTCTTTGTTATTATGTCAATATTTCATAAACTTTTGTGATCCCACTTTTATTCTAACGGATATTTTTAACATGAAGGTTTTTAATTGTGAAAAAGAAGGACAGCACACTGCAAAACACTGTTAAAAGTATATTTTATGAGAAATGTTTATGATAAAGCTTATTTTTACATTTAAATTAATTGAAACTATAAATATCGAATAACATTTATTTATTAGCAACGCATGTTTTTGGAAGATTAACTTAATGTTGATCAAATCGGATTTGTCAAAAAGTATAATTTTCTAAGGTGCGTCAGAAAATATAGCACTTAGAACCTAAAAAAAAAAAAAAATTTCTTTTTTTTTTTTTTTTAGATAAACTATAGAGAAAGAAATCTTACTACAAATAAATCTAGATCCTACAACTAATGTTCCAAAAGTTGCTACAAGTAAGTAACAAGTAGTAAGTGCTTCTAGAACTTTAATTAAATCTATTCCTGCTGAAAAGATTTTTATAGCCTTTAGAAAATCCGATTAAAATAGCAAGGCAGCTCAGGGAAAAAAATATATATATTAGTGAAAAGAATACAGCTGAGCGTTTGTAATTAGCGAAGGATCACATTGTAAAACCGCAAAAAAATTTAGAATAAAGCTTTTGTCAATAGTGATTTTTTTTTTTTTTTTTGTCAGTAATACGGTGTAACGAAATATTACATATACATATATATCTCTCTCTACATATATATATATATATAATTGTGACTTGTGAAACAGGGAGATGTTTCAATGATGGTTTATGGAGGGTTCAGAAGAAGGAGCAGGAAACAGGTCTTTATTAGTAGAATCTTGAAAAAATGACATATCTTGATATTTTCAAGGAGAGTATTATTAAATTGAGATGGAATATATAAGTTCATATTCCCATCAAAGTTCATATTCCAACATGATAATCTCAAGCATACATCTTGCATGGTAAGAAAATGGTCATCCATTACACAGCCATTACCATCATTACCCATTACATTATTGGTAATGAATATTTGAAATTTGTATTACAAGGAAAAACTCTTGTAGATTCGATACCATTAAGATTAGAGGATTTCACTTAGCAAAAGGATGTATTACTAAAATACTAAATACGTTTTCCATTCTTTGTGCTAGAAAGCACCTTCACGTTCTCTTAATTTAGTAGCTCAGTTATTTACACTTTTCCTTCATATGTTGTTATTTATGAATTAAAGTAATTATTTGTTCTCAATTATGAAGGAAGGATTAATACTACACACTACCTAACACGCCTACATAAATGAAATATAAATATTTTCCTTATTAAAGGCTTATTTTGGGATTAAAATAAGGATTTAATTTAAATAAAATTAGAAATATAAAATAATAGTTTAAATTAATTAAAAATATATAACAACTTTAATTAATTTAAATTAAAACTTATAAATATGACATTTAAAAAATAACTGTACTGTCAATCTTGGGAGTCTTTGAATCTCTTCGGTAAGTCTAAAAAATCTCCTACTATATTTAATATCGCATTAAAGATTTTAAAAATTTTAAATAAATTTTAATTATTAAATAATCATCCTTTTTTAATCTAATTACTTCATTATTTGTTGTATTTCACAATCCATTCTTAGATATCAGAAAATATGGCTAAATAATGGCTAAGCATCTATGCAATTTTGAAACATAGAATACTGCTTAAATTTTGCTTGAATTTGTTTCGAGTTCTGCAGAAATAAAAGGTAATTTTTCATGTAATATAAAATTTTATGTATCGTTGTTTCTTCATTCCTTATTTTAAACCAATGATATATATATAATAAATCATGTTATATTTTTATTTTATTTTATTTTTTAATAACTTAAATGGTTAAATAGTTAATACATAAAAAATTAAAATTATCACTTTTTCCTGCCATGCTTGGTTTGAGACAATGTATCAATAGTTTTAAACTCTAAATGAATTAAATAGCCCAATAAATAATATCAAACAGAAATTTAATACATTTAATGAATACACAATTTAATACATAATTTAATACTGAATTAATTTGTAATCCACAAAGATGAAAATTCAAAACTAGAATTGTAATAAGCATAACAAAATTCATTGAAATTTTTAATTGTTTCTGTCCTATTTCAATGAAGACTATAATAGTGTGTCGATAATTAAAAAACTTCAATACCTTAAATCGGCCGAGGAATGATTTAAAACAACAATTCAATGCATAGTTTTAAATCAAGCCTTCCAAGCCAAGCTCCACGTTCGGAAAGGTCTTTCTTTCTTGGATCTATTTTGGTCATGTTTGCACTCCCAATCTTTGACGTGTAGCGGGATTGGAGATTAAAGCGACGGCCGCTTCCTGTCTAAATAACACACGATAATTATATTTACTTAAAAACCTCATTAAAATCTTTTGTCGACGCCATAACCGTGGCGCAGATTTTACGCTCTTAAACTGCCTATGAGGTTGTATCAAAAGTTCGATAACACTTGATAAAAACCGCGCGAGGGATTACATGTCAATGTCGGTAATTAATTGTAGCAGAGGGGAGGGTGATAAGCCCGTCATTTGCTTATGATGATTAATTAAAGCAGACACTAGGACAAGCATTGCTAAGTCTCTTGCTTGCTGCCTTGTGCGTGGGCTGCTGCTAAAGGAGATCCCAAAAACTGGAAACTAAACTTTTGACATCTATATCATCATTGCGCTGGGAGGAACTTTTTTTTTTTCTGGAGGGAGTGAAAAGTTTCGCTTTAAATGGAGCTTTTGGTGGCCCAATTTTAGAAATTCGTTCGTTTTTGGAAATCGGGAAAATAGTAATTATTTTCGGGCGGATGTGGATTTTAGTGTTTTTTATTGGCGACTGTGACACGGTGCGTTTCCACGCTTTTGGAATCCAAAAATGGTAGTTTTAGTGAATGGATAAGTTTTAAAGTGGTATTAGTTTATCTTTTAATATATTTTAGGCTGCATAGAAAAAGGAATTTAAAACTGGATTTAATTAAAATAAAATCACAATCTTATAAAGAGAAAATATATGTTACAATATTACATGTTAAATTCTTTTTTGACTTGCTTTCTATCTATTAAAAAAGTGTTTTGATGTTTTTTATTTGTTTGTAATATTATTATAGGGACTTCTGCCTAAATTAGCCCGAGTTGCAAATACTTCTAAATGAATTATTATTGGTATTGATACTTCTGACTAAAATCCAAATTTTAGTTACCTACTATATTCTTTTTCAGTTTAGTTATAATACATTTATTTAAAAAAGATGAATGTTTATGTGTTTGTAATAATGTTGTTAAATTAATGTTCTTTTATTTTAGCAAACTAATGCTCATAAAATAGGTGCTACTTCATCAATAAAGATGTAAATAATTACTTTTAATGTGGGGTACACGTTTAGAAAAGAGAAGTCAATAAGAAAAAAAAATTACCTATTCCCGGTATACATAGGACCTTAATATTGATTAAATTGAAAATGCTCTAATAAACTAGTCAGACAAATTCTTTCATACTCTTGTAAATCATTCCAATACCCTGGTTAAAACTCCGTTACAATTTTCTCACAATAATGACAAATCTTCAGTTCTATACAATATTTGCAATTATCACTTGTATTTTATTATATCCCCTTAACAATCTACATTATACTGATGTGTTGATAAAAATATCTTTAATATCAGATGCTCAAATGATTGATCTGATCTTTCAGAATGAATAGTTTCTTTTTAATTGTCTCGCGATTATCTTTATTATCTCCTTATTAATCTCATTATTGTCTTTATTTATCTCGCTATTATCTTTGTATGTTTTATTTCCACTTGACGAGGAAATTAGAAATATAAAGATAATAACGAGATAAATAAAGATAATAATGAGATAAACAAAGAATTAATAAAGATAATTGTGAGATAATTAAAGAAAAAGTCATTCTGAAAGTACAGATCAATTCAAAAGTATTTTCCACAATTTTTGATGTATGCATTTTTGCAATGCTTGAATGCAAAAGCAACAAATCAATAAACATACAATTTTTTTTGTTACATTTCGCAGACCAAAGGAAAAATTACAAGAAATTTTATTAAAATTGTAGGCGCATTTGAAGAATGTATTTTTCTAAGCTTTTCCTTCGTGATCACAAAATAACGCAGCTTAAAATCCCCGAAAAATGTATTTACTTTTTAAGGTTTGTTGTATCATTTCCTTTACAAAACATTTCTTGATCAAACTTTAGGGAAAATAAATTTCGGGAAAAGAAGAAATACCACCATGGTTGCCCTTTTTCCTTAATGTAAAATCTTAACATATATATAAAAAATTCAGTATGAATTTTTTCCCCCTAAAACCCTGTAGAAATTTTAAAAAAGTCACAAAAGTTATACAGATCGACAAATAAAAAATTTTAAAAAAGAATTATTAAATGTAAAGTCGGAAAGAATATATTATAAAAATGTTTTTAGGTTTAAAAAAAAATAAAGCAGAAAATAGAGATTTTTTTTTTTTTTTTTATCTACAGACGTCATTTCTGAAACAGCTTTTTAAATAAAAACATAGAAAACCACAAGAAAAGAGAAAAGAGAGCCAAAAAAGATTTAAGGTTACTGTGTTATTTACTTTACTGTTCTTGTCCAAAAATTCCAGCAAGATGTAATGCTTTTAATCAAGGGTACAAGTGGATTTTTTTTAGAAAACAATTAGGTATACTCCCTCCCCCCAACACCAAGTCTAAAGGTGTTTTAAAGAGAAGCCAACTCTTTGATTACCAAATATTTCAAATTGTTTAGGATGGTTAGGTTTTCAAATCTTGCTTGAATTTAACCGCATATTTCAAAACTTTGCAAAATTTTATTAAAACTTTGCAAAAACACTGTATTTTACAGATTTCTACGGATTTAATATTTAAAATATACACCCTAATTTATAAAACAGTGGATAAGAAGTATCATTGTAAAAATTCCAATTAAAAATTTACCATTATATATTTACGAATAATGTGTTAAAGTACCATTATCTCATTTATATGACAAATAATTACAGAAATAAGGAAAACATACTTTTTTCATTAGAATCAAATAATAATTCCAACTTTCATTCTTAAAATTATTCCGAATACGCCTTTTTGTATTAGAAAACTACCTCCTATATTTTCCATAGTTCTACAGTTCTATTGCTTTTCACCATACTTTCCACTATCATACACTTAAACCACATATTTCAGACATACACCTTAATTTATAAAACAGTGAATAAGAAATATCATTGTAAACATCCCAATTAAAATTTTACCTTTATAAGTTTTGAAAATAAATTTATCAAAAATGTGTTAAAGTACCATCATTCTATTTATATATCGGAAATATCGTTTTTGCAATCTTTTAGGGAGTTGCATATGGATAGCACAGTTCTCTTAAAACAATTCTTCAAATTCTTCATCCCCATGGTGGACCAAGGGGACCGTTTGCCCACTGGCAGATAGTTCTTCGACTAGATTTTCCTGATTTTTATAAGCAAAAGGAAGATTTTAGATTACAATTGAAGTAAGTTTGTTTTATTTAATAAGTGATAATTGCAAAAATATTGTAAATATACTTGTTTTTCATTAGAATCAAATAATAATTCTAAATTTTCATTCTTAAAATTATTCCGAATGCACCTTTTTGTAGTAGTAAACTACTTTCTATATTCTCCATAGTGCTATTGCTTTTCACCATTCTTTCCAGTATCATACACTCAAACCGAGTATTTCAAAACTTTGCAAAATTTCAATGTACTTTTCAGGCATAGCAATTCTTTTCCCTACACCGTTCGATCAGTTCCAGCCGCTTTATGGATGAATGTTTAGGAGTTGAAACGAAAGCACGTGGTATCGATTTTAAACCCAAATCGATTCTTCACAAATGATCTACTTAGTCCGATCTCCCCCTTCTATAAAAGATATAAAAGGAAAAAAAAAATTTACCCCCGTTTTCCCCAATCAACAGCATATGAGGAAAGCACACGCGATTCTGGAAACATTCATCAACTGAATATCGGATTTAGTTTTCCTGAATGACTGCAGCTTTATCCCCTTTGCAAAATACTTCATTGTAATAATATTACAATGAAGTATTTTTTTCACAATGTAATAATGCTGACAGCAACAGTGACGGAATTTGTAACCATTCATTTTCCACTGACGGCTTAGGTCCTAAGTGAATTGCACTAAAGAAATGATAAATTTTAAAGTACATAGAGACAGACAAGTTAACGCAATCCATTTTAAATCAACTTAATGTCAAAAGTAAAGAATAATTTTTATAATTGTTCAATGACATAGTTGAATTAGTATTAATAACTGATTCAATTATAATTTTTTTACATAATAAATTAACTATTAATTACTAATAAATTAATCTTTCGAAGAAATGGATGTATTTAAAAATATATCAATCATAAAATTTAAAAGACTCCATGTTTTAACTATCGAATTATTTTTGTTAATTAAGAAATTCAATCAAATTAATCTAACAATAATAAATATTAAAACTGTAATATTTTAGAAAATGGTAGTATTTTAAATTTTTGAAACCCTCAAATTAGTTTATCAAAATATTAAGTTTGTTTTACTCTATAAATTTCAAAGACACTAAAGTTATTTTAATTTAAATTGATATGTCTCTCTTTAAATGATTGTATATTACAAATCTCCTGAATTCCTTGACGCTTGATGGCCAATTGGTTAGCGCTCTAGCCTTTGGTACCACAGGTTTCAAATTCGATTCCTGGCGGTGGCATGGATGGTTGTTATTGGTTCGGAATCCACGCTAAACTGTTGGTCCCGATCTAATTAGCCTAAAGCGTGTACAAGATGACCGTAGACCGAAAAACCAAATCTGATTTCCTTCTTATGATAATAAAAGTGAACTACATTTTTATGATTACTTTTTTTCTTCTTGGAAATATCGTTTTTGTAGTTTTTTAGCGAGTTATTTGTTGATGTCATGATAGATAGTTCAAAAAATTATTTGCATAAATCTTATTTCGCAAAAAATTCTCGTAACACAGTTCTTCTACTTCTTCATTGGAGCAACAACTCTATGGTGGGCCAAGGCCGTTTGCCCACTGGCAGATAGTTCTTCAACTAGATTTTCTTAATTTTTAAAAGCAAAAGGAAGATTTCAGGTTACAATGTCAGTAAGTTTGTTTTATTTAATATAAAAAATTGTAAAATGGTGTGTACTTTCAATGAAAGAAAATTTGATTTCTAAAAATTTGTCCTAATAGTACTTCTGTCACACACCAACGGACATTTTTTAAAATATTTGAAAATACTAAAATCACAAGGCATAGCTAAGACAAAAATGATAGTTTATTTAGGCATTTATTATTACAAAAACTTTTATTGAAAGTATTAGAGGAATATTAACTGTTTGGTTTATTTTACATTTTATCTTACTTCAAACTATTTAATATTATTAATTAATTTGCCCTTTATTGAAAGTACTTAATTTTAACAAGTATTGGTGGTATAAATATGGATAATGTCTTCATTCCAAAATTGTAGTTGAATACTACTTTTTTACTCAAATTTGGAAGTAGTTGTTGAATTATGTTGTAGAATTATGTGAACTATAATATTTTTTTTTCAAACTATACAAATAATATCTAATATTAAAGGCGTATTTTATTTCTTACTTTAAATAATTTTTTTATTAATTTTTTAGTTTTAATTTATGTGCGCAAATTGCATGAACATTAACATTTTTTAAAATTTAAAACAAGAAAAAGATTATCTTTTTCTTACAAAATATTAATATAAAAAAAAATTTTAAACTGTTTGATCCTTTGTATAAGCTTCGCTATATTTTTTTGACATACTATTTTACATCTTCTTACACAATAAAAAATACTAATAATCTAACACAAAGTTCCTTAAATCCACCCAAAAGCTAAATAATCTAGAATTGGAGTTTTAAAAAGCAGTCGGATTTTTCATGACTAGTGCAGATATTAATTTCCAACGTTCGTTCCTAATACTGAAAAGGTTCGGAAATTTTGAAAGGTAAAATCGAAGCTGTCCAAAACTTCAAAGAAATCTAGATTCAAGAAAAGGTAAGAGATTCAGAAATCCCGCTCTATTGACTGCTGGAGACCACCCCGAAGATCTCTAGCGGAGGACAAGGTATATCCATCATTATATCTCGGCTTTGGTTTGAAGGTGATCATTCGGCTTTGTGTATTCTTGACATTAAATAATTATCATCGGAACTATTTGTGTCTTCTATTGTATGCTCTTACAAGGAATTGAAAGTTATGGATCTGGTACATTTGCGGCTGGAATCTCAGTGGGTATCGACCACCATGCAAGAAATTGAATGAAAAGAATGTGCCACGTGGACCGTAACTTTCTCGTGAGAATGTTAAGCCACTTTTAATTTCACTAAGCTACTTTTATTCCATCACCAACACATTTCTTCTTTAAATACTGATCGCAGACTTGTTAAAAATTCAAAAGCAAATTATCACTCCTGATGGTCTAGAGTCAGCAGGAGTTAAATTCAAATGATTTATGTCATAAATCTTATCGGTGAGCGGGTATTGCCACTCACAGGTGCTCTTGCAGACTCGAAGGGAGGGTTGTGTATTAAGGAAACTGTAAGGCAATACTCATGGAATGCTTCAAATCCATATGTTCCTCTCTTTTCTCTCAGCTCATTAGTTTCAGGGAGGGGGTGATTAAATTGCTTAGATGGAGGAGAAGCCCTTTCCTCCAGTGTGTGCCGACTGTTCAAGTTGCTGGTGCTTGCTTGCCAAGCTACGTCGGGAAGGATTTAGTTTTATTCCAATTATTTCAAAGGGAAAGAGGGCAAATAAATCAGGAGGAATTGAATATTAATGCAAATAATGATCTATATAAAAGGAGTTTCTTGCTCTAAATTAATTTCGAAGACTCATTAAAGGAAAACCACTGTTTCATTATCTATAATAAACATCCACGTTTGAATATCGAATTTATATTCGATCATTTGGCTGGCCTTTACTAAACTTTTTAGAATCATACAGAAGGTTGTTTAATAAAAGGATTCAAAATCAGCCTTTTGTTTATAATGCATATATTTTAGATACAGTAAAAAAAGAAAGATATTAAAAAAATTTTTAACAAAAAATATTACAAAAATATTTTTATATTATTGTATATATATTTTTGTGATGTATATACAGAAAGAAATATCAATAATTTTTCTATAAAATTTTCTATTAATTCTATACAAAATATTAATATACTGTGATCATCATACTCGTAGTTTAATGTAGGCTTTTAATAACATATAAGCGTTTCGCTTACATTTTATTAAAGACACTTAAATTTTTTTTTTTATTTTCCTCTTTATTTTAATTTTTTTTAAAATTTTATTATCAAAAATATGTTAAATTAGCTTTAGCAATAATTATTGAACTGCAGAGGAATAAATAAGATATGGAGAATTGCTTAAAAAGTAACTTTCTATATATATCTATATTTTTGTTCATTAAAGTACTGACTCAATAATAAATTTAAAAAAGTAACTCTTTACCTATACTTATATTTTTGTTCATTAAATTATTGACTCAATAGCAAATAAAAAAAGTTCATTTTATCTTAACCTTCTTCGAACTTAATCCTAATTTGAAAATACATAAAAATCTAATAACTTTATTCGAACAAGGATTTTCATATTTTCAGCTAAAATTATGTTCCCCGACAAATTTCTTCAGTAAACCTGCGCTCTTTTCTTGAAAAGTAACTTGTCAAGCATATATTTACTGACGATGACAAATCGTTATGAAGAATTCACATGTAACCAATTATAGTACGGGTGTTTGTGAATGGCAGTCAAAATGTAAGGGAGTGTATCACATTTCTATGCACAACCAAAATAGCAACATCTGTATGTATTTATGCTATTCTCAATAACCCACCGCACGTGGAAATTGAAAAGCAAGTTATCAATCTTTGACCTCCCTTGACCGGTCCACCCGCTATATCACAATAGACACACACGAAGCAACATGGAGGGACTTAGTTGCAATGGTCAAGGGATGGGTAAAGTAAATATTTCGAATAACTTGAACGGAAAAGACTGCTCTACCCTTCGACTAGTAAAACGACCCCATGCCGCAAAGGCATCGCAATCCAAACAATACAACAATAAGATACTTAGTCATAGATACCATAGCGTTCTGAATAGCAGGAGTGTGCAGTACAGTGAATGGAAATTAGTATCAACTATATACTTGTAAGCTACGATAGAGTGTATTCAAATTTTTGTCAAAACACGGAGAAAGGGTTAAAACCAGTTTTGGCTGAAGATTAATTTTGTCTAACTATATTTTGAAATGGAGTGGTCTCTCAACCCATGATAAATGTATAAAAGTTATTCTAGAATTTATGAAGATGCTTTCAAACATAAGTTTACAAATCTCAACCCACATGAAATGCCACGTGGATTAGATATCCTGGACAATAACCACCCACGAAGAAATAGGATTAAAGGTCAGGGAAAAGTATTCGTAAGCAAGTTGAACATCTTCAACAAAAGAGATATCCCAGCTTTTTGCTGAAAAATCATGCATTATCTGATAACAGGAAGTTATACCGCACAATATCTGGGATTGAAGTGGATTGACTTGGCTTTACCAAGGCAAACCATTTCAAGCACATTTTAAATTATAGGGTTAAGTTATAAACAACGACAGTTCTTTGTATTTTAGTTATAAGTTGTGAAGTATGAAAATTGAGAGGATTTCTTTGATGAACTTTTACACTTAATCAATAACATGAAAAAATAGTATAATTGACTGCAATGTTCTATTTTTGATAAAATATATCAGAATTGATATTTATTTAATATTATAGGAATATCTTTTCTGGTATATGTTTAATACTTATCCTGTCAACAATAACTATCGCACAGTTCAGAAACCTTTGTATTTCATTATAGTATTTTTATACAATCAGTCTTCATGTATAGAGTTTTCCAGAAAAGGTTTTGAGATTTTTAATGCCTATAACATCTTTTAGGTATGATTTCATTTACCTTATTTAAGTCGCATAAAAGTCTAACCATGTTATTGCTCTCAAAATATAATGTATTGAAATAAAAAACCAAAGTATTTAAAAAACATTCTAAAGCCTCTTTTGTAAACTTTTTTCAATAAATTACTTCAATAATTATTTTTTCAATTAATTACTTTTTTCAATAAACTTTTTTCAATTCTCTAAAAAAAAAAAAAATTCATATTTGGTTGAAAAGCCTTTCTTTTACAATTTCTTTTAAATTCTACTAAAACAAAAACAAATCTTTAATCTATATGAATAATTTAGTTATTTTGATCACTGATCTGCTGGTACCACGTGGATATGAAAAGTTTGTCAATGAAATAATAAATAAAGAAAAAACTATATAAAAAATCTGAGTATTATTAAAATCTAAACTTTCTAAGATAAATAACCTAAGCATAAGTAATCAAACAGTCTTGAAATCTATTATTACCTCTCAAAATCTACACAATTGATACCACCCATGACAAATATTGAGTTCAGTATATCACTGTTTGAACAGAGACGAATCCAATATATTTGAAATATACAGTGTGAGTGCAATTTTCCTTAACATTAAACGGTCTTAAGTTTAAATCCAATATTTTTTTACATAGAAATAACATTTCCTACATTTTCTCTTCTGTATTACAACAATTTACTGTATACTTATTTATAGTTCATACTTCCGGGGCTGTAAAAAAGAATCAATAATGTTTTTCATTATCAAACTTATTTTCATTTGCATAAAATAAATATAAAAAATGATACTGTTGTTGTTTCTTATCCCACTTGGTCTACACCAGCATGCTAACCGAGTTCATGAACCTTTGAC
This sequence comes from Caerostris darwini, assembly GCA_021605075.1. Lineage (NCBI taxonomy): Eukaryota > Metazoa > Arthropoda > Arachnida > Araneae > Araneidae > Caerostris > Caerostris darwini. The sequence continues at coordinate 362,722 of BPLQ01005473.1, forward strand.
GAGTCATGATAAAGGGTAAAAAATGCAGCTTCTTTTGTCTTTGACCTTGCAGCACAAAAACATGGAGCACCCAAATGGAGAAGTCTGAACTTTACCCCACCCGGATATACCCCCAGGCACTGGGTACCCCTTTCAGTCGCCTTTTACGACTTGCATGGGCTAGAGTGGGGCTATTCTAACCCAGACCCACACGGGAGATAAAAAATGTAAAAGTGTAATAGCTCCGAAAGCATCTTTATAAAATCAATAATTTCTTTATTAGTTGGTTTTCATCTTAAATATAAAATGTCCATTACAAATCATAACATTTAAAGTATCTATGGTATATAAGTGAAAAATGGTAATGTATACTATAGCATTATCATTATAAATCTAGGCCATAGTTTTCTATAAATTTAAAGTTGATGTACTGACTGTTGGATACGATTACTATCCTTTTCTTTGTATTTTATTTCTAAAAAGTAGGTGTTGAATATCCAATTTTTGTAATGCATTACTATTACGATGGACACTAAAATGCATGCATTTTTATATCGTTGACCACCTGAAACGCTGTTTTAGTTTTGTGGGCCGTTACCAAGGAAACGAACTGATCAACAGTCAGAAAGTCCGGGGACCGATGCATCATTGTCAATGGCCAGCTGATGACCGCTGTCCGCTGGGGAATTTTCTCGTCTCCGCCGACTAAATTTGACCTTTGGTTTCGTTTTTCTTCGCTTCATTTAGTGCTCACTGAAAAGGATGGATGTTCGAATTTTGCAAAGATTTCTTTATTGAAGATAAACAAGATAAAAATAGAGCATGTATTAGGGTTTGGATCAAATACTACTAATGATCAAGCCATCGATAAGTTCTGAAGAATGATGTTTTAAATCGATTGTCTTCTCATTGCTTCAACAGCCATGAATTCTGATATTTTGCCCACATAAAATATTTTTGAACAAAATGCTTTTATTAGTCTCTCTAAGTTAAAACTAGCTATAATTTACGTTCTCTTAAGAATTAATATCAGTCAATAAGAAAAGAGGTCTGATGATTGTGTGACTAGCGCTCTGGCGGTATGTACCACAGGGTTTAATTTCCGACGGTGCCGTGGATATTTGCAAGGGTTCGAAATCCACTTTAAATCGTAGGTGTGGATCTAATATGACTATTGGGCTTAGAGCGGATAACTCTACCCCGTAGAAAGAAAACATCTGTCTCGAATTCTGCCATGAGGCAGACGGCCTTGGTCCACCATGGACCACCATGGTTCACCATGAAGATGAATAAGATAAACTCATATTTTGCACATACATACAATAATTACTCACTCATCTAAATTTGATTTCTTTAAAGTCTATAAATAAAGGTAATTATAGTTCAAATATCGGTTCATAACAAACTTTTAATACAGTTTATAGCGTGGAAATAAAGTTGATACAAAAACGAACTTTTGTAAAAATCGATTTTCTAATTTTCACATCTACAAATAACTTTTAACAATTTTTTGAATTTTTATAAAAAAAAATAATTAAAATAAAAATAAATTCTTATAGTTAGCTACATAGTTAAAAATACGAAAATATATAAAAAAAAGTTATACTTATTTTTTCCCCCTTGAATAAATATTGTTTGAAAAAGCTTAATATGCCTGTTGAACTGTTTGTTAATATTGTTGTTATTCAAAATTAAAAAAAAGCACTTGATTTAAAAAATAGTCTTTGCTGGGTACTAAACTTAATTTTATCGGTTACAAAATATTAAATATATATGAATCCTTCTTATCAACTCGTAAAAAATGTTAATTCAGTTAGTTTCAGTGTTGAAATTCTTCAATTATTTTAGTTAAAATTTCATTATGTCTTCATTCATTATCTTCCTTTATTTTATTGCATCTCACTTTCGTCTTTTGAGGCTCATCTGTTCAATTTAAAAAATTATATATATTGATATTGAGCTTGATTCCTCAAGAGAAATCAGAATGCTATTTAAAACTTATTAAATAGTATATTTTTTTAATGTGACAAATTGTTTGCTCATCTTGCGAGCTAATCTTTTACGCTTAAAAATCAAGAATTAAAATTAATTTGATCCTTTTTATTGTTTTATATATTTTTAAATGAACGCTATTTCCAGCAGAGGGTTTATTAAAAAGATTGTAACTAAATTTGATTCTGGAGATGCTTCAATTGAAGTAATTTTTGAATATAAAGGATTTATAATCGTTATCTAAATCAAGAGCATTTTAAGGATTGTTGATTTCTGTATGAATAAGCTTATTTTAGAGCACACCCTAATCAATTCAGTTAATTGTGCTATAATTACTTCAAAACTGACCGTTTTCAAGAAATTAAAAGCATGTATTTTTATGAATAGGAATTGGTCATGAAATCAAAAGTATTGGTTTTTATGAAAAAGAATAGGTCATATTAAAAGTATTTGTTTTTATGAAGAGGAGTAGGCCATGAAATTAAAAGTATTTATATTTATGCAGAGGAATAGGTCATATTAAAAGTATTTGTTTTTATAAAGATGAATAGGTCATCAAATTAAAATATTGGTTTTTATTAAGAGGAATAAGTCCTGAAATCTTTTGCTTGTTTTATGAATTACTATCAGAGGATTATGGACATAAATATATATTGTATCATATGAGATCCCTTACAACTCATCATTTTATTGATTTGATATATATTACGTATTGTTCCTCAAAGTATTTAATAAGACAAAAATCAATCAGAAGGAAGACTACAGTGATATTAATGTAATTTAAATATCTGACTTTCTAAGCATTGAAGTTAAATTTTTGCAATTTGTCTCAAGTTATTTCTCCATAAAAAAATTTTGTAATCCTTTTTTTACTTCTAAGTTAATTAACAAACATCATAACTAATTAAATCAACTTATTTTCTAGAAATAGAAATTAATGGAGGCTATAAATTTCTTTATATTGTTAACTATGTGTTCAAAAATCGTGATAAAACTTTCAGTATGTTTGCCTCTTATGAAAGCTATTTCGCAATAACCAGAATTCATGAATTCATTGTAGCGATAATTTAATATTGAAACCTCATCCATTAGTCAATAGATTTTTGTTCCACAATGAATTCATAGTAATTCACGTAAGTTCTTGCAGTCTACTACATTACTTTTGTATTTTATTTCTTTATATAAATACTTATAAATTAAACATGATAAGTTGTCAATTTGACACGATGACTTGTCAATTTTTCATGAGAGTCATATTCTTCAAACCCGGTGGTTCTCTATTCTTTTATTTTCGCCACATTTTCCTTTTTCCTTACTTTTTTTTTTCCAAAATACTTCTCCGAAGTGCAACGTAGAGGTCTCTTCTAGAGTAATTAGGGTTGGCTTCTACAGCCATAACAGAGTATTTATTTTTAGACTTTCTGAGTCAGCTCCTTTACAGTTGAAACCAGTCTTCGAGTCATTACGAAAGCACGCTCATCTCAAGCTTCAACCGAAGAAATTTAATCACCTTTTTCATCACCATTGCTCTTGGTATCGTTCTAAGCCATCAGATGATGAGGAATAGTCGGAAAAGCACATAAATTGCCTCCCTGTATATATCTCTTTCTCATCAAACATCATCAGACAATTTCAGGAGGACACCTACGGGGTTTCTACCCACGTTCTTTCATTACAAGATATGGTCTTTAATCTATAGTATTTTATCTTTTAATTTTATGGATAAACACATGTTTCTTTCTTTTCTTTTTTATGTCAATAGAAGTGAAAAGAACTATTTTGACTTGTTAATATTTATTTCCAGAAAAGGTTTTATAAACTATTTCTAATGTATACCTTTTTCGTATGGGAAGTAAAATAGAAATAAGCATCTATTTCTTTGCTCAATATTAACAAACCCCATTGGCTCATATAATGCTCATATTAAGAAGCTGCATATTGAGGTTTTTTCAAACACTCAAGAGTTGTAAGAATACTTGATGGCATGCGGTTTCCTATTTCTAATTTTACCAAGTATTGCCATTTCTACCTGTGAAAAAGAAATTTTATTCTGGAATATTTTTATTTTTAGCTCTAGATATGTAAATTCACGAATAATCTTTTTTAATGTAAACATTAAATCATTGCACCTTTTTAAAGAACGTGCATAATATTAATCATCAACAACAATGCTTAAATTCTATTAACTGCAACAAAGCGAATTCTCTGTCAATTTATTTTAAGAGATTTCGTCTTTATTAATTCTTCCATTTTAATTAATAAAGCTATGATTTGAGTTGTTTTATGGATATTTATAGACAGACAAGCACAAGGGGAAAGAGGGGGCCTCGTGGCCTTGAGCATTTCCCAAACTTGTAAGTGAAATGTGTTCAAGTTTATGGGCATTTCCAGCTTAGACCCAATTATTTTTTGTTAAATATTTAGTGTTTCAATGGGTGTATTAAGTAAAACCGTGGAAGAAATGAAAACTAGTGATCTATTACAAATTTTAAACATTAATTTACTTAAATTTCAGTTAAAAAGAAAATTTTTAATTATAATATTAAGTCATGAAATAGCTTGCGAAATCATTCTTTAAAAGAATATTTTATTTAAAAATCTATATGAAAACATTGTTGACTTATAAACATACAAAATAAAACAAAAATTAATTGTATTTTAACACTCTTGTTCTTAGATTTTGATATTTCATAATTTTTTAATGACTACATTTATCTACCTATAAATAATTTTTTAGTGATTTCTTGTGCAATACAGATTGGATTGTTAAAAATACTGAAACATTGGTAACTAAAACGTATTAAAATTGCTGGTAAGAGAGCACCCTATTATTTATTGCTCCCGTTTTGCAACTGCCATAAATTCGAAAGGCACTCCATCGAACAATGGCCAAGAGTCTCTCCATCTTATGGCCTTTGTGGACAATTATTCAAAGCCGGATCGTCCAGAAGCCGGCGGAGACATGCTAATTTCCATATTCCTACCTCTAAGTGTCCAGAGAATTAGTCCGCCCCCCGTTCGCGAATCAAATTAACCCGCTGGAACCACAAAACGCTTAAACGATAATCAGAAGGTGCTAATAAAGGCGTAAAACCCCCATAAATCTTTCGGAAGGAAACATTTAGAATCGACTTAAACGGTAGGTCATAAAGCAGTGTTTACTCGGCGCGCGCCCTAATGCTTTCATCGATGACGGGTTTAATTTATAGTTGGGCTGAGACCGGGTCACTTGTTAAAAGTGTTCCCCCGATGGATCCCAAGTTCATAAAAGCCTAACCTTGGCGACGTGAATAATGACTCCGGACCCATGATTGGCTCTTAATCGCTCACCAAATAGGATTAAGAATACGAACCAGACAAATTGCCTCATATTTCATCTGCACTCATTAAGAATTGGCCTCATGCCAGCTTCATGTTATAGAGACTGAGGGAGGCCCTCAAAAACGAATTGTCTCGGTAGATCTGCTTCGCACCTTTGTGGTGGGGAGGAAATGAATGATTTTTAGTCGGGTAATATGTGTTTAGCTCTTTCGGACCTGAAATTTTTGATCCTCCCCCCCAAAAAAAAAAAAGAGTTAATTAATGAGTTAACATATCTTGTTGTGGTTATGATGAGCATATTAACTGTTAAAAAATGGAACTGACAGTTTTTATTCATTATTTTTCAATATTTAATTTCTGATGATGGGATATGTATCCCTACTTCTTTATCCCTATGGTGGGCCAAGGTCATCTGCCATCTGCAGATTTGGAGACAGGAGATGCTTTCTTTTTACGAGATAGGGTTGTCAGTCCTACGTCCTATGTATTACTTAGGTCCACAAATATCCGTTAGGTTGGTTAACTAACGGATGTGTAGGTGTTGATTTCAACTGGTCAAATATAAGATCCTTTAGTTGGAATATTTCTGTAAAGGTCTTCTTTTGGGTAACTGCTCCACACTTGTCTTGCACTTAATGAAAATCAAGAAAACTCCCCGAAGCAAATCAGACGATGGCGAAGCATTCTGCCAAAAAATACTTTAATCTGCCCTTTTAAGTGAATCTAGTAAAGTTAAAATAAGAATTAACATCTTAAGAATCATTTTTGTGAAGCAGTTCTTGCTGTATAACATTCGCCAATGCACAAATCGATCAAGTTATTGTGCTCAACTTTTTAAAAAGTTGACCGATTCAGAGGATCCACTAATTCTAGATCCATTGTTAAAAAGCTTTCCAAGATATCAAGATTGATAAGACAAATTACTAACTCTCATTTTTATACCTGGGATCTTTGTGTAACACATAATATATTACTAACAGTCTCTGACTGAAAGAAAGGAGACTAGTTTTTCTGTATTTGTAGTTGTGCAGTAATTACACATGTAATTGCTTTGAATTTGCGCGTCGTATGAGAAAAAACCATGAAACTCTCAAAAGGCAATCCGAATGTTGATGCGAAATGTTCACATATGCTACCATAACCGCCATTGAATTTCTCAGTTTTAAAAACAGTGACTGCAATGCATGTCACTAGTGATCCTTCACATTTATGCACGCTAGCTTAAGAGCATTACAGAATCAGAGAATCAGTGAATCAGAGATCTAATTCATTTGTGTTAATGGTTTTGTTAATTTATATTAAATAATAACTCCTTTTTTGGCAAAAGGAAAGGTAACGTCCTTTTTTACACCATCTCCATCCTACGTCATCTTATGCGTTCATTTAAACCTGAAAAGAATCAATGAGCTTGAAAAGATTAGTTCAGAAAATATAAAAATTTGTTTTCAAAGTTTCAAAATGAAAAATTATTTTTAAATTTTTAAAATGGAAAATTATTTTTAAATTTTCAAAATGAAAAATTAATTTCAACATTTTCAAAATGAAAAATTAATTTCAACATTTTGCTTCAAAATTAATTTTTAAATTTTGAAAATAAAATAAATTTTTGTAAATGTACAAACATCAGCTCTGATAAGGTTAGATTCTTAGTTGGAAAATAATTTTTTTTCTTCTCATCTTTATCATGAAAGGAATAATTTTATTTTTCATTAATAATATTTTGACTTCGCTTTGTACAATTACACAAGCGTGAGGTAAGTTTGTCATATAATACTCATTATATTTCCTGTATTCTTTGGTGCGTACTAATTATGCAAATAACTATTATTTAGATTGTTATAAATAATACTAATATAATAGTTTAAATAAGAGTATAATTAAGTATAATATTTTAGAAGTAATCATAAAAAAGCAAAAATTGTGTTTATCATCAAAATTAGAAAATATTAGTGAATATGGATATAATAATATATAATCAAACATTATGAATTGGTTACATATTTCTTACAATAAACATGGCGCTAAAGAAAACTCAGTATAGGCAAAGCCCTAACATTTTTTCAAATGTAACGTAATTATGTAACTATTTTTACTCGTGAACTGAAGATATTAACTAACAATAACCAATTATAATCAGTTAATATTAAAAAAATGTTTAACCATATATATATTTTTTAATCAAAATAAATAACAGTTTAATTAAGTATAATATTTTTAAAACGTATTTCAGTTTTAGAAGCAATCGTAAAAAGGCAAAAATTGTGTTTAAGATTAAAATTAATTTAACTAAAAAATATTTGTGCATATGGATGTAATAATATGCAATCAAATGTTATGAATTGGTTCCATAATTCTTACAATAAACATGGTACGAAAGTAAAATCAATTTAGACAATGCTTTAACATTTTTTCAAATGTTATATAATTATGTGGCATTTTTTACTCGTGAATTGAAGTTATTAACTAACAATAACCAATTATAATATATTAATATTAAAAATTATGTAACACTAAATATTTATTAACTGTAATTTGAGAAACACAATGCGATGAGAAAATTTTTCACAATTTTAAGCAATTCAGCTTATGTTTTTCCATAGTAAATTAGCACATAGATTAAATTTTATCGAGAGTTTCTGAAGATCATTTTTTGATATTATAGAATATGTCCTTTTAAAATTTTTCTATTTCTAATCATCAATTGATAAGATTCACATATCCAACGTCTATAAATTTTGTTGAGTTATTGAACAAGTAAAAATTTTTCAAAATTATTTCTTGGTAATTTTTAAATAAACTGAAGAATTCATTTTTAAATAAGTAGAAGAATATTAGAGAATTATTTCTATCTCAATAGTGAATAAATTTATTTGAGATGAGAAATTATCCAACAAATTTCTTACCCTGTAGCAAAATCATTTTATTGCAAAATTCCATTTTTTAATAGTTGTTAAAAGCTATTAGAGATGCATTTAAAAACAGCTTACTCTGATTTTATTATGATTTTATTATCACTGTAAACTTTTGCTAAATTTAAAATTAATGAAAAAATTTAATTAAGTGAAAATACATTTTGAATTCATCATATACGTTTTGCAACTACGAATCGTTTATCACAGATGTGATTTATCGCGGTATTTTTTGTCACAATCAGAGTGTCTCATAGTTGACACTGTGATACCAGATAAAATCAGTTTTTCTGCACATTTGTATGGACAAAAACTCATATTATAGTGTTTCGTCATATATGTTTTTCAACCGCAAATCTTTTATCACAGATGTGATTTAGGTTTTTTAGTGAATTTTTTTTCTGTCGCAATCATAGTTGAAACTATCATACAAAAATCAGTTTTCCTCCACATTTATGAGGGAAAAAACTCATATTATAGTACCCACAAACTCCATATTATAGTGCTTCCTCATATATGTTTTGCAATTACGTCTTTTAAACCGTCCACAAAATAGTCTACTTATAGTCCTTTTGTCAAAGATGTGATTAATCGCAGAATTTTTTCTGTCACAATCATAGTTGACACTATGATACAAAAATCAGTTTTTCTCCATATTTACAAGAAAAACTCAAAGTGGCCATAAACTCCATATTATAGTATTTTATGATATATGTTTTGCAACTGCGAATTGTTTATCACAGATGTGATTTATCGCTGAGTTTTTTTTTTTTTTTTATCACAATCCTTGTTGACACTATGATATACAAAAATCAGTTTTTCACCTTGTTCAATAGCTATTTACAAAGCCATTACTGCAAGAAAAGATAGATAAAAAAAATGTTTTTAAAGGAATTACCGCGAAGGCGGATTTTTCGAATTTTTATCTTTGATCTCCGACATATCTTGTACTCCACGCTAGACACGCCGAGCATGCGCACGAAACGGTCGACCTTTGGTGGGGTCACCATTCCTGGCACTTGAACTTTTCTGATTGGAGGGTTTTTTGAAGATCCTCCTTCGAAAACTATGATTGCGAGGGGTGAAGTGGGCTGTTGTCCATAATGAGCCTAATTATTTCCAGACGTATCCTCATGAATGTATGTATATCTCTGGGGCCTTCTTTGAAGGGAGATTAACAACCTACGAAAGTCACGTTGCATTTTGTATTTGCTTATGACTTTTGTAATTTCGTACGTGTATGTCATGTCTAATTCAAACTCAGTAGCTTTAGACAGCATCGCAGGATCTATTTGCATAGCTTATTACAGTAATAAACATTTGCATTAAACGTGGGAATCACGGATGAAGGGAAATATATCTAATTATTGATATAATGTGCCAGTTTGGTTACGGCAAGTCATCATGAAAATGATTCATTTGCAAGTCGATTCACAAATACCTATAGTTTATCTAATTTTCTCACAGCTGTATTACACAAACAAGATGAAACTTATTCACCATTGCTTCATTAAAATTGCATTGTGTGGTTGCTTTTTTAGATATACAATTACTTGAACCTTAAAAGAAATTTCGGCAGGTGCATCAATAATTGCAAGTTTTTGAAATTGTTATTCAAGTAATAATTTTATGGTGTTCGTATATTATTTTGTGTGGCCTTTACAAAATAATTATCGGATTAAAAAAAAAAAATTTTAACTTTTTTTAAAAATATGATGGCATTTATATGCTTAAAAAATGTACGACATTAATGATGAAGAGTAAGGCATGTCATTCGATGCTACATTTTTATTAGTAATTTTCCTATACAAAATATGATTATCTAATTGTTAAAAGAAAATTACATTATTTTACACGAAAAATACAAACTTTTATTGCTTCAGTATTTTATCATTCCATAATAAATAAACAAACAAAATTAAGAATTAGTTAAAAAATATAATATAGTGAATTTCAAGATCTTTTATTTAATAATAATCTTATTTGTATGATATATCGCCAATAAAATTAAGCCGCCTGTTTTTTTCACTTTTTTTATTCTTTTAAATTGTATTTTTTGTTCCGTAATACTAATTTTTTATAAGTTATCCTAATTATTAAGTTATTTTATAAGCTATGTTTTTATTATTATGTTATATTATTAATTGTTATCCTAATTATTAAGTTATTTTATATGCCATGTTTTTATTATTATGTTATTTTATTAATTATGCTATGTTTTTATCATTATGTTATTTTAATAATCGCTATCTTTGTTATTATTTAAAAGGGATGATAGAAACTACACTACAATACGATATAGCGCAATGAAAAAGTTCAGTATATTCAACGACTTTGTAGGGGTTATAGACTTTGTTTGATAAACTTAAAAAAAAAAAAAAAAATAGAAGGAGCTATTGTATCTTAAGATTCAATAGCAATAATCTATTCTTTAAAAAAATCTTTGGTAAACGTTATTAAAGTGTTTCATATTCTGTTTTTAATATTTTGTATAAATTTTTATATTCTCTTATAATCTATCAAAGCAGTTCTTGTTGTTCAATCTTTTTATATTGATATTTTTATTTATTTTTTTATGAGAGGTCTGAATGTAAGGCACTTCAGAATTTTTGTATTGCGGATGCTATGATGGTTTTGCTATACAATTTAGGTATTAAGAATATCTGTACAGGTTTCTGTTGTGCAGAATGACCGTGTTGTCTATTGTGTTGTTATAGTTGATGTATTGTGTTCTTTATATATTTATATATACAATTTATTTTTGTCAATTTATAAATTTATTCAACAATTAATTTCAACAATTTATTTCTTTTATATTTATATATACAATTTATTTATTAATATTCCGAATATCTTATTACAGTTATTATAAATTGTTTTTATAAAGTTACTAAATTTTTCCTTTTAAAATAACAAGCAATTGAATGCCTCGACAAGCAAAAGAAAACCTCCGGCGACGTTCTTCATTTCTTTCGGCAACCATATGTGACTGGGTCTTTAGTTACTTCCGAAATGCTATCTTTTTGCAATGTTTGTCTAAAAGAAAGAGGAACATTTTCACCACCTTTCGTTCGAAAGTGTTAGAGGAAGTGGCTAGGATCGGCAGTTCTTAGGTTCCGAACTGTTTGAACTGGATCTTTTCCAATGTCTGTCGTTCATTACTTTCCTGTCTACTTGCTCTTGGAGTATTCTCGTCAAACTGCATTAGTAGACGATTTGTTATGCTACGGTTTAAGAAATGTAAAACACAAAGATTCTAATAAATAAATGTTAGCACAAAGATTTTAATGTGAAGTATTAAATTAGTATATCATCAGTCTTTTACAATAAATATTTTCTAATTCCATTGAAAACAAAAAGATTCTAAAAGCCAATAAATGTTAGCACGAGGATTTTAATGTGAAGTATTAAATGAGTCTATCATCAATTTTTTTACAATAAATATTTTATAATTCCATTGCTAGTAATATTTTCAAAACTTTTGAAATAGTTCATATGAATTACTAAATTAGGTTGGTAATGATGCTCAGTCTCTCGCAACTTATAAAATATGGACTGTTTATTAATTATTTTAAAATATTTGTTAATATGTTTGTAAGTATTTATTTTACCTTTTAATAATGCAATTATTTCTACATAATAAATGTTCGAAGTTTAAGTTTTTGGTGATAATTTTAAATTTGGGCGAAATAGTGATGAAAAAAAAAAAAAAAAATCGCAAAAATAATTTTAAACTTTTCAGAAAATTTAAGTTTAGCTTCTTTATATTAAATAATTACTTTATGCGTAATTGTAAATTGACGAGCAAAAATAGAACTATACAAAACAATTAATTTTGAAGTTCTATGTATTTAAAACATTGAAAACTGATTCCTAATCTTTGTCGAAAGTTATTTTAGCGAAATAATGATTTCATTAATATTTCGAAACAATTTCTACAAATGATAGCAAAAATTTATTTTTTCAACCATAGTTTATAGCTTATATTGGATTACATTATTTTATTTAATTTTTGTGTTAAAAGTTTTTTTTTTTTTTTTTTTTTTGAAAATTTTATGCAAATTGGCGAGCAGAAATAGAACAATACAAAATAATTAATTTTAACATTTTACGTATTTAAAACATTGAAAACTGTTTTCTAATCTTCGTCGAAAGCTATCTTAGTGAAATAATAAATTTCATTAATATTTCGAAAGACTTTCTAAAAATGATGGTAAGAAATTTAATTTTTTTAACCATAGATTATAATTTTTATTAGGTTACATTGTGCTATTTAATTTTGGTGTTCTATTTATTTATTTATTTATTATTATTATAATTTTTTTTTTTTTTGAGAATTTTATTTGGGTAACCATTTTTCTTTACCATTTACCGAAAACATTTCATAATTACTATCATTAATATATGACTTCATTATTAGCATTAAACATTCTTGTTTAGGAAAATTAATTTTTATAATTCATAATTATCGATTTTAATTTATAATTCATTATTATTAATTTTAATAATTCATACACATTTTATAATCAGAGAAAGCATTAAGGACAAGCTGTTATACACATGAATGTACATTTTATGGTGGTAATTTAATTAAATACTAATATTCTGTATATTTCCCTTTATAATACAAACATAACAGTATATTACTTAAAAGTTTTATCATTGTGTTATTCAAGTTGACGTAAACATCAATTTAAATTTCATAAATGCAAAATAAAATGTCACCAAATAAAATGTAACATTTCACGCTATCATACATATCGAGCGTTACTTAAAGAAAAATGGAGTTTCACAATATCACTTAAAGTACATCATAAATGTCCACGGCTTCTTGAAAACAACTTCGCTGAGTTTCAGAGACACTCATATCCATCAAAAATGTGTTTTGCATGACAAACTATTGTAATCGAATTGAAAGATTGGCCATCACACTAAATTGATAACAAGCCTTATCGCAACTTCAATTATAATCGAATGAAAAACCACTTTTTCTCCTAAAGGAAATAAAAATAATGTTCTTTTTAAGTGACCGATCCTTCCGGTTAATGCATACGCCGCCAGAATCCCACTGATTCATCTTAGTCAGAGAGCATTGATACCATAAAAGGTTGCAAATTTATGAGAATGGTCCATGAAAACCTAATTATTAAATATTTTACAGAGTAAAGCGTATTAGAAAGGTTTTATTGAGTGAGACAAAGACTTTTGGGAAGCTTAACAAATGTTTGCGCTGTTTCCTATTAAGTAAGAAGTTTCCTTTTTCGTCTCAACGTTAGATGGATTGTGAGGGGTGGTTTGAATGATGGCCGAAATGCTTTGTGTTATCAATGACTTGGTTGTTGTTAGTGCTGTATTTTGTGGCTGGTTTTGTTTCGTTTCATTTTTCTGCTTTGATGCTAGTTGATTAAAATTTGAATAATATTTTTTTAATATGAATAAATGTTTTCTTGACAGTAAAGATGTTTTTGATCATATAATCTAGAGAATTTTTAAAACAGTAATGTCCAAAGAAATTTAAAAAGACGAGTTTAGGTTTAAAAAGAGTGTTAGCTTTCCATTTTTTTTTTTTTTTGTTATTTATTTATTTTATATATATATATATATATATATATATATATATACCTTCAAATTCGATAATTTTCCACTCCTATTTATGGGTATACTAGGTAAATTTGAAATTAATTATAGATTTATTTCTTACTCGAAATTGTAAACATTTGGGGGACGCGAAATCTAGAAACTTTGTTCTTAGTTAGACTTTAGTTTCAGGACAAAATGTTTCGGTTTAAAGTAAACATTATTAAAGTTGAATATACATAAAAATAACCAGAAAAAAAAACTGCTAGAATATAATTTTCAAAAACTTAACTTATCTATTTGAACTAAATAAGTGATGTTTAGTTTATTGATAACTTGAACTTCATTATCATATCACGCTGTTTTCTAAAGGTACCAATTAAAATATAACATTTTAATCCCATTTATTGATACACAAGGTAAATTTGAGATTAATTATAGATTTATTTCCTACACGAAATTGTAAACATTTTGGGCCATGAAGTCTAGAAACCATATTTTTAGTTAAATTTTAGTTTCAGTTTTAAGACAAAAAGTTTCATTTTAGAATAAACATTATTAAAGTTGATATAATATATTATTATTATGACTCACACATTTCTGTTATTTCTTTAAAAATATTTACCCACACGCAAATACTTCAGTTTGACAAGTAAATCAAATCAAAACATTCTTTTAAGCCTGCGTGCATCGAATTTAAAAAAATGCTCTTCATAATTATCCAGGGAGGGAAAATATAAATATAAAAAATTCGACATAAAAATAACCAGGGGAAAAAAAAAACTGTTAGAATATAATTTTCAAAAACTTAACTTGTCTATTTTAACGTCAAAAAATTCTTTTCTTTCTTTCTTTTTTTAATTCTTTTTTCAGTGTCATAAAAAATAGCTCACTAGCCTACCTCATTTTAATCAATACAAGTAAAAAAAAAAAAAAAAAATTAAAAAAAAAGAAGAAAAAAAAAAAATGTTTCATGAAAGAAAATAAACGAGACATAAAATAACAGCACGTTGAAAGAGGGCGAAAACGGACACTTTCAACTTGTCATTTTTCAAAAAGAAACTTTGAAAGAAATAACCCGGCTTGTGGCAAAGGAGCTTGGAGTTAACCCTATGAAAAAATAACTGTACGGAAATAAATTTTCTTAGACGCTTAGATGTTAAGTTTTCTTTTTTTATAACTTTTAAATATTCGACAGGGGTTGAAAGAGTTAACATTTAATTTTATTTTAAGTAATTTTATCATTGGTTAAATATATAACAAAATATTAATATTTTGCTGTTCGTAAGAAACGTTTTTTTTTCAATTCCTTCTATTAGCTCACACTCTCCCTATATATATCTTGTTCAAATTTTCAATTGTTAATAAAATACTTTTTATTCATCCACTCAAGTTCAAATGCATTATTTTTGAACTTGTAGTGGATGACACTTGATGTTAATGCAGTTTTTTCAAATATTAATTCAGTAATTAAATTTAATTAATTATTTTTAGTTTTTTTTTTATTTAAGTTGCATACATCTGCCAATAGATGGCGCCAGATAAACTTAAAAAAATGAATGAAAATAATTTCTGCAATATAGTGAAAAAAAAGTAGGAATTGACTTTAAAAACATTTTTTTTATATTACTTGTTAACTTTTTTTGTCTGAAATAGTTAGCTTTTAATTTTAATCTTCGTAATTTTATTCTTAGTTAAATATATAACGAAATATTAATATTTTGCTGTTGGTAAAAAAAGTTTTTTGTTTTGTTAACTTTTAAATATTCGACAGGGTTTGAAATAGTTAACTTTTAATTTTATTTTTCGTAATTTTATCATTAGTTAAAAATATAGCGAAATATTAATATTTTGCTGTTCATAAAAAAACTTTTTTTATATTTTTTAAATATTTGTCAGGGTTTGAAATAGTTAACTTTTTATTTTATTTTTAGTAATTTTATCATTGGTTAAATATATAACGAAATATTAATATTTTGCTGTTCATAAAAAACCTTTTTTATATTTTTTAAATATTCGACAGGGTTTGAAATAGTTAACTTTTTATTTTATTTTTAGTAATTTTAGCATTGTATAAATATATAACGAAATATTAATATTTTGCTGTTCGTAAAAAACGTTTTTTTTTAAATTTTATTTATTTGTTTTGTTAACTTTTAAATATTCGACAGGGTTTGAAATAGTTAACTTTTAATTTTATTTTCCATAATTTTATCCTTGGTTAAATATTAATATTTTGCTGTTCGTATAAAACGTTTCCTTTTTAAGTTTTAAATATTTGACAGGGTTTGAAATAGTTAACTTTTAAATTTTTTTTGTAATTTTATCATTAGTTAAAAATATTACGACATATTAATATTTTGCTGTTCGTAAAAAACGTTTCCTTCAATAATTTCTCAATAAACACTTAGTGTTTAGTGAAGAAGATCTATCATGGACTATTTAAATAATACATTTTTAAAAATTAATTGTATCTTGTATTTAATTTTTTTCTGATATTTTAATTCTAATTATTCAGTTTTGATGAATTAAGTGCCATTAATCAAAATTTCTTTAACGAAAGTCTTTTTATAATTTTACATAGTGATGATCATTGAATAATACTTTTTATTATTGTTGATTTTCTTCTGTGAATAATAATTTTTATATACAATTATTATCAACAGAAATAATAATCATTTAATAATGATAATATTTTTATATAATTAATAATATAATATAATTTTTAATAATAATAATATATAATACGATATATTTTGATATAATATATATTAATAAAATATACCTTATTTTATATTATTATTATTAAACATTGAATTATTACTTGCCATATTTCAAAAAGAAACTTTGAAAGAAATAACCCGGGTTGTGGCTAAGGAAGAGGGGTAAGGGCAAAGGAGCTTGGAGTTAACCCTATGAAAAAAATAACTGTACGGAAATAAATTTTCCTAGACGCTTAGGTTCGTTTTTTTTTTTTTAATTTTTGTTAACTTTTAAATATTTGACAAGGTTTGAAATAGTTAACTTTTAATTTTATTTTCCGTAATTTTATAATTGGTTAAATATATAACGAAATATTAATATTTTGCTGTTCGTTAATAGTCATTCAATAATTTCTCAATAAACACTTAAGAGTTAGCGGGAAAGATTTATCATGGAATATTTAAAGAATAGAATTATGAAAATTGATATTATCCTTCATTTCATTTTTTCTAATACTTTAATTCAGAACTAATTATTCTGTTTTGCTGAATTAAGCGTAATTAATCAAAAATTTTTTAATGAAAGCCTTTTTGTATTTTTACATACTAATGCTTCAACTCATAGAGAAAAACTTTTTAAAAATTTATTTATTTTTCATTTTCTTCTGTAAATAATAATTTATATATATAATTATTATCTACAGAAATAATAATAATTTAACAACGATAATTTTATTATATAATATGATATTTTTTTATATAATTAATAATGTAATTTAATTTTTAATAACAATAATATACAATACGATATATTTTTATATAATATATATTAATAATTTTTATGTAATATAAAAATAATAATTAAAATATATATTATTTTTATATATTTTACTTATAATAATATACTTAATAAATTATATATAACATAATAATAATATATATATAATTTTATATAATAATTTAATAATGATAATTTTTAACCTGATTTGTCCATTTTATGTGGCTTTATATTTAAGTCAAATAAAGTTACTTTTTTATTTTTGCTATCAAAACAAAATACTCATACTATGTGTATATGGCAAAAAAAGAAATACATAAATAAAAAAAAGTATCTTATTGTCAGTTACTTATGCTTTTCAATGTACATATTATTTAAAAAAAAAAAAAGTGGAAAAAGGATTTTTTAAAGTTAATGTTCGTATGTTGTGTTTTATTTATTTTTTTTTTCTGAATTCTGTCCGTTTTCCGATAAATGATCCAAAATATAAACAAAACATTTCACATGATTTCATTTCAGAAAATGTATTGATTAAAAATTTCAAATTAATTGCAAAAGGTAATAAATTATAAATCGAATACCATACTGAAATTTAAAATTTACACTTGCATAAAATCCGTTAAATCATAGCACAAAGCTTTTCCATCCATATTTTTGTTGGAAATATATTAAACTACTCACATGTGTGCGTGTAAGTTGGAAACTTAGGAAGAAAATAACGCGAAGATGAAAAACCCTAAAATGAGCCACACACTTTAAATTTCTTCATGTATTACCTCTTTAATATATGATACGCGCATGCATATCATTGGCAAAAAACGAAAAAACCCTATTTACCAAAAAACTCCAGCCACCATGCAATTTCCCTGGAAAAGTATAAAGCCCATAAGTTTCTCACGAAAATTGAACCCCTTGCCAGAGTGTATATTGCCATAAAAATTCAACCCTGGTTCCATGAATAAATAAATCTTTTAGATACCGAGTTTTTGTGTTGAGTCGACGGAAAAACATCTGCCCGAGTAATAATTAATGAAGTCTTGTTATTTAAGCGCGACAATGACTGTGGTGTCCCTGGAGTGGAAAAGCCACTGCATCAGGTGATACGTTGGTGTCATTGCTCGTCACACTCTTATCGTGGGCTATAGAATAAATATCTTTTGAACCCTTGTTCGAGGTATACGAGCTACAAAAGGTGTGGAAGGGACTGTATCAAAATGGAGAAAACGTCTTCCCAATAGCAGTATTTGTTATTCCAGGCTTTGCTGTACTCTATTTGTGTATTGCTATCAAGAGGGGCATAAGAAAACAGAAACAGTTTCTTGACCATTTCTGTCTTTGTTACTGATATACCAAAACGGCGAAAAATAAGATATGGGAAACGGTAATCAATTTAAAAAGTTAGTTTGACTAATGTAAGAATATAAGCATTCAATGCACTTAGAGTACAAAGGCACATTAGTACAATTAGTACATCAGGCACATAGAATACATTAGGCACATAGAATATATTAGGCAAAGATTATGAGAATCTAAATACCAAAAGCTCTAATCTTCGGCCAGTTGGAGGAAGTTTAGATTTTAGAAAGTCTAGTATAAATCTCCAGGCTTCAGTGTTTTTAAAATTATTACATTGGGCAAAGACAATATAATTATTAAACATTTAATTTAAAATGAAGAAAAATTCTAACTCTTTAGTATGCTAAAAGCTACTACATTAGGAAATGGAAAAATACACCAATCGTTAATGAAGCACTAACAGAAAAGAAAGAAAAAAAAGTAGTACTTAAATCATATGACTGATGTAAGATTATAAGCATTCAATGCGCTTAAAGTACAACGTTAGGCAAAAACAGTATGAGAATCAAAGTACCAAAGACGCCAATCTTTTGCCAGGAGGATGAAGTTTTGATTTTAGAAAGTCTAGAATAAATCCCCTAGGCTTCAGTGTGTTTAAAATTGTTACATTGGGTAAAAATAATATAATTATTAAAATATGTTAAACATTTAACTGAAAAGTTAGAAAATTATTAAGTCTTTAGTGTGTTAAAAGCTGCTATATTAGGAAAAGACAAAATACTTCAATCATTAAAGCAATTAACTGAAGCAATAACAGAAAAGGAAGAAAAAATAGTAATATGACTAATTTGACTAATTTGTCTAATGAAATATTATAAGCGTTCAATACGCTTAGAGTACAAGATTAGGTAAAGACAGTATGAAAATACCAAAGACACTAATCTTTCGCCAGTAGGATGAAGTTTAGATTTTAGAAAGTTTAAAATAAATCTCCAGTGTGTCTAAAATTATTACAATGGGCAAAGATAATATAATTATTAAGCATTTAATTGAAAATGAAGAAAAATGAATCTTTAGTATGCTATAAGCTACTACATTCGGAAGAGACAAAATATTCCAATCATTAATGAAGAAAAGAAATGAATAGAGGAAAGAAAGAAAAAAAAAGTAGTAAATATGACTTATGTAAGATTATAAGACTTCAATGCGATTAGAGTACAACATTAGGCAAAGAGAGTTTGAGAATCAAAATACCAAAGACACTAATACTTGGCCGGGAAGTAACCCAACACATTTCCTAGGCTTCAATGTGTTTAAAATTATTACATTGGGTAAAGAGAATATAATTATTAAAAAAATGTTTGAAATTTTATTGGAAGAAAAGAAAAATTCTAAAAGCTACTACATTAGGAAAAGACAAAATACTCCAATCATTAATGAAGCAATAACAGAAAAGAAAGAAAAAAATAGTAAGTCATATGACTAATTTGTCTAATGAAAAATTATAAGCATTCAATGCACTTAGCAAACTTAGCACCATTAAGCAAAGACAGTATGAGAATCAAAATACCAAAGACACTAATCTATGGCCAGGAGGATTAAGTTTAGATTTTAGAAACTCCAAAATAAATCTCCTAGGCTTCAGTGTATTTAAAATTATTACATTGGACAAAGACAATATAATTATTAAAAAAATTTTTAAAAATTTAATTGAAAAAAGAAGAAAAATTTTAAATGTTTAGTGTGTTAAAAGCTATTATATTAGGAAAAGGCAAAATATTCCAATCATTAATGAAGCAATAACATAAAAGAAAGAAAAAAAAAATAGTAGGTCATGTGACTAATTTGTCTATAAGCAATCAATGCGCTTAGAGTACAACATTAGGCAAAGACAGATACATATGATAAGTTAACATAAATAAAGTTGTGCATGTATTAGAATTCTTTGCGGTTTTCTTAAAATAGTGAAACAAATAGACCAAAGAAAAAAATTTAAGTAATAAAATTGACCTCAAATTTTTAAAGGATATTTCTAAAATGAAAATTTATAGATCTTCATTTATGGGGGGAGCTATTTAAAGAGCTTTAGTAATATATGCTGAGTTTACATAAAGAAAGTTGTGCATGTATTAAAATTCTTTGCGGTTTTCTTAAAATAGAGAAACAAATAGATCAAAGAAAAAAATGTTAAAATGTTAAAATTGACCTCAAAATTGTAAAGGATATTTCTAAAATGCTTAATTTATAGTCAAAAAAGGAAATTTTTTTTTTAAATTTATTTCCTCTAAAGAAATGATAATTATAAGTATATTATTTATTCAGCATTTATCTCTTCTTTACACAATTGTTTTAAGCATAACTGTTAGGTAAAATTACTACAGTATATATTTATCAATATAAATATCTTATATTGCTTATGCTTACTTTTATATGCAATAATTATAAATAAAATATATGTATTATAACATATAGTTTATAAGATTATAATTTTAGTCTATTTTAATATTTAATAATTTTTGTGATCTATGTTTCCCTATTTTCAGATAACTATAAAAATTCTTTATGAGATAATCTTGTCCTATTTCGCATTTGATCTATTTCTGGAATCGAATTAGCTTTCTACATTGAATAAACACTTAGCTGCCTGATGGCCAATCGGCTAGCCCTCTGGTGCTATAGGCTTCAAGTTCGAATGTCCCCCGATGGCATGGATGTTTGTTAGTGGTTCAGAATACACGTTAAACTGTAAGTGCTGGTCTAATTAGCCTAAAGTGTGTAAAAAAAATGACCTCAGAGCTGCAAACCAAACAAACGCATGATATGAATAAGAATAATTTAAACCTTTATGTACTTCGTGTAATTTCACAAATATTCAATTGAATCTTCAGAAGCAATCATTGACGAAAAACACAATTAACATTTTCAAAAAAATTCTAGAACTTAATATTCTCCTACATTAACTACAGGCGATAGTAACATAGTAATGATCTACAACAACATGGCTATTTCTCTGAAACGTATCACCCTTAAACGAAAAATACTTAATAAAAAAAAAAAAACACTTAGACTCAGTTGTTGTATAATAACACCATATCACTATGGAAATTATAGCTTAACATCAGAGAACTACTAATCAGAAGATACCAAAATGTTACCGGGCAAATTAAAATCGAATTCAGCAAGAAATTGCATATTATTGCACGATTGGGTATAATTTTCTTTCAAAATTCTTATCCAAATAACATAATGTCAGACTGTTATTAGATTATACAAACTCTGAATGCTTGAAAAAACTTTTTAGCTTATTTAAAAATTACACGGTAGCGTTTTTCAGGATTTAATTTCGAAACATTTAATTTAAATCTAAGGAAAAAAGATATTTTTGAATGATTATATCATAGTTTGATAAATGATTTATAAAAATGGTGTTATATCAATAAGAAATCTGCCATTTTAGATGTTCATAAATTTATTTTAGATTACTGTTTAACGATATTATACAACTTTATAATCGATTCAATCTATCTTCTGTAAATCACAGACCTTCATAAATACATGTGTCCTCCAATTTTCTTTGATGGATTTCAATAGATTATTGCTATTATTATAACGATTTAGTTAAAAATCTATCACTTAATTTCTTTATTTGGGAGATTACTTATTTAAAACATTAAACCATAAAGATAAGTTTAAGGTTTTAGTTAAGAGGTTACTGATAAGAGGTTAATAATTAAGAGGTTTTTTTTTAAGTTTTAATGAAATAATACATAATAGAAGCACATCATGTTATATACTTAAATATTCTATAATATTGAGATATCACTTATTTAAAAGGTTAAACCATACTGAGAAATTTAAGGTTTTGTTAAGAGGTTACTGATAAGAGATTAATAATTAAGAGGGTTTTTTTAAAAAGGTTTAGTGAAATAATGCATATTACAAGTACAACATGTTATCTACTTAAATATTCTGTAATATTCCTGCATTATTCATGACAATGTAGTTAAAAATTTTTAAACTTTACTATCCAAGATTATACAACTTTATAATCAATTCAATCTATCTTCTGTAAATCACAAACTTTCATAAATGCATGACTCCTCCAATTTTCTTTGATGGATTTCAATGGAATATTGTTATTATTATAATGATTTAGTAAAAAAATTGCCACTTAATTTCTTTACTTAAGAGATCACTTATTTAAAAGGCTAAATCATAATGAGAAGTTTAAGGTTTTAGTTAAGAGGTTACTGATAAGAGGTTAATAATAAAGAGGGTTTTTAAAAAAAATTTTTAGTGAAATGATACATAATACAAACACAGCGTGTTATCTATCTAAATATTCTATAATATTACTGTATTATTCATAACAATACAGTTAAAAATTTTAAGACCAATATTTTCTCTAAGATTATCTCTAAATTTTAGACTATCCAAGATTATCTCTGAATTCTAGATTATCTCTGAATTCTAGATTATCCAAGATTATCTCTTTACTCAAGAATATCCAAGATTATCTCTAAATTCTAGACTATCCAAGATTATCTCTAAATTCTAGACTATAAAAGATTATCTCTAAATTAAAAGCTATGATTATATTTACAAATTAATCTTGTTTTTTAAGAAATTTTTATCGAACAACTAAAAAAATACACAAAAATGTTTATTGAATATAACAAATAAAATGCTCTTATTGAAAATAACAAATTATGTGTTTATATATTACAGATTATATGTTTATAAAATAAAATATTATATGCTTATATACTTCCGTTTAAATCTTAGCTGAGTTAAACGAAAATATGTAAACATATAAAAAAATTAAAAAATAGGAACTAATATTTAAGTGGAAATTTAATATTTTTAATATTTTAAGCTAATATTTAATGATTTTTAGTGGAAAAAATATTTTAATATTTAATTATATTAATATTTTTAATGGAAAAAATATGAAATATATTAAAACCATTTTGATGGATTATTTAAGGAATATTGAATATTACTCTATTTTAAAATTTAAAGCATATATATATATATTTCATTTTTTTCAGTATAAAATAAGTTTAATTTTTTCAACATACCAAAAAATAAATGTAATCTTTTTATACATTTTTAATTAACTTTAGAGTCATGGCAATTGTAAACATATAAACTTAAAAAAAAATAATAATTTTACAATTTTCTGTGCCTAGCTTACAAATTTTCATTTCTTTTGTAGTAAAATAATTATAGTTTCACGGTACAAAACGGAACAATTAGTTTACGTCAAAAGAACTAAATTGTTTGAAATTTAATTTTTCACTGGCCCCATCGTGTTTGATTGCAAGTTAACAAGTTGCCAAAAGAGAGAAGAAAAAAAATGGTCCGGATATGTCGCCGCGGATTGCAAACGGTTGGAAATATCCGAAAAAATGGAGTCCTCGGTTACTTCGGAGCAGAAGGTTTTGAATATTTAAAATTTTTGTTTCTTGTCAAGAACGGTTCTGACGGCTCTACAGTACGGCTTTGACGGATTACCGGTAAGTTCCGGCCAAATTCCCCGCATATGAATTTTGTATAGAAAACGTCGCTTTATTTATTTGTCAGAAACTTCCATTGCTGGCATTTTCCAAGCGATTGAATTAATGTTAAAACTATGGCGCCATCTATGAAGAAAAAGAAGAGCTAAAAGCTTCTTAAATGTTCTTTACTATAAATAAAATAAAGTCTTTTTTTTTTTCCCAAAAACATTTCAAAAATAATGCTTATTAGCTATCATTTACTTATAAAAAATACAAAAAAAATTTTTATTACAGAAACTAGTGTATAAAGTTTTATAAATATTATTAAAAAAATTTATCATATTAAATTTATAATATTATTAAGAATGATTTTAATAAATGTAGAGTAAATAATAACTTTAATTAACAAACTAGATGCTTATAACTGAAGGAAATTCTTCCATATTTTCTGTTTACTTTTGAATCACTGAAAAATAAGCAACATTATTAACAATACATTATTTATAAATAATATAATATTTTTCTATTTTTTTTATTTATTAAAAGTTTTTTATATTTATGTATTTCCATTTTTTTTTAATTTTTATTTATTAATTTTGTTATTGATTAATTTTATATGATAAGAAATCTCACATTTGTTTTATTACTGAATATTTTTTTTAAATTTTAGTTTTATTTATTTATTTATTTTTTGGATATTTTTTTCCATTATTATATTAAAATAAGATAATAAGCACAGACAAATGGCGCAACACAATTCTTCCATATTTTACTCTTGCTTTTGAATCACTGAAAAATAAGCAACATTATTAACAATAAATTATTTATAAATAATATAATAATTTTCCATCTCTTTATCATTTATAAAAAGATTTTTTGTATATATGTATTTCCATATTTATTTATTTTGTTATCGGTCAATTTTACGTGATAAGAATTTTTACATTTAATTTATTATTGAATATTATTATTATTATTTGGCAAAAAGAAAAAATTCCTACCATTGAGTTTTCAGACATAAATGTTTATATTTCCAACGCATGGAAACTAAAATGGCATACTCTAAAATTCATATACAAGCTATTAATTAACAAGGATTAGCAGAGTTCAGGCCAATATTTCATAAATTCGAAGTATGAATTTTTGAAATCAACACAATGAACTTGATTTTAAATATTTGAATTACATGAATGGTATATACACTGAAGTGACAAAAGTCATGGGATACCTCTTAATATCGTGTCGGCCCTCCTTTCGCCCGGCGAAGTGCAGCAACTCGACGTGGCATGGACTCAACAAGTCGTTGGAAGTCTTCTGCAGGAATATTGAGCCATGCTGTCTCGATAGACGTCCATAATTGTGAAAGCGTTGATGGTGCAGGATTTTGGGCACGGACAGACCTCTCGATGATGTCCCATAAATGCTCGATGGGATTCATGTCGGGCGATCTAGGTGGCCAGATCATTCGTTGGAATTGTCCAGAATGTTCTTCTAACCAATCGCGAACAGTTATGGCCCGGTGACAAGGCGCATTGTCATCCATAAAAATCCCATCGTTGTTTGGGTACATGAAGTCCATGAATGGCTGCAAGTGATCTCCAAGTAGCTGAACATAAGCATTTCCAGTCAATGTTCGGTCCAGTCGCACCAGAGGAACAACTAACATTCCGCGTTCAAAGTTTGTTAATTCCTGTCGTGCGGTCATCATCACGTCAAAACCTCTTCACATGAATAACTTGAACAGAAATGAAAGCACTGTGCATTTATACCTGTTCTACGCGATGCTACTACCATCTGAAAATTTGCATATTGCTATCCCATGACTTTTGTCACTTCAGTGTATATACCATTCATATCATTCTACCCTTACATATATATCTCCTGTTGAAATTTATAGCAGTATTTATTTTAAGCATCAATCTTTTAGAATAAATAGGATTACAAATAATGCTTTATTGATGATACAGAACACAAAGATTTCATGCAATCTCAAAAGCACTCTAAGGGAAATCCATTTGGTCTTAAGGTTTATCTTTTTAACAGTATCATAGTTGTGTTAAAGAAAAAAAGAAAAGTATCTTTAGAGAATATCAACAGTTTATGATTAAGTAATACAGCATTTAAAAAGATTTTTTAATAATTTTTGTTAAAAAAAGAGCGAATTTTAACAACTCCGTAGATTGTAAATAAATTTTTTTAAGAGATTAAAATTTTTATTTTAAAGCTAAAATAATTATTATAAAGTGAACCATCTAATTGACACAAATACCCTAATTAAAATGTAAAGATAAATGTGATGATAAAAAAAAACGAAATTAATGAAATAGAAATTAGGGATGACATGTTTCCAGAATTATTTCATTTAGATCAGTGCATTTATTAATAAAAAAAGCCCCTTTACTTCTATATGTGTTGAGACATTCCATACAAACAATCTTTTAAT